>QTSX02007239.1:0-228716 GCA_014839935.2 Entomophthora muscae
CAATTAACCAGGGCCAATCAATCACCCTTTTGGAAATGAATGCCAACTTACCACATAATTAAATGCATGATAAGCGAGCCATGACATCGTCGCTAAGGATTAATTGCGCCACGCTGCCTCCACTCTAAATAACAAGCGCCACAGCGCCAGCATAATTAATTGCAAGCGCCAGAGGGCTACAATAAATTACATCAAGCGCCAAGATGTCAGCTTCAAAAGGAAATAACACCAAGGCGCCAGGTTTAATTCAATTGACCTATTTGACTTGTGTTTGGAACCAGAAATGGAAGTGATTGCTCACCTTAAAAAGGATCACTAATTAATGTGCTAGCAGAGGGTGTCCTTGTGCTCTACATTGCAGGATTGTGCCCAAAAATAGAAGGTTGTTTCCTCTTCTGCCAACCCAGCCAAGACTCTACAGTGCGCTGGAATGTCCTAGAAGACATTGCCAGTGACTGGTGATTAGTAATATGAGAATACCCCTATATAAGGCAATGGCAGTAGACGCCCAGGGGACGGTTTTATCTTCCTACTTTTATAGGACCTAATAAAAACATTCATTACAATTAAGTTGGTCAATGTCTTCCAAATCTTCAAATTCCAAGGCATACAGTGAGCGGGTGCCCCTGTCGACTAATTCTCCTGTTGAATCTGCTGTCGTGTGCCTGTTTTCAACAAGTGGTGCTCACTACAGGGGCACCACCCGCTCCAACCAACTCTTGTCCTCCAAATCTGATGCACCTCCCTCCATTCCCAAAGACCTAACTGGATTTGGGGAACATTACTGGTAATGGAAACCAGCAACATGGAGAGGGACCAGCTTTTCTGACAGCAAGAGGATATAATCAATGTGGAGGACTTGCCTGTACTTCCCTCCCGCCACTACACAGAGGTTCCTGTGGTGCCGCTTGCTTGCCTCACACAGGTCAATTGCCAAGACCTAGCTTCAGTGGCCTCAGGGCTCTTCCTTGGGTACCAACTCAGCCAGGAACCTACAAATATCCAGTTGTCTCTCTTTCATCAGCACCCTGAGGCTCAACGCCTCATGGCTATATTTTGCAGCTACCTGGCGACCAATGAGAGAGACCTCAAACGCTTTCCCACCCTCAAGAAAGCTACAGACTACCTGCAAGGATTTGTCCACCCCGTGGTACATCAGTTACTGGGAGTCCAAGCCCGGCATCACCTGGAACTTTGGGACTTGGTCACGTACACAGAGCGCCAGCATCAGTACCAGGATTGGTTGGTGCAAGCAACTGGACTCTGGGTTTGAGGAAATTTGGGCTTATGCCAGGCCCAATTTTATCAAACAATCAGTGCCTCCTGGCCCGCTGCTGGCCCAGCGCTGTACTGTGACCAAGTGCAAAGTTCAGGTGATACTTGACCTGAACTCAGCGGCTGATGCGTAGCCCCCACCCGAGATTGAGACAAATGCCCAGGTAGTGTGTAGCCCCGAGGGTGGGAGCGTTTGAGTCTCTCTCGTTGTCACCCAGTAGCTACAAAAAATGCATAGAGGCAGACAGTTTCAGGGTTGCTGGCTTGTGATTGGCGCAGGAAACCTAGTGCGTCTTGACAATTGTTTCTAATATTAATTAACAACTGACTCCTGGGAACCTCTGTGCGCACTTGGATACATTGTTATCTCTTGCTGTCGAAAAACTGTCCCTCCATATTGCTTGGTTTCAATTACCGAATGTGTTCCCCGAATCCGGTTAGATCTTTGGAGATGAGTATCAGCTGAGGACAAGTGTTGGAAGGTGAATTTTAGCGAGTGAGGCCTGCCACTTGTTGAGAACGAGGCGCTACGGCGGCAGATCAACAGGAGGTAGTCGACAGGAATTTCCTTCATATGCCTTGAGTTTAATTTGAGACATTGACCAACCAGTGCTCAAATAGTATTTTATTGATCTATAAAAATGAGGAGAATAAAACCGTCTAACATATAGGAGGTATTCTCTGTACTATTTGTCTTCTAGGACATTCCAACACACTCTTCAGAGTCTTGAAAACAGGTTAGAAAACAACACCTATTTTACAGACTAATCCTACATTAATAAGCACCCTCTGCTGCTTGCGACCAATAATGATCCTTTTAAGTGACAATCAAACACAGATCAATAGATCTATTGAGCAAACCTGAACGCCTTGGTGGTAATTTCCTTTTTGTGACATCTTGAAACTGTCTCTGGCACTGCGAATTATGACCCGACTAGGGAGTGAATGAATCTGTCTTTATCATGGCTCGTATCATGCATTTATTCAACAATGGTAAGTTAGCATTCATTTAGGTAGTGATTGGCCTGGTTAATTGTCTATGGCCACTTACAAAGGTAAAACAAATCCACGAGTCGGCAATTCTTCTGTATGCTGCAGTATTGGAGTTGCCGCAGAGGTGTACGAAGATGGTGCCCTGGCAAGTCCTTTTGACCTATAACAAACTCGTGAATTTATGCCATTGTTGACAATGACTTCGGCTCTCGGAACTGATCTAATGTGTTGATCGAACTGAGAATATTCACACTCCAGAAGAATAATAGATATTCCCGGGGACCTGGTGCTATGCTTTTCTCCCATGTCTTAGTACTTAATGTTGTGGACCTAGCTCTATGTTATTCCATATCTATGGCCACCTAAGGAATTAAGCTTTCCACAATCCCTGGTCAACAATTCTTCACAACATGCTACCAGTATTGGGTTTGCCGCAAAGTTGAACAGGAGTGGGGACATGGGGTTGCCCTGGCAGAGTCCTTGGCCTATAGCAAACTCATTGGTTGTGCCATTGTTGACAATGACTTCAGCTCTCAGGTTTTGATCTAATGTGGTGATCCACTTGCAGAACAGGGGGATGTCCACTGCCTCCAGAGAGAACTGTAGGTATTCCCAGGAGACCTGGTTGTATGCTTTCTCCATGTCCAAAAAGAGCAGGTAACCATCTATCACTCCCCTTCTCCCTTGTACTGTGTTGTGGACTAGCTCTATGTTATTCCATATAGATCTGCCTTGTACAAAGCCATGCTGGCATTGGTGGAGGGTGGCTTCTGCCACTGGCATCAGTCTATTTGATAGTATTTGGGTGAGCAACTTGTAGTCCGCATTTGAGAGGCTGATGGGCCTCCAGTTCTTCAGTTGTTGTGTGGTCCTCTTCTTCTTGAAGATGAGGCATATCTTCACCTTCTTTACACCTGGGAACTGGTGGCCTTTGTTCAGGCACCAGTTAAAGAGTCTGGTCATTTCCGGGCCCAGCAGCGCTTGAAGGAGCCTGTACACTTCCAACGGTAAGTTGTCAGGTCCAGGAGCCTTCCCTTTGGGGGCTTCCTTCAGGGTAGCTCTAACTTCCTTTAGAGTGATTGTCCTTACCAAGTCCGCTTGTGCCTCAGTGCTGCACCTTGCCAGTGATGGGGAGGCTATTGCACAGAGCTCTTCAGCTGCCGCCATGTCCACTTGAGCTGGGGTGTATAGAGAGGTATAGAATAGTTCTACCTCCTTCCTAATCTCCTCCTCCTCAGTAGCCATAGTTCCGTTGTCCCTCTTCACCTCTGTCATAGCAGTGCGAGACCTTTGCCCCTTCAGATGCTGGAGAGTCTTCTGTGAAGATGTCCCCATGGAGCATTGGAATCTGTACGTGGCATTTGTGCGTGTACAAGCGTCCTCTTTCCTCTGTTCCTTCTTTATCTTATTATGAGTTTTGGAGTACTTGTCAAACCACATTTTTTCTGACATATTGTGTCTATTGTCTATAATTTCTTTGATTTCTTTTTCAAATCTTAATTTTTCTTTAAATACATTTTTTATCTTTTCCTTTTCATATTTTTTACTTTCTTTTTTAATTACCTCTTTTATCTCCTCCTATCTCTGGGCTGGATTCATGTGTGGGCAAAGATCCAATACCTTGATAGGTTGTGTGAGTATAATTGAGAGTTGGAGCCTCCACTCTGGGTCCCTGAGTGTAGTTGGCCTGATGCTCCACTCACGTGGCTGTGGTTTCTTCTTACAAATCACCACGTCCACCTGTATGTGGTCTCTTATTGGGGACACACTTGTGTTTGATCTTGATGTGATCTCAGCCAGCAGCCCTGTGACTAGGATGAAGTCCAGTCTGGAGCCATTGACTAACTCACCTCTTGGTCCAAACTCCCATCAAATGAGGATGGCTGGACCTTCTGATTTGTTGTCAAGGGTGAAGACCAGTCCCTTCTCAGTCATTAAGGAGAGCATTCTGGTGATTCTTGAGTGAATTTTGGTTCTGGTAGGGAAAGTGTCCCTGAATGGGTCTGTCCAGGTGTTGAAGTCCCCTATCACTACAGTATATTTGGGGAGGACAAGTGAGTCAAGGACGTCCCATTGGTTGTTGCTTGTTGGGTTTGGCAGAAGGTAGACACCCACTACTCTCAACTTGAGGTAAGTTCTGGTGTCTACCGCGTCCACCACAAGGATGTGATCATCTGAGAGCACCACTATTAGAAAAATATTGATGTGTGGGGAGAAGGCCACAACAGCCACATGTTTGCTCCAGAAGGACTTAAGTCCTATCTGTCTTGCATATGGGTGGTTCTTGGGGTCATAGTCTATGAAAGGAGGGATTGTGTTGTTGTTTAGTTGGCATTTGGTGATAATCATTAGGTTCATATTAGTTTTCTTAAGGTGGTGGATCTTCTGCGCTCTGGTGTCCCAGTTGCACAAGCTCCTAGCGTTAATAGTACCTAGTCTCATTATTCCTGGCTGCCCAACGCACAGGTATGAGGTTTTTTTGGTATCTTGGTAGGCTTTGGTTTCTTGGTGTTGTTGTTGGGGTGGCCGGTGGGCTTACAATTGTGGGGATTCCAGGTGATCTCTCTTACTCCCTTGCCCTCCTTCTGGAATGATGCCATCTCTTCAGGCGTAAAGTCATGTGAGGTGTTGTCTGGGAGGTTGGAGGGGCCAGTTTGGGAGGATGGTTTGGGGCAACTCTGGGTGGGTATCAGGATTAGATTGCCTCTGGCCTTAGGCGGGTGACCCCTCTTTGGAACTTTGAGTGTCAGTTCAAAGGGTGCCAATGGAGGGGGCGCAGTATGTGCCTGGCTGGTCTTAGCATTCCCTTGTGGGGTGTCAGGAAGCCATTCATAGGTAGAGGCATTGGGCAGCTTGGGGTGAGGTGCGGCCGAGCTGGCAGGTAAGGCCCACCATAGAATGGGTGCTAACTTGATAATATAAGATACAGAACGCCCAAGTAAGGACCAGGGTCTGGAGTTGGGGACCACAGAATCTACCAAACCTGTCAAAGTAATGTAGAGTACTCCAAACAGTTGGGTAGAGGTGGTCTTGGCTGCAGCGGTAGGTTCCAGCGGGCAGTCTGGTCGTGGGGTTAAGGGAGGAGTCATAGGAACAAAGTAGGCAGGCAGATAATTGTACTTGTCTTTGAACAATCTTGGCGGCCTTTCATACCACTTTCCTTTGCGTCCTATGTATTTGGTTTCTCTAGTCCTGGCCAAGGGGTCAGCAATGAGGATAGTCTCCAAGTTGTACTCTGAATAGGCCAGGTTGGGGGTATTCAGTAAAATGCACAGGTCCAAAGGGGGCTCCTGGGGGACAGTATAATGCCTGGGGCAATTTGGCAGGTTGGTCTTGGGGGAGGGCGGCGGCCTGGCAGTCTACTTGACTGGAATTAAGATGGAAGATCACTAAGACTAGATATGGTAAGATTTGGGACATTATTTTTCTTGTAATGCCTAGGCGCCAGATTGGTTATTTTATAACTTAATCACATTATTCATATTCAAATTATTCAGAAAGAGTAAAATACAATCAATCCCAAATATTTAATTGATCTTGGGCTTGGGTGATTTTTTAAAAAATAATTCATTGATTTTATAATTGAAAATTGCAACTTATAGTACTACTGAAAATATCTTAAGTGCTACTACAAACCAAAAATATTTATGATGAGTTGCATGGGAGAGTAATAGCAGCCCCAAAGCTATAAATGCTATTACCCTATCTTTGGCTCATCATAAATATTCTTAGTTTGTTTCAGAAAAAAAGGTTGTTGTTTTTGAAAGACTGATAACTCTATTTAAAATACACCCTCTAGTAAGCTGCCCTACTTCATGAACTTGCCCCAATACACTACTAGCATCTTCTGATATTTTTGTTTCTCTGGTATAATCACATGATTTCAAATGATAAAATATCTCAGAATATTCTGAGAAGCTTTCAAATGTTAAAGGTGAAGTATATAACTTCCCATCTTTCATCAAATATGAAAGATTAATGCGCAGATTTTTAACTTCAAGCTCTCTTTTTATAGGCCTAAATTTCCTTTCATAAATATAAAAAAATGCTTTTTGGGAAACAATTGAACCAGTTAAAGATGAATTGTATAATTCTTTTCTTCTTTCTTCTTTCTCACAAATATTTTTTAGATCATTAATGTTGTTAATATAAAGTACATTTTCTTTTTCCTTTAAAATTTTTGATATTACACCAAAGTGACCATCAACAATGCTTTTTCCATGGCATTCAACAAAACGGTTATATTTTATGAAACCCTTAATATATTTAGGTGCCTCTTTAAATAAGTAATATAAAAATTCATATGATCTAAAATGATTTCCATTATCTGTCCATACTTTTATATTATTTATTTTTTTAAATCTATCTAATTTAAGAAGACTTATTAGACATTCACCTGAAAATAAAGAATCATGTGATAATATTTGAGACAAAAAATCATGATATTCATATTTAATTTTATTGTTTTCTTTAAAAACTAATGCAAACCCTAATAATGAGATTGGTTTTTTTGAATAAAAACAATTATTGGTCTCAATTGGACCACCTCCAACCTTTAAGTTTTCTTTATAATCTATAACTACAACACAAGACTCATCATCTAGTTCATTAATATCTTTTTTATATTCACAATTTTGATGAACATAAAAGTCTTGGTGCTGATTAATAGTCTTTAAGTCATTGTCTATAGATTCTGGTAATGGTAAGTTTTTACTTTCACATTCTTCCTTCTTTTTTTCTAGTGAATTTTTTAAATTACAAATATTGCACATATCAGTTTGTTTTTTACTTTTTATTATATTTTTAGGGATTAATTTATAGTAAGTAGAAATTGAAACTGAAATTTCATTTTTTATTTTCATATTTTCATATATTTCTTTTTTTGTTTTAAGTAGAGAGTATTTAATTTCAGTTGAGTAATTACTCATCTCTTTTTCTATATCTTTATAAATTTTTTCAGGCACTTTTTTTGTAAACTGGCTTGTTTCAAAAGAATTTTCCAGCAATTTTTTAATTATTTTTTTAGTTATTTCTTTTTTTAATGAATAGTTATTATTTTTTTGGCTTTTTTTGTTTAAGCTTACATTTTTATTTTTATTTATTTTTCTTGAGTATTCAAACTCACTTTTGGTTATATTAAACCCCATATCATTAAGCTCTTTTAAAGAGTAACTGGAAGTAACCAGAGATCGCAAGGCTGGGAGATGTTTTTGGGGAGAAGATTTCATGAGATCCTTTAAGTTTTCAATGAACTCATTGCCTTTTTGATTTTGAATAGTTGGCAGGAACTGAGCTTTCCCAAATTCAGTTTGAGTAAGGAAGTGCTTGATGAAATTATCAAGATCATCACCAGCAATAAAGAGGAATGCCTTTTTTAACATTGCAATTCTCTCTCTTTTTGTTGAAGCTCCCAAGGAAAAAAGGGTAGCATGGAAGAAGTAAATTTAACTGAGGACATGGTAGTATTTTGAATCTGTAATTAGGTCAGATCTTTGATGTGTGCCTTAATGATGGAGTAGTTATGATCAGAATGTGGTCTTTGAATTGGGTTATTTGGATTAGAAGCTTTGTGGTACTTTAGCTCTTATATACCAAGCTAAATGACACCATTCTGAAAGAAATGGTGTGATAGCTTTTATTATAGTTTGAACTTGAATTCATATTTGCAGAAATTAATTAAATACCCAGTTTTCATGCACAAGTGATATATGTGAAGCAGCTAAGCATTATTATTACATCATATCCTCTTTGTAATCAATGCAAATCAATTAAAATGATGTATTCAGTTAATTGTAACTCTTCCGCATATTTTTAAATGATAAAATATTAAAGAATTCCATTTAAAGAATGCTCAATTTGAGGTTCGAAGCTCACTTGAACCTTAAAATCAATCTAAACAGTGATTAAAACATCCTAACTTCAAACTATCATAAAATCCTAGAGAATTGAGCTTTTTAAATAAAATAAAATGCGAAAATAAAGCTCTCAATCTTATCTTTAATTTTGTCAAATAAAAAACATCTGTTGTGTATTCAAAAAAGAGTATTTATTAGCTTTGAAGTGATCTACTTTATATCATTAGATATAATCATATAATAAAATCTGGATTATGCTCTTTTAAATTACTTTCGCTTTAATATTGAGAATAGTATACATATTAAAATTTTTACACCAATAGAAAGATAAGATTCTTAGCTTCATTTTGATAGTTTACAGTGTGAAAAAATATTAATTTTTCATTGAGTTATTAATGTTTTAAATATAAATTGTGTAATTAGTTACTTTTTCAAAATCGAACTGTGTTATGCTGCGGCTTGAGCAGCATGTGCATTAGAAAATGGCCTAATCTCTAAAATAATGACCCATTTGTTTGAACCAAAGGTTCATAAAACTTTATTATCAAAAATGATGATGTGGTCTTCACCATATCGCCGGGGTTTTTATACCATGGGATTTTGCTCCTTCAATTTTTGCAGGGTTCAGGTTTGCAGACAAGGTACTGGCAGGATGTGGGTCTTGGCTTGGGGTCTCAAGGGTGGCAGATCCAGGTTGTGCCTGTTCTGGTAAATTGGAATGACAATGCTTTGTTCTGCTGCCACTGTTCACTATGTCACCTGAGTAGTCCAATTGTACTAACCCTTCTGGGCGGCATGCCGGCAGGTCATTGGCAGAGTTGAGAATAGGGTTTGGTTTAACCTCCTTAAGGCAAGCTGCAACTTCTGCATAAGTTTGGGTCTTTGGTGGCTCCAGGTTAGAATCAATCTGATGACCATTTGGGGAATTGTCCTTGGGAGACTGGCGGGTCTTGGAGTAACTTGTTAACTTGAGTACACAATTTAGTAAGTTGGCGGTCCCCCGTCCACTTTGTGTGACTTGAGTTGTTTTTGAAGGGTCCTTTGTAGTAGGCTGGCAGAACGCGGAGTGATTTACTGATTCAAGCCCGTTTTTTAACGGATTGGCGGGTCCTGGACTGGTCTGGAGGGTTGGATCCGCCTTCTGGGAACCGGGGTTTAACTCTTGGGTTTTCAATACAAGTATTGAAATGTCATTCATGACATCATCCCCTTCCTTCCCAGGGGTCCCTTTCTTCCTGGCCTTCTTCTCAAGGTATTGTTGGATTGCTAGTTGGGAGTTGGGTAGGTTGCTTAATGGCTCCCAGGTGGTTTCCTCATGTGGGTATCCCTTCCACTTGACATAGTACTGGAGGTTTTTATAGTGGGTACGGTCTCCATGAAGATATTCAACTTTGTATTCTTCAGAGCGTTCTACTTGGATGAGAGGGGGTTCAGTCTTGATTTTCTGATGGGGAGTGAGTTCCCCTCTTTCTTGAATAGAAGCGCGCGGTGGAAGATGTTGTGTATTTTCCACAAGGGGGGTAATTCTAGTTCAAATGCTACTTCACCCACTAGTTTGGTGATCTTGTAGGGGCCACTTCTTCTGTGGGCTAACTTCTGACAGGGAACAGTCAGAGGCACGTTTTGAGAGTCCAGATAGACTTTGTCCCCTACCTTCAATGGTTTCCCAGGAATTCTCTTTTTGTCAGCAAAAGCCTTATTAGTCTGGACAGCATGGGTCAGGTTCTTAAGACAGGTTTATTGGGTATCATGTATCTGTTTAATCCAGGTTTGTCCTGACAGGTTAGTTTCCTTACTACCAATACTGGGATCCCAGGATGGGTCAGAGCCATAATTGGCTTTAAAGGGGGACATTCCGGTGGATGCATGGTCTTTGCTGTTGTAAGCATACTATGCCATGGGTAGCATCTCTGCCCAGTTATCTTGATTGGCGTTGGCGTAGCATTGTAGGTATTGTTCAAGTATTTGGTTCACTCGTTCATTCTGGCTGTTGGTCTGTGGGTGGTAGAAGGTTGATACACAGTGTTTTACCCCCAAGTTCTTCATCACCTGAGTCCAGTATTTGGAGGTGAATTGGGGTCCTCTATCAGTGATGATTTCCCCTGGAGTACCATGTTGAGTTGGGATGCAGTTGTGGAAGTGTCTAGCTGTCTCTGCGGCAGTGCAGTGAATGTGGTAGGTATAAAATAGAACATCTTAGTAAACCTATCTACTATGACCAGAATGGCATTGAACAAATTAGAGAGGGGCATTTCTACAATACAATCCATTGAAACGGACTGCCAGGGTCCTGCTGGTATATCTAGTGGTCTTAGCAGGCCTTCAGGTTTGGATCTACGGGTTTTGGTTCTTCCACATGTCTCACAACCATTGATATAGGCAGCCACGTCTTTGTCTATTTGGGGCCAAGCGTAATTCTTCTTGATTCCTTGGAGTGTCTTGAGTCTTCCAGGGTGGCCAGCCATCTCTGAATCATGATAATCAACTATTACTTTGGTCCTTGTTTTGCCTTCTGGTACATAGATTTGGTTGTGTAATAGCAGGGTGGATCCTTTCAGCAAAAATCCTTTCTTGTGGTGGCGGCTCTCTGGGTCTGAGGTCAAGTTGTCAACAAGTTCTGCTGAGTATTTATCTTGTTTCTGCGCCTCAATTATGTCAGGTTTGTGGGCCATGATCTTCATGTACATCAATTTAATGCTTAGGCTGTCAGGGTCAAGGAGTACATGTGTGTTGTGGTCCTTGGTTTCTGCAGAGGAAGGGGTCAGATCAGCTCTTCTACTCAGGGTGTCGGGTACCATGTTCACCTTTCCAGGCTTGTAGTTGATGGTCAAGGTGTAGTCAGCCAGTTCTAAGGACCATATGTCCTGTCTTTGGTTCAGCTGTCTGGGTTTAAAGAAGTAAACCAAGTTCTTGTGGTTGGTGAAGACTTTTACTGGAAATTCAGCACCACATAGGTACCGGCGCCAATGTTTCAGGGTCTTCATTATTGCAAGCATCTCCTTGTCATATATTGGGTAGTTTCCTTCAGCAGGCAGCATCTTCTTGGAGTAATATGCTACAGGATATAGCATACTATCCCCTACTTCCTGAAGAAAGACCCCACCCACCGCAAAGTTGGATGTGTTGGTTTTCAGTACAAATGGCTTGGATGGGTCAGGCATGGCCAGGACGGGGGCAGAGGTGAAAGCAAGCTTCAGGGCCTCAAATGCTGATGTGCACTTGTCAGTCCAAGCAAAGGTAACCTTGTCTGAGCAAAGGCGGGTCAGGGGTAAGGTAATCAGAGAAAAATTTTGGATGAAATCCCTGCAATAATTTGCCAGGCCCAAAAAACTTCTCACATCTTTCCTGCATTTGGGCACCGGCCAAGATGTTACTGCTTCTACTTTGTCCTGTGCCATGGCAAACCTGCCAGTCTTCACAACGTATCCCAGGAACTCAACTTCAGACTGGAAGAATTCACACTTTTTAAGCTTATCATGTAAGTTTGCTTGGGAGAGTTTTTCTAGTATAAGGTCCAGGTGGCGCAGGTGTTCCTTGTGGGTTTTGCTGTAGATGAGAATGTTGTTGAGGTAGGCCACGCAGAACTGGTTGAGGTATTTACCCAATAATGTGTTTATCATACACTGGAAGGTGCTGGGGGCGTTGCATAGTCAAAATGGCATCACCAGGTATTTGTAGAGTCTATACCTGGTCTTGAATGCTGTTTTGTATTTGTTGCCCTCTTTGATTTGGATTTAGTTGAACACATCTCTTAGGTCAATTTTTGAGTACACCTGGGCTCCAGTTAGTACGTTGCAAAGGTCATTGGCATTGGGGATGGGATAGCGGTTCTTCACAGTGATATCATTCAGCTTCTGGTAGTTCATGCAGGGACGCATTCCGCCGTCCTTCTTCCCTACAAACAGCATCGGTGACAAGCACGGGGCCTTCAATACTCAGATGAAACCCTTTTTTGTCATATCCTCCAGGTAAGCTTTCAAAGCCACTTGTTCTTGGTGATTGCAACTATAGATGGGGCCGTGGTGTGGTTGGGTACCTGGTAGCAGGTCTATAGCGTGGTTGTATATTGAGTGGCTGGGTAGTTTTGTGGCCTCTTCTTTGCTAAATATGTGGTCCCACTTTTGCAGGGGAATAGATAGTGTCCCAACGCTGGATTCCATATTTATGGTTAAGAGTCTGTTGGTTGGGGTTCTGCCGGGACTCATACAGAACGGAACGGTGTCACAAGATTCAGGTCGTCCTAAGGTGGCGGTCTGCTCACAATAATTTAGAATCAGACCATGTCTGTTGGACCATGAGTCCCCCAGTACTAGAGGATGGGGCAATCCCGGCAAGAGGATCAAGGGAGTTGGGTACACTTTCTGTCCAATTTTCAAGGGAAGTTCCTGTTTGCACTTGTAGCCAGTGTCCAGGGAACTGTTTCCCATGGTTACTTGTAGGCTGCGCTCTGAAGCTGTTAATCCTAGTTCCTTTGCCAGGTTGGCGTCAATAAAGCTTTCATTGGCTCCTGTGTCAATAAAAGCCTCAATCTGGCGCTTGATTCACATACAGTCTATGGTCACCTGGATGAATTTATAAGATTGTGCAGAGGTGTTTATTTGTGCCAAGGATACAGGAGGTTTATTCTTCTTAGGGCATGCTCTGTTTAGGTGTCCGGCCTCATGGCAGTAGAAACACAACCCATCTTGATAATGGTGTTGCAACTTACCAGGGGACATTCCCGGTCAATTAGGCGTCATGACCCTGCCGGCTTGAGCAGGGTACAAGTTCTGTCCTTCTTGGTTTAGACTCAGGCCCTTGCATAAGAGCAGTAGTTCCTCCAGGCTCAGTGTAGGCGGGTGGTGCTTCAACAGGTCTTTCATGGCTGAATTGACTCCCTTTCTGAAGATAATGGCAGATAATTCATCTTCAAGTTGGGTGTGCACCTTAAGTTTAAGAAACTCATTGATATAGGCTTGGATAGGATGGTTTGCTTGTCAGATCTCTAACATAGAGTTCAGCGCATAGTATCTGGTGTCTTGTTCATCGCTGGTGCTCATGAGCTCGGCCTCAAATTTTGAATAGTAAAGGCAGAATTTGACATCTTCAGCGGTGGCTTTCCTGAACCAATCCAGTGCGTCTCCTGATAGCATGGCAGCCACCCCCAAGACTTTCTCAGTGTCACTGGGGTAGGCATTGGTGTTGGTTTGGAAATGGAGGCGGAGGACTGGCATGGCTCGGCGAGCTTTTTCTAAGGTGAGTTTACCCATCTGGGGCATATCCACCTTGGTCGTGGTCTGGTTTACTATCACATTTTGCACTTGTGACGTGGCTGGGTTCTGGGGTTCAGCACCAGGTGCAGGGTCTTTCAGTTCTTTGGCGGGTTGGTTCTTCATCCATGGGAGTAGCAGGGAGGTAATTGCCTTATGGGTGTAATAAGTGATTATCATCAAAAAAACATACAAGTTGCCCCAAGTGCTAACAACATCTTGGGGCCCAGGTTACTGTGTTTGTAAAAGATTATCATAATGTCAGGAAACCAGTCATAGGTAGAGGCATTGGGCGGCTCAGGGTGAGGGGCGGTTGAGCCGGCGGGTAGGGCCCACCATAGAATGGGTGCTAACTTGATAATATAAGATACAGATTGGCCGAGCAAGGACCAGGGTCCGGAGTTAAGGACCATGGAATCCACCAATCCTGTCAAAGTAATATAGAGTACTCCAAACAGTTGAGTAGAGGTGGTCTCAGCAGTGGCAGCAGGTTCCAAGGGGCGGTCTGGTCTTGGGGTTAATGGTGGAGTCATGGGAACAAAGTACGCTGGCAGATAATTTTACTTGTCTTTGAACAATCTTGGCAGCTTTTTGTACCACTTTCCTTTGTGTCCTATGTATTTGGTTTCTCTAGTCCTGGCCAAGGGGTTGGCAATGAGGATGGTTTCCAATTTGTACTTCAAATAGGCCGGGTTGGGGGGAGGGTACTCAGCAAAGTACACAGGTCCAAATGGAGCTCCTGGGGGCGGTATAATGCCTGAAGTGATTCAGTAGATTGGGCTCAGGAGGGGGTGGCAGCCTGGTTGTCTACTTGACTGGAATTAAGATGAAAGATCACTAAGACTAGATAGGGTAAGATTTGTTTGAACCAAAGGTTCATAAAACTTTATTATCAAAAATGATTATGGGGTCTTCACTGTACTGCCAGGATTTTTATATCATGGGACTTTGCTTCTTCAATTTTTGCAAGGTTCAGGTTCACAGACAAGGCACTGGCGGAACGTGGGTCTTGGCTTGGGGTCTTGAGGGCAGCAGATCCAGGTTGTGCCTGCTCTGGCAAATAGGAATGACAATGCTTTGTTCTGCTGCCACTGTTCACTATGTCACCTGAGTAGTCCAATTGTACTACCCCTTCTGGGCGGAAGACTGGCAGTTGCTGGTGGTCATTGGCAAAGTTAAAAATAGGTTTTGTTTTAACCTCCTTAAGGCAAGCTGCAGCCTCTGCATAGGTTTGGGTCTTTGGTGGCTCAAGATTGGCATCAATCTGATAAACATTTGGGGAATTGTCTTTGGGAGGCTGGCGGGTCTCGGAGTAACTTGTTAACTTGAGTACCAATTTACGAGTTGGCGGTCCCCTGTCCACTTTGTGTGATTTGAGTAATCTTTGGAGGGTCCTCTGTAGTAGGCCAGCAGAACGCAGAGTAATTTACCAATTCAAGCCCATCTCTTAATGGGTTGGCAGATCCTGGACTGTCCTGGAGGGTTCGATCCATACTTTGGGAACCGGGGTTCAACTCTTGAGTTTTCAATACAAGCATTGAAATGTCATTCATGACAGTTTGCCTCTTCCTTGCTTACGTTGTGCAGCTCAAGGAATTCCAAGTCCACTTGCAAAAAGGTGTTGTGGGGGTTATCCTGCTTACAGCGGGGGCCTTGGCCTTCTCTTGGTGGGCTTGCAGATTGTCTACTACCCTTGGATCTTTTTTTCTGGCCCCAGTGGGGGGCCATCTACCTTATGACTTTGTTCACTTCCTGAGAAATAGTCAGTTTCCATTGGCTTGGGCTCAGGGCTGCCCGCCTCTGATTGGCTATTCCCAACTTATGTTCCGAGTGAATTTTGGATTCCTCTCCCTTGTCAGGAGAAGGGTTTGGAGCTTCAGGTTCGGCAGTGGAGGGCTCCCCATTCTTAGTATGGAAGTCTGCCTGTCCTGTATCAGGGGAGATGCCCTGATCCACCTCTACGCGGTGGGCTTGACCTGAGGCTTCAGGCTGCAGTGGTTCCAGAGATAGCATGGTTGGCTTTAATAAAAACCTACTTTAAACTTCTGCTTTGTAAAATTGAAAATCTATCTCAAAAAACTGATTGTAATCTCGGGCACCCAGGGCATCCGCCGCAGCCCTAGGTGGTCCGATACAACTCTATACTGGCTGATGTATGATATCATGATGGATGAAGAATCAAGTTTTGTATAATAATCTATGATAGCTGGATTAATCTGGGTCGTGGATCATGTTTTTTGATGATGTCGGCTGACAATAGTTCATGCCTTGCCAAGGCATGACTGCCCAAGTCATTCAAGCACAAGTGCTGGATTAAATTATCGAGGTAAGTTTGATACTTTACGCATAAAACCCTCTAGGTTTCTGATACTTGATGTAAAAAAGGATTAAAGAAGTCCCTTCGGTATTTATCTTTAATCTCTAGTTTAGCATTTGCAGCATCGGCATCTATTGGCCTTGAAAAATTTTAGAATCAATTGTTATTTTTTAACGTTTTTCGATTTGCTTTATCACTATCCTTATATTTGAACCCGATTAAAATCAACGTACTTGCTATTTTCAAGCGTGTAGCTAAGCTGCAACATCGCTATCGTAGCTCGTTTTGTCTGATAAAAGTTTTGACCAAGCTATTCGTTTTTAGCCTTTTCTATAAAAGCCTTTTAAAACCACAATTCTGAAGATGGTAGAAGTTTCTGAACTCAATGGTGAGGAGTTGATTAAGCATGCACAGGCCTGCCTCGAAAAGGAAAAATTTAGAAGAAGCTGTCAAGGTGTTTGATGAAATAGTTTACAGAACAAAGTCTAAAGTTGCAATGCCACTATTCTCACGTGCAACTTGCTACATACAGCTTAAGAAGTATAACGAAGCGGTTGCCGACTGTAAACTGCTCCTAGAACTACCTGATGAAAGTATTGAAGAAGGACTAGTCCCTGGTTGTACCACGCTTCACTCTGGCGTTTATTCGAGGTTGAATAATGCTTATAAAAACATCAACATGCTGGAAGAAGCAGCCGCGGCACTTAAATCGAGATCTTTAATCGAAGATAAAGTAAAGAAGGAAAAGAGCAAAGAGACAGATTCCGTGCCTACAAAAGCACCAGATGTTGATAAAAAAGTGGAAGTTCTTAAAGCAAAGGCGAATAAGCTCTTTGGCGAGAAAAAAATTTGAGGAGGCCATCGCTATATATAAGCTTGCTCTAGAACATGACTCTGAAAACGCAATTATCCACAGCAACCTTAGCCAATCCCTAATCAACGTCGAGAAATACTCAGATGCTATTTATCACGCCAACGAATGTATCCGCATTAAACCGGACTGGGCCAAAGGATACTATCGACAAGGTAATTTCAAAATAGTGGGCTCCTAACCTTACCAATCAGGTGCCGCATTGAGTAAACTTCAAGATTATAAGTCTGCCGCAGAAAGCTTACGGACGGCTCATAAGTTGGCTCCAGACGACCAACTGATCTCAAGTTTATTGGTTCAAGTTCAATCTAAGTCCTCTTCCAATTTCATAACCCAGCAATTTACAACAATTGGGTTGGTTTTGGCAGCTTGCGTCTGCGTAGCATATATTCTAGGCATAACCAGTTTAGGAAGTTTGTACAACTTTATTTGGAGATGAATTAGATAATGTTTGCTTTTCATAGCTTTTGAACCTAAAAGATGTGATCTTAAACTTACCAACCCATTATTTTTTATTTATTTAACAGGAAAATTGCACCATTACCACAAAGCTTTCTTCAATTGAGTTTCAGAAGACATCCTTGTCTTGTTGAATTTAAAAGAGTAGGCTTATCTAAACTTAATTGGTTTAAATACCCAATCCAAATAGATGTCACGGAAAGCTCAGAACCAATGCTAGTTAGGCTATTTTTTACAGGTACTGCATCTTTAACTTAAATCCCAAACATGCATCTTCTATCACACGACCACTGTTTGAAAAATCAATCAATGGCCTAAACAAATGCTGATAAAAAATTCAATTTTTGCTTGGAGGAGCTAATATAAACTAGGAGAACCAATCAACATCTACAAGATTTCCATAAGATGAGTCAATAGCAAAATTCTTATTGAAAAAAAAGTCCTAGCATTCTGTACTCTAATAGTCCAGTATAAAAGGGAGGTGGTAGGGCTCCTTGATAAGGTAAAGCAGGATTAAATATAACTTCAATGTAGGAAAAATAAAACATAAGCTTTAAGTTTAGAGCCCAAAGTTGATAGTTAACTCTCACTTTATTTAGGGTAAAAAACATCTGGCATACTTCTGAACTTGGTACACAGCAGTACCCACCTTGTTTCTAACAATGGTTTTCTGAGGAACCAAAATAAGACGCTATGATATCATCTCTAGATTTTTAGAATATATTTTGCTACATCAAAAACTAAAAATGATGTCATAATGTTGGGGTTTGGTTCCTCAGAAGACTGCTGTCAGAAATAAGGTGGGTACCTGCACAGCTATCTCAAAACCTATGTAGATCTACCATCTCAAAGCCCATATCTTGAAATTAGGGTTGGGGCAGTCACAGCAATTGTGTGATCACAGAGTCACAAAATCATTTTTAAGAAGGTTTTAGATTAGGTCACAAAACAATCTGTGTGGATTTGTGCCGCACTTTTTGGATTAGCTCACAGCATGTGCCTCACTTCATTGTGTAGGTCACAATACAAAAGGAAATCTGTTTTAAAGGATGAAACAGATGATTTAATTTTGTGAAGGGGCACAGGATGTAAAATCAGCATTTTCAGTATTTTGGTTCTATTTTTTAACTACAATTTATTACAAACTTTATCTGTCATTATCTCACAATGATAGGTTTGATTGAACCACAGTTTGTTTTAGATAATTATAATAAAAACTGATTGAATAAACAAACAAATATCTATTTCAATTGAAAGGAATAGATTATATACTTATGATTGAACACAACACAAAGCAAGATAGGACTTTGATTAGTTGCATAATAGTTCATGCAGATTTTTTTGCGACTTTAGGAGCAGGTCATAAAATGTGGCAGTTTCAATTGTGACCTGCTCCTAAAGTCACAAAAAAATCATCATGAATTGTGATGTGTCTTGAAGGTCACAAAAAGATTTGTGACCAACTGCTAAAGTCACGAAGCATATTGTGGTGGGTGAAGCTTGGTCAAAACAGATTGTGACAGTTTTGGTGCCTGTCTCATCTCTATTTAAAACTAATGCAAAACTATGAAAGCTAGTTATTTACTATACAATGTAATGATATAAGCAATGTATATAATAAATTTAATTAAAATTTATTTTAGCAATAAAAGTTGAGTTAGATACATATAGACTGATCCAAATAAAAATATGAGAAAAACAATTCAATTTCTTATATACTTAATTTAAGCAACCTCATATAAAAAGACATGTCAAAGGTAAATAAAATGAAGTTTACTGTACAGTAGTTTTTACGCTCAGAAGAATGAACAAATCAACTCAGCCTAAAATTAAATAAAAACAAATCAGGTTAATGACTGTAAATAATATAGGTGCGATTTGATTAATTAATGAAATACAGTAGTTTTAAAAGCTAGGGTGACAACTGAAAATACCTCAGATTTAAACAAAATGATTTCAGATTTGAACAAAGTCCAAATCAGGCAAGATTCAGGATTCAAATAATTTAAATATTTTTGGTTAATAAATATACTGTCAAACAAAAAACAAAATTTCACTAGCCCATTATACGGAATTATAGCAAATATCAAGCGGTGTTGTTTAAACCACAAATAAAATGAACTGACACAACAAGTGAGATGAATGGATGCTATTCTGGAGTATATTATAATTCAATCAGGATTCATATAGGGCACCAACAGAAGGACTAAAATGAAACAAAATTTGAGCAATCTGGAAGTGAGATTCCACAAGCACCAAACAAAATGAAGTCACACAAGATGTGTAGTATGAGCAGCCTAAAATAGAAAAATAACAGTTTAACAGCCAATCAGCAGATATCCAATTTATGAACAGAGGCATTTTATTCATTTTCATGGCTCCTGATTTGTATAAAATGGTTTTGAGAACCTTCCAAATATGGAATAGTGATTACAATAAAAATAAATCATAAAATTATAAACTTCTACTTTTAGTGATTTTATCTTGGGTTTTTTACAATGATTTTCAACAATATCAACATTTTCAACAGCACCAGCAGCCAAGCCAGCTTCAATGGAGGCAATGCTCAGGACGTGAAGGCACCTGTTTACACCCAAGCCTTTGAGGCAGGTAACAAGAAAGCTGAACTGTACCTGACCCCCGACCCATATGGCTTTGACTTGTTTAACAGTCACCTAGTGTCTAGCTCTGCCCCCGCTCTCTTACTCACCCCCGCACAAGCTGCCTGTCAACCAACCAATCAGGATGACAACATTGATTTGAACAACCTCCCATCACAAACCAACCTGCCCCGTACGGCCAATCAGGCTTCAGCTCTCTTGGCCCAGTGCCCCAGACACAGAATAATTACTGTCCAAATTCTTCAGGAAATTGTGGCACTGAACCTGCAGGGTCTGTCCTGGGAACAGATTGCTAGCCAATTGCAATTTACCTGAGCCATCATAATGCAGGAGTTCAACAACCTAATGAACAGAGGGAATCTGATCAGGACAGCCAAGAAGCCCAAGAAGGCCCCCAAGTCCTAAATCAACAAGACATACCCAATTATGCTTGATCTCTTGCAGCGGGACCCCAAGCTTCCCTTAACCCAGGTCCGGAATCAACTTGCGCACCATGGCATTTGGGTGTCTGAGTGCATGGTGCAGCTCTGGATGTATGGGAAAGTGGCATCAGTCTGTGTGTTGACCAATGTTGCTGGCAATCAATGGGATGGTGCTGAGAATTCCCCATATGATCAGGCAATTGAATCCAACCTGGTCCAATGCCTGATAAGTTTGTCAGATGACGTCATGTTTTTCTTGTACTACAAGTTATCAATAGCTTTTGATGATTTTGACGAGCAAGAAAGAGCTGCCACTCAAAAAGGAAGGAAGAAGGATAAGAAGGGGACTTTCATTGGTGCGTTTCTGACTGTTTCAGCCAAGGGTTCTGTCTATTATCAGACAAACCCAGATTTCACCAATGGCCATGTTGTGTTCTGAGGTGTGGCACAGACACACAATGGGGAATCCTAACCTTAGGATTGGATTTGTACTAAGTCTTGGTTAGATGACAGGGAAGGCAATAGTGTTTACCTTGCAGCCCTGGATGAATAATCTCTACTAGGCGTGGCTAGAGAGAGGCGCAGAAGTACAGAAGACACAAAGACAAAAATGTGAATAGAACTTAGTTTTATTGGTAGAATAGGAAATGTATTATATAGTGGTTAGGAATACCACAAAACACTACCAGGACGGTAGGATCACTTGCCACAAGCATGAGTGGGGTGTGAGTTGTGCAGAGTCAAGAAACCAAACAATCATATTTCCTGAAGCAGAAGCCAGTTCATTTCAAGAGTCAAAAGCAAAAGCAAGAAATTTGTCTTCAAAATGGCCCAACAAAGGCAAAATTGAAACATGGTGAATGCCGTTATTCACAAAATTGCCCCCCTCTAGATTGGCCTTTGGGGGGTGATACTTGCGGAGGAACTTGGCATGTACACGAGCAAAAGGGCGACCACTGGAGAGGAGCTTTACAGTGTACTCAGATCCTCATTTGAAAGTCACCTCTAAAGGACCAATCCACAGGGAGTCTAGTTTGTGTGCGCGCCCACCCACACAGTGTTGATAGTATAGGACATGGTCATCAACAGCAAACTCAGGCAAGGGGGAGCGCCCTGCATTGTCAGAGAGAGCTCGGGCATCTTAGTCTTATATGCGGAAGTGTAGGCAGTGGCTTGTATATCAATGATGCAATTGACTAGGTCTTTGATGTGGCCGTCAGGGTTCATAGCCTTATCAGAGGAGAGTAGGGGAACCCCCAAGAGCAACAGAGTGGTGGCTTCACGCCCATACAACATGGCAAAGGGGGAGTACCCTGTGACCCAATGCTTGCTCAGACAATAGGCAAAGAGTGCAGCAGGTAAGTATAGATCCCAATTGGCAGCATCAGAGTAGGTGAGCTTCCTCATGATAGAAACCAGTGTCAATTTGGCACGCTCAACTGCCCCATTAGTGGAAGGATTATAGGGGGCAGAGAAAGACTGGTGAGTTCCTAGAGCTTTAACAACAGAGGTTACAAGTTTGGCATTGAAGTTGGTTCTGTTATCTGATAACAGCACTTGAGGACAGCCATGGCGGTAGAAAACATCCTGCAGCAGAAAGGCAGCGGTAGTCTTAGCAGTGATGTCTTTAGTAGGGCAAGCTTCTACCCACTTGCTGAAGTGGTCAACGGCAATCAGGATAGAGCGGCATCTGGAGCGTGAGCAGGGGAGAGGACCTACAGCATCAATGCTGACAGTGTGAAAGGCATGTTGAGGGGGGACCAATTTGAACTCGTGAGAAGCAGCTTGGGGCCTCTGAAGTTGGCAGTCATGGCAGCTAGCTATGACATCTGGGATCAACAGGCAAAGATTCTCCCAGAAGTAATTCTTCTGAAGCCAGTCAAAGGTCTTGGCAATGCCTCCATGGCCAGTTTATTTATGAGCTTGTGACACCAAGGAGAGGCAAAGACTGGGGCGCACGTATGGCAGGTATTGACCCTGCGCCTTCTTGAAGAGTTGGTTGTTGCGTATGAGGGTGTCTTCAGACAATTTGAACAAGGCAAGTCAAACCTCTTCTGTCTCACTTTCCCAGGAAGAAGGGTAGCCAATTAGCTCATATAGGCTATAGGGTGGTCCACACCTTCATCGTTGAGCTGAGCCAAGATAGCCCCAATAGCAAGGTCACTAGCATCAGTGTACAAGATGAATTCCTTATTGTAATTGGGGTACACTAAAATGGGTGCTTCTTTGAGTTTCTGCTTTAGAGTCTCAAAGGCTTGCTGTTGGCTGGCGGTCCATTTGAAAGGGACATTACACAATAGTTGGACCAGGGGTTTGATAGTATCAGCAAAATCAGGGATGAATTGTCTATAGTAGCCCATCATGCCCAGAAAGACTTGTACTTCTTGGAGGTTGGTGGGTGAAAGCATTTTGTTGATGGCTTCAACCTTCTTGGTCATTGGACAAATTCCCGTTTGGGTTACTTCATGGCCCAGGAATTCAAGGCGCTCTTTGAAGAAAGCACACTTAGAGGGCTTTAACTTGAGGCCAGCTTCTCGGATCTTTATGAACACCTCTTTAAGATGAGCTAGGTGATCTGTGAAAGTTGCGCTGAAGACTGTTATATCATCTAGATAGACTAAGACACACAATAACTTTAAGTCACGCAGGATGGAATCCATGGCCCTCTGGAAAGTTACTGGGGCATTACAGAGCCCTTGTAACATGCAGGTAGGTTCAAACAATCCTTCTGATGTGATGAGTGCAGCCTTCTGACAGTCTTCAGGAGAGAGGTTAAATTGCCAGTAGCCAGACGCCAAGTCCATGGCAGAGAAAAACTTAGAACCTCCAAGGCGTCAAAGAGTGTCATCAATGCGCGGTAAGGGATAGGAATCTTTCTTGGTTAGAGAATTCAACCTTATGTAGTCCATCACAATCCGGTGTCCACCATCCTTTTTCTTTAAGATGAGAAGGGGGAAGCCCAGGGACTTTGAGAGGGAGCTAGCAGTCCAGCATCCAGCAGTTGTTTGAGCTCCTTAGAAACCTGCACATCTTCCACTTGGCTACGGCAGTATGGTTTGGCACAAAAGGGGGGAGCATCTCCTGTGTCAATCTGATGAATCACACCTTTGGCTAGCCCATAATCAGTACTATATTTAGCAAAGATGTCTGAGAATTGGTCTAGTAAATCAAGCACCTCTTTCTGTTAGACCGGGGACAACTGAGGGAAGTCTTGGGCAGTGAACAGAGATAGGACTTGAGGCTTGTCTTTGGGTAGGTTAAAGTCTTGAAATGTTCCAAAAGGGTAAAGAGACAAGATGTCAGGAGCATTTAACAACTTTCTGTAACCAACGACCTGTCCTCTGGATACTTTCATAGGAAACGCAGTAAGGTTGGCAACTAGTAATTGAACAGGATCCTTGTGGGAAACGTCCAGAATTCCAGGACAAAGGTAAGGCTTGTTACGCCCCAGCAAGGGAGGGGAGTACAGCTCTAAGAAAGTCTGTTCAGGTAGTTCATATGATATCTGGGAGTCTAGGATAGCCTGAGAGCCTGGGGGGATGGTGATAGCAGACGTGGCCATGAGAGAGATTCCCTCAGTTGCAGGACAAGCCATGGGAGGACACTTCATGTTGGTGGAATGGGTTTGGTATTTTAGGGTGAAAACTCCAGTGGGGTACTCCAGAGTACATGTCTTCAAACGTTTACCAGGAACTTTGATTGGCTCTTCAAAGATCAGGGGGACTTTGTACCCTAGGATAGAAAGATAACCATCCTTTAGGTTGATGATACCATTATATTCCTGAAGGAACTGGGTACCAACCAAAAGGTCATAGCTCTCATTTTCTAGAACAACAGCCAGCTCAGCCAACAGGAGTTTACCAAATTGCATTGGTAAGGCAGAGTACGCACCAATGGCATGAGTCATGAAGAGACCAGCAGTGCCATAGGATTGATGGTAGTTGAGATCAGGGGCCAGCTTAAGCTTCTTCATCAGTTTAGAAGAAACAACGTTGACCGGAGAACCGGTGTCCAGGACAGCTTTGATCTTGAACTTTTGGATAGATATCTCTACTTGGGTGGTGGTGCGTCCAAAGGGTGGCAGAACAGCCAAGATATCCTGTGCCTTGTCTAGTTCCTTGTCCCATTTCTCAATCATGCATTGTAGTCCCAGAAACTCCTTATATACGGTTTGGAGAGGGAGTGAGACAGATACATTCTTGAAAACGGCGTCTGCAACTTCAGCGGCTTCCTCTGATGATTCCACTAATACAGGGGATCATTTTGCCTGAGTAAGATAGGGGAAGGAGACAACTGCCCTGGCCTCAGACGAGGGCTTGGTGGTAGTTGTAGTCTTCCCAGATTGTAGCTTGTAGGGAACTGCAATAGTCTCAGGGACAGCAAGAACAGAATACCCATATGCATCATGGTCTTCAACATCAGATTCATCCACATCAGAATTGTCAGAAATGTCATGTAACAGGAGGAGGATAGGAGGAGCTTCATCATCAGCAGGCTCAGAGTCAGTAGCAGGCAGAGGTGTAGGAGGAGACTGGGAAGAATTGTCAACCAAGAGTGTCTCTGCCTCTAGGTTGACTGTTCTTTTCCCAACTGATCCTTGGGATCAGCTCCTGCAACCCGCAGATTGGTGCAGACGCGAGAGTAGTGGCCTATCTGACCGCAGTTGTGACAACCTTGACGTCGAGGAGGATTTTGGGAATTCATAGTGAGGATGCAAGGGCCGCAAGAAGAGAAGCCAGAGTTGGAAGCGGCACAACTTTCCCAAACAACTGCCCCAGAATTGGTAAGATGCATATCTTGGAGCAGTGTCTTTATACTTTTCATGGAGGACAGCATAGCCTTGTGGGCCTTGAAATGAAGGCATAGGAGTTGATTCACCTTGAGAGCCTGAGCGCAGGCCATATATGCTTCATGTGCCGTCAATTGTCTGCTTGTTATTAACTGTTGTCCCTCCATGTAAAATCTGTTGGCAAATCCAGCTAATGTCTCTTTGGGCTTGAAGGATATGTGCATGAAAGCATCCTTTTTCACCTCTAGGCTAAGATCACCACCAAACTCGTCAATCAGGAGCTGTTTCATGTCCTCCCAGATCTTGATGGAGGACAGCTCTGGTACAACTACCTCTTGACAGGTCGGGTGTAGGCAAGTCAAAATATGTTCTTTCTTAAATTCATCTGATGCTCGTCTCATAGCAGTCTTGTAAATAGTTAAGAAAGCTGCAATAGTCAAGGTTTTGGGATCAAAGACTTGTTTAAAAGTAGGCTTGATGTGTGTCTCTGGAGCTGGACCACCATTGCTGCTATCAAGTACATTTATGCACAGGGAGAACTCAGCTTCAGATTTGGAGGGGGGTTTCTAGCCCACAGTTGTCAAACACTTTCTTCAAGGGTTGTCAGAGTCTCAATGGTTCTGGCACCTGTAGTGTTGGCTAAAGTGGTCTGTTGTTCAGTAACATCTAGGCGTTGTCCTTGGGTAGTGACAACAGTGGAGAGCTCAGCCAGTTGCAAAGTAAGGGATGGCCCCACTGATAGGCAAGAGGAAGATCTGTTGTTTCCCAAATTGATCAACTCACTCATCTCATGTACGTCTCTGTCCAACTCAGTCTGGTCTCATTTCAAATGATCCACCTCATTAGCTATGGCCATCAACTCTCTGGCACAGTGGATTTGAGGAGCCCCCGCCAAACCAGGACAACAGCCATCCTCCTCGTTAACCCTGAGTGGGCTAGCAGCAGCCGTTACTACCTCACGTAAAGCAGCAACTTCTTGCTGTAGTTCAGCAACCTGAGCAGTCAGAGCAAGAACCTGGGGATCAGGTTGAGGCATTTCAGTAGGACGTCCTTGGCTACAAGTGGAAGTGCGTAATTCCCAGATGGCTTCCCAGATTTTCTGCTCTCTGTCCACAAGATCATCAGCAGGAGGAGAAGGCGGGGCATCAGGTTTGGGAGTGGACAGCTCATTCACCTGACTCTGAAGTTTGGCAATAGCTGCAGCAGTGGTAGCTCTCTCTTGATCAAATTCCGCACTGAGCTCATTTAGACCTTGGGCTGCAAGGTCAGCTACCTGTTGCAATTGCTCAAAGGAATAGACACTGAATGCATTGAGCTGTTGCACTAGGCATTCAAAGCTGGAGAGATAAGTGTTTAGGGTGGAGCCTACTTGAGTTTGCCAGGGTTGTTCTAACTGGTGAAACTCATGTAGTTGCTCCCTAACGTACTCAGGGATGGACTGGCACATTTGCTTGATGGAATTGACTAGATGTGTTTGAGAGGTGACCAAATCACGCTGATTATCAGATATCAGGGAGAACAGGGAATAGATCCACTGTTGGTAGGCAGTGAACTGGTCCCAATGATAGGTAACAGCTGCTTGTAGAGACAAGATTTCTTGGACATGGAGTCCCAACACCATCTGGTGGTGGGCCAAGGCGGGCTGTACAAAGGATGACAGCAGGTGATCAGCGGAGCCAGCCGCTGAGAGGAGATGTTGTGAAAACTGAGGGGCCACAATTAACTCATAGTATTTGACACGGCTAAACTGTAGTTGAAGGCAAGGGATGGCCCCGTCCCGAGCTATCCCAAGGGCTACTGCCATGACTTGTTCTAAGTCAGGGGTACCCATGGGGTAAGCAACTAAGCAGGGACCATTCCCAAGGTTCAGTACAGTAGGGACAATAGGCAGGTTGGCAATGTCTTCCTCAATAGGAGGGCTGGTAATTTCAGACAAGGTTGACTCCCAAATAGGTGGAGGCAAGGGACCTGCAAACGTAGATGCAAAAGGGATAACCAAGGGGCTTACAGCCCTGTAGTGAGCACCATTTTTGTCGTGTTCTGAGGCGCGGCACAGACACACAATGGGGAATCCTAACCTTAGGATTGGATTTGTACTAAGTCTTGGTTAGATGACAGGGAAGGCAATAGTGTTTACCTTGCGGCCCTGGATGAATAATCTCTACTAGGCGTGGCTAGAGAGAGGCGTGGAAGTACAGAAGACACAAAGACAAAAATGTGAATAGAACTTAATTTTATTGGTAAAATAGAAAATGGATTATATAGTGGTTAGGAATACCACAAAACACTATCAGGACGGTAGGATCACTTGCCACAAGCATGAGTGGGGCAAGTAAGTTGCGCATAGTCGGGAAACCAAACAATCATATTTCCTGAAGCAGGAGCCAGTTCATTTTGAGAGTCAAAAGCAAAAGCAAGAGATTTGTCTTCAAAATGGCCCAACAAAGGCGAAATCAAAACATGGTGAATGCCGTTATTCACAACAGGCTACAAGTACAGCCACATCCTTGGTGGATTACTTAACTCCTGGGATGGCACAAATTCCAAACACCAGGCTTTCTTGAGCCACCAGATGGAGGGTAGCTCCACCGCCCTTGAGGCCATCCAGCAACGTGGACACCAAGCCTCAGTCTACTCCGCCGGCCACACTGACATTCATCTGGCAGAGTTTGTGTTCTTCAATATTGGAGACACAGTACGGGAGCACCACCCTCAGGCTTTCAAAAACCCCTATCTTGGGGTCCTTGACCACAGTTCTCTCTTTGGTTGCCAAATGATGGCCAACTTGTTTGCCCAAATTGTCTTTCATGTGAATATGGGCAACCAATCACAGAAAGACATTTGCCTCCCACCCTGTGCCACAGCCACCTATCAACCCATCCTGCTAATGACAAACAAGGAATATAATGAGCGTTATATGGCAGCCATCATGTGCAATCCTCTTACCCCTACCCCCACCCACCCAATCACAGACCCCCCAAGCAAGCACCATATCTACGCCTTTCTTCCCACACTATTCTGCCTACTAGGCATCTCTCTTCCCCACCCCCAATAAACTCCCTGTCACCAAACATTTTCTATTTATATTATCTTTATTCTGAATTTCAATTGTTCATTTTATCTTTGTTTATATTTGGCTTTAGTCTGTATGTTCAGTTTATTTCTATAAAACCATATATTTACTATGCCGTGTATCTAGATCCAGAACACAGTTATTTTTAGCACTTAAACACAGCCCCCTGTGAAAATATTAACAAAAATTTTGTGATCAGCTAAATTTGAATTAGAAAATTATAGGTTAATTGTGTTTAGATAAAGTTGTTACTGATCCAAATTCAAAACCTTAATGATAAACTTTAAGCTAATCAGGAGCTGAGTGATAAAGTGATTGTTGTGACATAAAGAGTCACCCAATAACTCTTTGATGCATGTGTGCTAATTAATATGATTGGTTGGTTTTTTTCATTGAGTGCCATTGCAGCTGTGGCAAGTTGTTGATGGAATAGTGATAACCCAGCATCTGATTGGGTTAGAACTAGTCCATCAACAACTTGCCACAGCAACAATGGCGCACAATACCAAAATGACCAGCCAAGCATATTAATTAGCGCACATGCACCAAAGAATTATTGAATAACCCTTTATGTCACAACAATCACTTTATCACTTGGCTCCTGATTGGCTTAAATTTTATCATTAAGGTTTTGAATTTGGATCAGTAACAACTTTATCTAAACACAATTAACCTATAATTTTATAATTCAAATTTATTTGATCACCAAATTGTTGTTAATATTTTCACAAGGGGCTATGTTTAAG
The DNA here is from genome assembly GCA_014839935.2 of Entomophthora muscae. Taxonomy (NCBI): domain Eukaryota; kingdom Fungi; phylum Entomophthoromycota; class Entomophthoromycetes; order Entomophthorales; family Entomophthoraceae; genus Entomophthora; species Entomophthora muscae. Next base: position 28,671 of record QTSX02007239.1, read on the forward strand.
TGCCAAAAATACTATGGTGATTATGGAAGCAATGCTGACACAAAGCAAACAACAAATATTGAGATGTGTGTAAAACATATACACAATGGGTAAAAAGATGGGATGTTGTGGTAATGGGAAAATAAACAGGGATAAACAAAGAGACAATAGTATCAGAATAATACAGATTTTATTGGGGTGAAAGCTATAAAAAATATGGAAAGGTTAATAAAAAATCAATGAGAGAACTGGAAAAATTGCTCAAAGATCTTGACTCTGCAATTGCAGAGATCAAAGAAATTCACTGCAAGGTCAAAGCAAGAGTTAAGTCCGCCATCCTTGGAGACAAAATAGACAAGGTGTCTGCCAAGGCACTTATGGCCAAGATGCCAGACACCCCTGAAAAAACAATCAAGCATATTATTAATGTTTAAAAAACTGTGGTTGAGGGCCTCCAGTTCAAGCTCTCTGCCTTCTCTGCCCCATCCATCTGGGTCAACGACCCTGAGATGTATGCACATCTTAAGCTAGCAAAGCGTGCCAGGAAAGAGGATACTGAATTGCCAGCACAATTTCTTGCACCAAGAATAGCTAAGCCTGAAAAGTTGCTGGCAAAGAAGAAACACAAAAAGGCAACCCAATAAAAAATAATAAAAGTTCAAAATACTTACCTTATTTTAGAAAACATAAATGGAAAAATTTGTCAAGTCCTGGTCCCCTTTGTCCCTGCCACCTTCTACACCAACTACACCAATCATGTGGCAAGGCAGCTGTTTTTGTCTCCCCCTGTTTTGCGGGAGCTCAAGGATCAAATCAAAAGTATCTTCTTAATGTTCATGAAGGCATTGACTGGGCTCACACATGGCAAGGGGGAATCCAAGTGGGCAGTTAATACCTACAAGAATGCCTGATTAGACCGCCTGGACATGGTGGCCCTCAGTGGAGTTTACTGTGTAAACTCCATTGAGATTGTTTGGGACATCCTGGAGACACTTCCATTCAAAAACATACCAGAGATGGGACAGGACCATGCGGCTGCTTGCTTCTGCTTCCCAGTGGAGCACACACTCTCTTACCTGTTGAAGAACTTTGGGCACACATTGGTTAAATTGGCTGTTGCAGACGCAACAGCTGTCAAGAAGACCAAAATCTTTCTTGCCAACTTCAGGGTGGCCTGGAGCGCTGACAAGACGGGGGTCCCTGAAGCCATGGAGCTGACCTTCTTGAAGACAAAGCATGAAAAGAAGATTAGTGCTGTGTATAATAAACTCTGTGAGTTCACACAAGCCTTTGCTGGACAAAGGATTCATCTGGTGGTTTACCTGGGGCTCCTGTTTTACTTTGGGATGGGGGCTAACGTTGAGGACCTTGACAGGGTCCTCCTAGGGATTGACAAGGCCAGGCTCTCCCTGGATGGGAAGAAGGTCCCCCCTGGATACAACTCAGTAGACCACGTCATCCAGGACGCCCTGGTCCTGGCTGGAATTTACAGGTTTGCAGCCCCACCCAAAAAGCTGCTCCTGAAATCCCATCTGAGCATACTGCCTTTCACTAGCAGGCAAGAGTATTTCAACCAGGGTGTATCTACTGTCTACAGTGTGGTAGTAGAGGTTGTGCGCCACCTCCATTGCCAGATGGGTACATAACAACAAACCCACTACAGGTGCACCCAATATAATCTTGTTCCTCAATATAATTCTTCACTTTTAAAATTTACTTTTTAAATAATTAATTTTTCTAACTCTCATTTTAGCAAACAAGTTTTGAAAAAAAACCCAGTGAATGTCATCATATACACATAAATATATTTACTTTAATAAAATTTACTTCTACTGTGTACTGTAAATTCAGAACCTGAACGTAAAAATGCGGGATTGTCAAATCCTTGGTCCAAATTTTGAATCACTTTTGCGGGCAACTCAGCTGAGTGAAAATTAAAATATTTAATAAAAGCAACCATTTAATTTGAGTTTTTTGGTTTATGTAAATTGGCAAATTCAAATCTCTTGAGCAGATAACTCAACTAACAAAAGACAAAACACAACAAACAAATGCGGGATACATGAATCAGAAATGCGGGATTCTAATGTACAATTTGAGATTTCCTGTATTTCAAACGAATCATAGACATCATGTAAAAATTAATGAATCTGAAATTGCGGGATTGTCAAATCCAAGAATCAAGTTTCAAATCATAATTGCGAGGAATTTGAAATAAATATAATTTATGGGAATCCCAAAAAGGATGCTAAAGGATATAGAGTGTATTTGTGCTAATTCTTTTAGGAATCATAGGCATTCTCAAAAATCACCCTATTCTAATTTAAGACGGCTAAAATTTTGAGCGTAATATTCACCAACTTAACATACTTAGCAATAAAATTGACTAAAATATACATGTCTCTTTTTGAGTTTAAAATTTTTAAATAGAAATTTATTATGTTTTATTCAACAACAACCAAGTCAACGTGCTGTTCCCTGGCCTTGAAAAAATCATGCAGGGCTACACTGGGTCTCTTAACAGTGAAGCCTCCCTCTATGGCCACTCCCAACCCGCAGGCCCCTCCACAAGCACTACCCAGGAGTGTGTTCTTTCTCCCGCGTTCTCAAGCATGGCCCTGTTTGCCCATCACGCACAGGCAGCTACCAACCCAAATCCTGTATCAACAATGGCATCTGGAACCCGCCATTTGAGCCATGGGGTCACCCAGAGAGCCCAGAACCCCAAAACAGCCCATCAGATGGCATTGACCAGTTCCCAATATGGACATATCCCTCCCCCATCCAATCAGCCTGAGAGATGCAGAAGAAAATTAATCACTCCAGATATTGTTCTCAAAATGGTTGAAAAGCAAGGAAAGCTTATGTCCCTTGGGGAAATTGCAGCTGTAATGGGGTTTTTTAAGTCCACTGTGGCTGCAACCCTGTGAGCCCATGCCAACTGTGGCTCCCTCCCAAGAAGACACCAACTGGAGCCCGTACTTCAACCAAAGGTGACACAGCTCATCCCCTTATGATGGCCATTATGGAATGTGACCTGCGGATGCCCCTGGTCCAGGTATGTCTCCAGTTGGGACTCCACAGCATCTTCAACAACAAAAGAACGGTGAATTTGTGGATGCACAGAGTTGTGGTTGCTGCTAGAATCTTGTCCAATCAGGTTCTTGGTGGCCCCAGTTTGGTGAACACTGACCCCTAAAATTCAAATATTATCAATTTTATCAAAGAAAGAGCAATGAGGGCCCGTAATGATGTAATCTTTCTGTTGTATGCTAAGATATCTGCAAGTATTCAAGACTATGGAGAGAAGCATATCCAGTCTGACAGGTACAAGCGTGGCCCAAGCTTGTATTGTTTTGTTGGGGTTTTATTGGCTGTTTCCCCATTGGGCGTCAATTATTACTCAGCAATTTTGAACACTGCAGATGAGTATGCCTACCAGATGGAGCTCAAGGCCATGCTGGAGGAGTGGGCCGCCTAAAACACCGTGCACACAGTTGTACTGAGTGCGGAGATGGAGCAGCAGGAATGGGCAACCCAAGAAATCAGGGCTGCAGGGCATACTTGTTGGCCCTACCCCATCAACTACGCCAATATGCATCTTGCAGATGTATGTCTCTACAATTTTGGTTCTGCCCTCAGGCGCTTGAAGCCTGCCACCTACAACAAACTATGCACCCAGATTGATAAGGGGTATGAGATTTTTCCTTCCGCGTACGTCCAGGAATTACTTGATATCATCATCTTCTATGCAAGTGATAGTGATAAGTCCAGAAAGGACCCCCATCTCCCCCACGCCAGTCCATCCATTTTTTCAAACCAGTATATGTGACAGAAGAAGAATTTGAGCAATTGAAGCAAACTGCTCTTGCTGCCCCTTCCCAGTTAACAAACCCTGCCTCCCCAACCTCCCATCAAGCCACCTGCCATCCAACCCTGACTCCCAAAACACCACCCATTCCCTCACCACTATCTCTGATGCCGCCCCTTTCACAGGCGCAGATGAAGGTGACGTCCATTCTGCCCATTCCCTTCCCTTCCCTTCCTTTGATTAGTAAATAAATCTTTTCTTTATGATAACTTATTAAAATTAATATCTCTCTTTCAATTCACAATTAATAATATTTTCTTTTTACATTATCAAAATTTCCCATAATTAATACAATGTTGTAGATTTTACAAATAGCTTAAAATTATGAACATACATATTTTTCATCATCATTAATAAATTAAAGACAATAAACGTAAATATTGCATTAGAATATAGCAATTAGACGTCCTCTCTTGATATCTTGATATTATGTGCATAACTCAATGCATTTTGTTTAATAAATGTCACTGTAAACTAGGCCTTTTCATTGTAATTTATTGAAAAGGACTTTGTTTATATTAGAGAGCCACTAACGCTTAGTACAAATATTAATGCATAGTGAATTTTAAAGCCTGTATATTTACCCATTGGTAATAATTCTGTCAAATTTTTAGTTGGATTTTGTGAGGTAATAATAATGTAATGTGTTAATAGAATACTGTTTATTGTCATTAATTGGCTGATTTTCTTTGCTGTGGCAATTTTGCATTTTCTGATATTTACACACTAGTATCCAATTGGTTGGTTTCACATCAAATTGCACAGAGAATAGGTAATCAAGCTGCCACCCCAAGACCAGATGTGATCAGGGTGGTGGCTTGATTTCCTATCGCCTGTGAAATTGGATGTGAAACCAACCAATTGGATACTAGGGTGAAAATATCAGAAAATGCACAATTGCCACAGCAAAGAAAATCAGCCAATTAATGACAATAAACAGTATTTTATTAACACATTACATTATTATTACCTTGAAAATCCAACTAAAAAGCTTATAGAATTATTACCAATAGGTAAATATACAGGCTGTAAAATTCATTATGTATCAATATTTGTACTAAGCATTAATGACTCTCTAATATAAACACAGTCAATTTATTTTAAATTATAATTAAAAAGCCACATTTACAATGGATTTTATTAAACAAAATGCATTGAGTTATGCACATAATATCAAAATATCAAGAGTTGACATCTAACTGCAATATTATAATGCAATATTTAGGTTTATTGTCTTTAATTTATTAATGATGATGAAAAATATGTATGTGTTGAAAATAGTACTATAAAAACCAGTTTTTTGATGGAATTCAAACAAAATGTCAACTATCTATAACTTGATAAACAAATTAGAATTACACCTGCAAAAGGTTGTTGAAATAGAAAAAAATATCAGGGAAATAGTGACAGGAAAGCTGGGTAAGGAGGGCCAGCCACTAATCTAGTCAAAAGAAGATACTATGAACAAACTAGGAAATATTATAGACAAAAAGAATAAAGAAGCATTACTAAATCTCCAGGGAACAATTCTATCAAGTCTGAAGTTCAACAATGCGGCCTACAATTTGTGGGAGTTCTGGCAGGGGGCCAAAGAAAATAATAAGATCAAACTAATTGAAGGAAATGAAGTTCCAAAGGAAATTAACACCAATGAAGAGGAAAATAATCAAATGGAAACAGACAAAAACAAAACACAAGCAAGAAGCAGGAGCGCTTCACAAAATACAGAAACTTTATCAAATGAAAATCAAGAGGAAGCAAAAGTTGCAAGAAAATAAGAAAAATTAAGCCCAGGAAAATTAATGAAGAGCAGCCAACACTCATGAAGTTTGCCTAAGTGGTGCCTGTGGCTGAGGGGGCCACAGGAGAAACAATTAGTAAGTCTTTTTATGTTTTACTTATATTTATTTTAGTCATCACTAGGAATGGGGATGAGGTTGTGGAAGTGGTGGCTTATACGCCGAGTTGGTTTTACAGGGGTTACCAGTCACTGGTAGCCCCTGTAAAACAAATAAATAAAAACCAAATAAATAAAATAATTTAACAGAATATGAATGATTTTTCAAGTATTGAAGCTAAAAATAGGGAATATTTACCACCTGCAGGGTGCTTGCCGTGGTTGAGGGAAGCATACAAAATAGGATCAAGTATCAACTTCAAAGAAATGAATGCAATTTACAGGGATGTCAAACTGAACTTCAATGAATATATATACAGAAGCATTCAAAGATTCCCCTTCACAAACATCAACAAATATGAAAAGAATTTAATAAAAACTGACTTTCAAATTGGAACTGAATATTTGAAAACTGCAATTTTTAATGAAGTATTTAAGGCACTGTCAAATAAAGTCGGGGATGCAGTCCTTGTGAATAATTTTAAGCCTTTACTTATTTTGTTTGCCGAGGCCTGGAGGGCTGATTCAAGTCAGGCGCCCCCAGAACCCTCTTCAAGTTCAACCAAACATCCTATATCAATAGGTTCGTTCAAACATTCAAAAAATTATGCATGTTCTCAGAAAAGTATACCTTGCCAAGAATCTACATTGCGGTATACCTGGGAATCCTCCTTCACTGTATATTAAAAACCAACATCAAAAAGTTGGAGGATGTACCTATTCAAATGGATATTTGCCATGTAGCCCTCAACTGCCAGAAGACACCATGGGGATATATGACAGTTGAGCATGTCCTGTATGACTCATTTGCATTGGCAATGTTATAAGGGTACTACATGCCTCCTGAAAAAAACCTATTGATTGATTCACTCATCCGCCTTCCTTTTATCAAACAATCAACAACCACCAGGGTACAGGGCGCCACCCCTCTAGCAATCACATCCAGGGTGGTCCACCACGTACAGAAGAGTACGTGGATCCAATTAGACACATTAGCTGAAAATTTAATTTTGGGGTATAATTCCCCAGAATAATTGCATTCCCTTTGCAATTAACATCCCCAATAAATATTTTCCCCTTGCAAATTAATTTTTTTTTACTTTTTATATTTTAATACTAAAATTTTAAGATTGAACTATGTAATATTAAAAATTTGCTATAAAAATTTTAATATTAAAATTTAGCATCTAAAAGTTAATATTAAAATTTTAATAATACATATTATAATACTAAACTTTTTAATATCAAATATTTCAATATTGAATAAATCACAATTTAATAAAAATAGTTAAATTTCAAATGTTTAAACTTTAATATTTAAATTTTAAGATTTATAATTATTTTTATAATTTTACTTTTAATATTTTAATTTTAATTTTTAAATTATAATAGTAATATATAATTAGGTTGATAATAATAAAGGGACAGTTTAATAAAGTGAACATGTGTAATAATAAAATATGATTTATAAATTTTTTAATTTACTAGCGCGTTGAGTACAGGTTCATTTATTACATAAACAAACAACAAGAATTGAATTTATCCGCATCATGCGGCCCGCTCCACTTATATTCTAAACAAATGATTGTTTAGAACTTGATTTACCTTTCCCTTGTGATATGATTTGATAAACATATTTGATATACTTAACCTGCGTCCTAAGTACTAATTAGTAAGTAATATATGAAAATCATTGGTTTCTGTGTCGTGTGGCTATAGTGGCACTGAAATAACAAGGATCAGATGATGACATGCAAGGTCAGATTTGTGGCTTAGAAAAGCCAAACTAACATCAAGGATTCACAATTATTTAAATAAACTAATTTACTTCTATCTTTTTTTAATTTATTTATTTTTTAGTGTAAAAGCCAAAGTACCATCAAGGATTCACAATTATTTAAATAAACTAATTTACTTCTATCTTTTTTAATTTATTTATTTCTTAGTGTAAAAGCCAATAATAATATTCAGTGCATTATAATAAAAATATATTCATCTTACCTAGTATAATTAATTTTACTTACCTTTTCTACGTATTCTTATATGTCTATAATACAATCAAACATCAAATTATTATATATAAATGATAATTTTTGAGACCTAATAAAAACAAAATAAATAAAAATAAAAACAAATAAAACCCAGAGCGCCCATTTATCTGATTGGCTCAGAGGCCAGGGCTTTTGGGAGGAAGGATTCTGAGTGCTCATAAAAAGCCACCACCACATTGGGTGGCATTGCAAATTGGCTGATCTCGAGAATGTTGAAGAGATCCTCAGTGTCCTGAGGGAGGCCTTGTTTCACCTTATTCTTGATCCAACCAAGCACCTCCTCAATGGGATTCAGGAATGGGGAATATGGCAGGAGGAAGAGAAGTCTCATTGGGCAATAAGCAAGGTGGTGGTTGGAGGAGTGGCTATTCTTGTCAATGGGGGGGAACTCGGACACAACCAGATCCACTTTGTAGAGCCCAACATTATCAAGCACAACAATGTTGGTTGTGCCAATGTAATTTATCCAAAGGTACTCCTTGACAAATCAGAGAAAATCAAGAAAGGTCCCGCTGTTATGGGAGCCTTTAATCATCTGGTATTGATCTAACCTGCGAGGACCAAGAAGCGCAACCATTGAATAGGTCTGGGAATGGACAGCTGCACAATGGGCTACGCCATCCTTTGACCCCTTCTTGACCACCCATGCCTGGACCTGAGTGAGGAGGAAAACAATGATTTGTCAATATAGGAGAAATGGACATTCCCAGTCTCCTTTAGTGCCAGATATGTCTTGGCATAAATGTATTGATCCTCAATGTTCTTTTCACTGTTCCTATTATACGGCAAAACTCCCAGTACTTTCCAGGAGAAGCTCAAATCAACCATTGTTTTGTAGACAAGGGTTTTGGAAACAGAAAGCCCAAACTCCGTGGTGAACATTGATTGGACAGCAAGTGTGTCCAGGTGGCAATTCTTGGCTACCAACTTCTTGATTGCGTCAATATGAATAGGCTTAAGGAGTAAGGCTGTCTTTTTGCCTTGGTGGATTTGGCAATTTGCCCGGTATTGCCATACTTGTTGTTGATGTTGGCAATGTATCTGGCTGTGACACCAAATTGGGACGCAATATCCTGAACTGCAATTCCCCTGTTCTGTCAGGGATCTAACCTGTGGTTGGTTCCTGAGGACTTGCAGGCGGACGGCCCGCAGGCCTAGCAGGGAGAGCCCACCACAGGATTGGGGCTAACTTTATAATATAAGATAACAATTTTCCAATTATTGCCCAAGGTCCGCTCGTAGGCATCATGGAATCAATCAACCCAGTGAGGATGATATACATCACCCCAAATATTTAGGTGGAGGTGGATTCATCAGTGGCAACAGAATCTTGCAGGTGGTTGGGCCACAGGGTGTGGGGCGGCGTCATTGGAACTAAATATGCGGGCAGGAAATTATACTTGTCTCAGTATAGCAGAGGAGGTATGGTGATTTTGACGCCTTCTCTGTACACGGTTTCAGTCTCTCTGGTTCTAGCTTCAGGTTTGTGGATAAGGATCTCCTCCAGAGTAAACTCTGAATACGCCGGGTTGGGTGGGTACTTGGTAAAATGTACTGGGCCAAAGGGAGCTCCTGGTGGACGGTAAAGTTCAGGCGGCTGGTCCGCGGTTTCTTGGGGTATGTAGGCATGGGGAACAGGGCCACATGGGGTAGACTGAAGATGAAATAAAACCAATAACAAGTATGGTATGATCTGGTTGAACCAACGTTCATGTTACTTTATTGCAAGGATGGCAATGGGCATTTTCCTGGTGGCCCAGGGTATAAGTATGCCCATCTGTCATGACAAAACTTTCAAAGATTTTCATGGCCCAGGTTTCCCCATCTACTAGGTCCTCACAGTCCTTGGTGGCAACAATTGCGGGGGTTGTTTCATTGGCTGACTTGCAACTAGAGCACTCTAATTCTTTAACCAGATCACAGGACAGGTCATCTCTGGGTGGCCTGCTTCTTATGGAAGGTATCTTTGTTTTTTCTTCTGATGTGGCCCAGGTTATTCTGGGGTCTGTGGCTAACCCGGCCCATTGATTGGTTGGGTTAACAGGAACCCCTAGCACAGGAGGCATCATTGTAGGCAAACTTGGCTCATCAAACTTCATGAGATTCTCCAAAGTTTATTCAATCCTGATTCAACCCCCAAAAACTGCGGGCGGCCGGGTGGCTGGCCCTGTGGGCTGGCAGCCCGCGAGATGCCAGGGTTTGACTCCCATAGTTGAGGCCTTTTGATTATCATAGTTGACAGGAGTTTGTCACTTGTGACACATTCAAGCAGTTGAGGAGAGCTTCACGCTCACTATCTGTCAACCAACGCCGGCTCTTGGTAGGTACCACAACATCCTGGCTACCAGGCTCAACACAGGAGACGGGGACCTTTGTGTAGAAGGTGGAATCACGCTTGCTTGCAGTGGCGCCATCAATGGTTGAATATACAACAGGCACATTTGGCTCCTCAGTTGTGGCCAATGGCTCATAGGTGGTGTCAAAGATGCAGGGGCAGGAAGTAGCAACTCTTGGATCAAGAGTGCGGGACCAGGTGACAACTGGGTACACGGTGGAGGTGTAAGTAACCTCAGTGTTCCTGGTGACCCTGGTGTAGGAGACTTTTTTTGGCAGGCCTTGAGAGAAGCTTCTGTCTTGGATTCAGGCTACTGTTCCTGAATTGAGATGTGGGAGGTGGTTGACTGGCGCTGACACCTTGGGAGGCCTGTGTGTTGGCATGACTCTCCTTGAGTTGGGTTCTGGGTCTGTTCTTGGACCCTCTGGGACGCCCTCGTGAACAGGCTGCCCCGCGGGCTGGCGCAGGAGCTGGTTGGGAATGTGATTGACGGTCCATAAAAATAAAAAATATATATTTTAGATTAAATATATATTTATTTGGATTTATTGGTTTAGTTGTGAGTAGTTGTTTTCTCTTGGTTTAGCCTTGAATAGTAGCAGATTTTCTATATAAGTAATTTGAAGTGTATAATATTGTATCCTATCCAGTTTTGGATGATTTTAAAGTTTAATCACTTTTTATGTCTAAAAATGGTTGTTGAGATTGAATTTTTCATTTGATTTTATCCAGAGTGGAGCTTCTTTATTTGGATTGGTGTTTCCTAGTGTGCTTACTGTACATTTAATTTGGATTCCAGTTCCCACAAACAATATCTGAGTTTACTAGTGGCATTCAAAAGTGATTTGAAATTTGGTTCATGGATTTGACAATCCCGCAATTTCAAAAAACATAGTAAACTTAATGAAAATGGTAGATGGATTTGAACGCTTCAAATCTGATTCCAGTTGATTAATTTTGTTCATTGGAAATATGCAGTTCAACTTGAACTTTGCAAAGTGTCTATGAGCTCCCACATTTTCAAATATTCAAATAAAAATACAAAGAATTCAATTTAATTAAAAAAGGCTATCCTGCAAAAGTGATTTGAAATTTTGACCAAGGATTTGACAATACCGCATTTTTACGTTCAGGTTCTGAATTTACAGTACAATTTACATTTAACTTTTTTAATTTCATTTTATATTTATTTGACAAGAGTGATATAAGTCTATACAATTAATCCAGTATCAAGTGTTCAGGATAGCACCAGATACCATAATAAAATAATTTAACATAAATAAATAAATTACAAGCCTTCATTGATGGTCCAGCCAAATGTGATTGCAGGCTTGGAAGTTTCTAAATATAAAACAATAATTAACAAATCTTAAATAGTAAATTAGAGAATATAAAATAGTTGGAAACATTAAGCCTTTAATTGATTGGCTGTTTGGCAAGGCACACAGGGATGAACAAATCAGCGTGACCATAGAATTTGATCAAGGTCTCAGCTGGGAGGGTGTGGATTCTCTCCTGCAGCAAATCAAAGAGGTCTTTGGTCCCAGTTGGAGCCCCTTTATTGACAACTTGCATGAGCCATCCAAAAACTTCCTCAATGGGATTTAGGAAGGGCAAATAGGCAGGAAGGAAGAGAAGGTGCAAATTTGCTGTGGCCAATTTCTGGGGGCCCACTCAATGCTGGTGTCAATTGATGGAAATTCAGCAAGAATATCTGCCACCTTGTGGAGACCAACATTGTCCAGTACTATTACATTAATGAAGCCCAGGCTTGTGCACCTCAGGTGCTCCTGGACTAATTGGAGGGATGACAAGAAGGTATGGCTGTTATGAGAACCCAATATCATTCTATACAGCTCAATCCTCTTTGGACTGAGGAGAGCCACCATGGAATAGGCTATGGCACAGACTGCAGCACGCCAAGCTACCCCATCATTTGAGCCTTTGGGGACATATCCATTGCGCATTAACAAGGCAAATGCTGATTTGTCAATATAGTAAAATTTGACTGTCCCCTTGGCTTTGAGGGCAGTGTATGCCTCTGCATATTTTTCTGGGTTTTGATGTTGGTTGGGCTATTCCAATTGTACAGAGATACCCCAAGCTTTTTTCAGGAAAAGCACATTCCCTTCACCAGATGATATTAAAAAGAAATTGAGGCCTCAGCCCCAAAAGTAGATTTAACCATCAACTGTATATTTGCCAGTTCAAGATGGCAGTCCTGGGTTATCCACTGTCAGATTGCCCATTTGTTCTCCTTAGTGAGCATGATGAACACATGCAGGGATTTCTCTGCAGAAGGACATGGCCATTATTGATGAATTTGTTGGAGGTCTTGGAGGTGTACTTGGTATCCACCCCAACAAGAGCACGGCCACCTTGAAGTCACCAGATTCCCACATAAGCCTGAGCAGGATGATGTGCTTGATGTCAGGGATGCTCTTCTGGGCGGGCTTTGAGGATTCAGACAATCCAGGATCCTGATTGGTGACAGGCTTGCAAGGCATGGGCACCTTGTTGTAGAAGGCTGCAACCTTCTTTAGAACCAGATGTCCCTCTGTAGTTCTATAGAACTTGGGCTTGTTGTGGTCTTCTTGGTTGCCATCACTGACGTAAGGCTCATAGCTAGTGTCAAGTACAGGCTTAACTTTCTCCAGCATGGCTGATAGGACCAAATCCTGGCAGTAGACGTGGTCAAACACATTCTAAAAATTTAGAGCCTAAAGGTAAAAATGCGGGATTATCAATTTTTTTTGTGTGAACTCACCAACTTACTTGGAATACTTTTCATCCTTTTATATAAAAAAGAAAGTTGTTATGGGATGAAAATTACTCCATCAAGTTGGTGAGTTCACGCAAATTTTTTTAACAATCCTGCATTTTTACCTTTAGGTTCTGAATTTACAGTATGAAGTAAGTTCTACCTCCTTGTTTCTAACTTTTTTGGTAGTGGTGACCTTGGTGGGCTTCTGGGTCAGCTTGGCGACCTGAGAGTTGATGCTCTTCACCCTAGCAGCTTGTGCTCTTTGAACCAGCTGTATCAGTGCAGCATTTTTATTGAACTCTCCTCTCCCATCTCCTTCCTGAGTAGGCACTTGAGTTTAACTAACTCTATTCTTTGACCCGTGGGGGCAACCACAACCGCAGCGCACAACAGATGCATTGTCACTATGTTGTTGTGTACCTTCCATTTAAAATTTAATAAAATACTAAATAAAACTTAATTAAGTTATACACTGGTGTTAAATTTTTGCTTTTTATCTGAATATGGATATTTAATTAGATTTTTCCCACCCAATATCCCAATTATAGATTTTTATTTCTTAATGTGTTGTTTTTGGTTTTACAACACCCATTTTAGAATACCCAAAAAAATTTCCACCCATTTTTCCAGATTTTACTGCCAAATTAAAACACCTATCACAATGTTTTTAAAATTTGTGTTTCAGATTGTGTGCCCTATTTTAGATACCTTGGTATCATTCTTGATTACATTCCATTGCACAAAACATTTGAGTGGTTTTGTTTACATAGTGAGTTGCTATTGTGTTTTGTTTTTGGATTGAGTTTTGATTCAATGTGCTTGGGTGTATTTTGTCACCAACTCACATAGTAAACATATGTTCAACAAAAGTCAACTCACACCATTTTGTTTTTGAATCTCTGTATTTTGGATTGTATTTTGAATAGTCTCGCTTGGCGTGTGAGCAATTTGTTGCTGTGTTGACCCATTTTGCCCATTATTGCCAAAAATCCCTGTTAACAGAGTATATATTTTAATCTGATAGTTAAATTTCTCTTAAATCTGAAATCATTTTGTTTAAATCTGAGAAATTTTTGGTTGCTGCCATAGCTTTTAAAACTACTGTATCAAACATAAAATAAAGTTCTAATCAAATTTTCTACGATTTAAAATCAAATACAAGTCAACCAAACTGTCATGGCAAACAAAGCAACTCAGTACATAAAAATAGATATAATGTTCTGAAAATTAAAATAGCTTTTTATTTTGCTGTAAAAGTATCACCAGGTTACATATTACAAACAAAAATATAGCAATCTGCTAATGAAATTTCAAAACACAAATAAATTTAGTTGCACAAGTTAGATCCATTTACATCCCAAAATAGAATTTAAAGCAATTTGACAGGTAATACAGAGGATTGTAATTGGAAAATAATGTTATCTTGCCAAAATTCAAAGTTTTTATTCAAATATAATAATTTTATGCAATGTATAAGTTAGATCTTACAATTTTAACTAAAGCAAGTTTAAAAGAATTAAAAAATTCTTTTAGCAATTTTTTGTTGTTTTTATTTTGAAATGCTATATACTTGTGACAAACCTTTTAAGATACTTTAGTAGCAATATGCTGGGCAGACCAGAGTCAATGAACAGGGCACAACTATAGTGAAGCTTCAATTCACACTAAGATCTTTGATATGAAAAATAAAAACCAATCTTTTCATGTCTCCTGGTTCAACTGGGATCATCCTGTTTGAAGATCATCAGGTGCAAAGATCTAGTTGCACTCTTCTGCTGATTTATTACAGTCCAATAGGAAAACAGCTTTGAAATTCAATAAGTTAGTTTAAACAATATCAGCACTCATTAATAAATCAGCTTTAGTTGCAAATAATCATCCTGCAGCTTTTAATACCAAAGCCTAAATTCTAAGTCATTGCAGGCAATGTCACAGAAAATATTGTGACATTAAATCAGCACAGCTTAATCTGGGATGATTTTAAGTTAATTAAGCTTATTTTGCCACATGAATACAACAACTTAACAATTACTTGAATAAGAAGTTTTCTAATAAAGTAAAAAATCTGAAGATGTTATCTGAGTTAAGGATCAAAGGAGTATACCTCATTAAATTTGATCTTCTGCAAAAAAGACCATAGTATCTCTTTGACCTAAGTCAGAAATCACTTTGCTTATCACAATCTCTGAGTCTTGTATCATACAGTACAACTTTTAATGCAAAAACTAGTATCTTATTTATATGTTATGCCAAATTAAAAAAATTAATTATAATCCTGGATGACTCTCCATGTTATATTGATATTATCTTTATCATAATCTGATACCTGCTAAATAGAACAAATACTTTCATAATTTATATAAATTATAAATTATCTATTTTAAACCAGGGGTTTAGGATTCTCAGAAAAAATAATCTTTCAAAAAAGAGATGTTAAAACAGGAGCTAAATATATATTTTTGGCTATTTTTTCAAAGGGCTCTGCTTACTATTGAAAAAATTCTTACTATACCAATAGATACAAGCTTTGTCAAATCTCTGGTGTATTTATAAATGCTTGGGATTCTACAAGTTTTACCTATCAGAGTTTTAAGCCTTCAGATAAAAAATGTGGCATAGACAGCAGAGATTATTAAATACAGAGAGAATCAAGACTTGATCTACTCAGCTGGTCATGCAGACATTCACATGGGAAATGTTATGTTTTATAATATAGATGTCAATTTCCAGAAGAGAAACCCTCAAACCTTCAATGCTCTATGTCTTGTTGTCATGTACTACTAATGTAAAAGCCTCTGATACTTACATGAGTGAAATTAAAAAACATATTTGCCTCAAAAACAACCTTAAATAAATCATTGGTCTGTTTATATGGCTTTAAATATGATATTTTAGTAAAAAGTATTATAAAGATCATATTTACACTGTTTCAATTTTGTCAATAGTGGATCAAATTGCAAAAGCAAACTGAATCCTCTCATTTACCTTTACTTTTCAAAATGACAACAACTCCTTAAAAAGAGAAGAAAATATTTCTCATTTATCCTTATGGCACCATAATCTGCACCTCATATGTGCTAGTGACACTTATCTGTCTTTTTATATAATGTTTTATGGTCACACAAATATGATAAATCCCACTCAATTTCTTAATAAAATTCAAGTTTAACCCAAATTTTTCCCATATGTTTTCTGTAATTTGGTGCACCTTTTCTAGCCCCGCCTAGAGAAGTCCATTGTAAATGCTGCTTTCCCAGAGCCTTAAGATAAATCACTTATTCATCCTTGAAGACTAACTTACTGGCTTATTACAGCCCCAATTCTACATGTATGATTTTTTGTGATCCTTTTGTTGCAACATCTTTGATTACTCCCTCTCAGGAAATTAATTCCCTGAGTGACTTTCTGAATGACTCCTTGACTAATCATTAAGTCAGTAGTACTACTATCTTTCATCCATTTATCACAGGAATCAAACATTCCAGATTCTAAGCAGAACACAACTTGAACAAGCCTTGTGACTTAAGAGAAACATTACTCAGATAAGCCCCATGACTTCCATGACGTACCTGGGCAGTATGTGGCTTTCAATGATACTATTTATTATCCTATATTCAGATCCAATAAAGTATCATTCTATTATTAATTTTCCCCTTTATCTTGTTTATTATAATTTTAAGAAGTATACACTTGACACTTTGCTGTGCCCAAGATAGCACACAACAGAGAAAGACTCAAGCATACTTATCTTTACATCAAAAAGCTTTCTGGGCTTTTTTTAAAATAAAAAATTAATACTAGAACTGATCCAACCCAATTAGCAATTTCAAATACTAATTAGAACACCCAGTCAATAAAGTGAATTATAAAATTAAAGAAAGCATCTGAAAACATAATCAAGCAATATATGTTTTCCCAAGAAATAATAAATTGTAATCCAGACAGAAAAAATAAGCAGCTTTATCAATCAGCTCTCATTGTCAGGAAGTCAGGCATAGGAAGAGGCACTAGGTGACTCAGGGTGGGGTACCGCCAGGCCAGTGGGTAATGCCCAACATAAGATGGGTGCTAACTTGATAATATAGGATACAGATCACCCAAGTAAAGACTAGGTCCCAGACTTGGGCACCATAAAATCCACCAACCCTGTCAGAGTGATATAGAGTACTCATAAACAGCTGGGTGGATGTGGTCTCAGCAGCAGTGGAAAGTTCTTATTGGGTGGTTGGGTCACAGGGTTAAGGGCAGAGTCATGGGGACAAAGTAGGCAGGCAGATAATTGTACTTGTCCTTGAACAATCTCAGCGGCTTTGCATACCACTTTCCTTTGTGTCCTATAGTTTTGGTCTCTCTAGTTTTTGCCAAGGGGTTGGCAATAAGTATGTTCTCTAAGTTGAACTCAGAGTAGGCGGGGTTTGGAAGGGATTCTGTAAAATGCACAGGTCCAAAGGGGGCTCCAGGGGAACATTATAGTACTGGAAGTGGGTTGGCAGATTGGTATCTAGAGGGGGAAGTTGCCTGGTTGTCTACTTGGCCAGAGTTGAGATAAAAAGATCACTAAAACTAGATAAGATAAGATTTTTTTGAACCAAAGGCTAATAAAATTTTATTATCAAAAATGACAATAGGGTCATCCCCATACTGCTGGAGTTTTTATACCATATATTTTTGCTTCTTTTTTTTGCAGATTTTAGGTCCACAGACAATTTGCTGACAGGACATGAATCTTGGCTTTGGGGTTTGAGGACAGCAGATTCTGGTTGTGCTTGCTCTGGTGAACAGAAGTGGTGATGCTTTGTTCTGCTGCTGCTGTTCACCATATCACCTGAGCTGGCTAATTGCATTACCCATTAAGGACTGGAGACTGGTTGCAGCTGGTGATAATTAGTGGGGCTAACAGTAGGCCTTGTTTTAACCTCCTTTAGGCAAGCTACAACTTTTGCGCAGGTCTGGGCCTTTGGTGGCACAAGGTTGACAAAAATCTGGTAACCATTTGAGGAATCATCATTAAGAAGCTGGCAGGTTTTGGAGTAATTCAACAACTTGGGTTTGTGACTCAATGAGTTGGCAGGTCCCTGTCCATCTTGGGTGACTCAATTTGCCTTTTGAAGGTTGGGGTTTGATTCCAGGGTTTCCAATGTTGATATTGAACTTCCAGTCTTGATAATTGGCAGGCTGATAGGTTCCTGTCCCTCCTGAACAGGGCAAGGCATCTCTGGCATCCCAGGGTTTGGCCAAACTGGCAGTCTGGCAGGCTCCTGTCTGCCCTGGTTGACGCAAGGCAATCCCGAGGGCAGGGGCTCAATTCCCAGTTTTTCAATACAAGTATTAAAATAAAATTTATGAAACTAATCCAATAATACATTAGCCAAACTCATCCAAGGTTCAGTGTTAGTATCAAAAAGGAAATTTTGCTTACCATTTTAAAACAAAATCAAAATAAAGGATCAAACCCAGTGCCCCACATTCTGCAGACTGCCTGCTTAGAGGGCCAGGTGTCCACAATTTTTTGAATCAAATCTGAGGGTTATTTTCTGGGAACCAGGTATAGGTGGAAGCATTGGGTGACTTGAGGCGGGAAGCCACTGGGTAGTGGGAAGTTCCACCATAATATAGGCACTAACTTGATAATTTAGGATAGAGATTACCCAAGCAAGGACCAGGGACCAGAGTTTGGAACCATATAGTCTGAAAATCCTGTGAGAGTAACATAAAATACTCCAAACAGCTGGGTCAACGTGATACTGGCAGTTGCTGGTTCTACTGGGCAGTCAGGTCAAGGGGTCAGCGGCAGGTCATAGGAACAAGGTAAGCAGGCTGATAATTGTACTTCTCACTGAACAATTAGGGCAGCCTCACATACTACTTTCCTTTAAAACCTATAGTTTTGTTTACTCTAGTTCTTGCCAGGGGGTTGACAAGTAGTATGCTCTCCAATTTGAACTCAGAGTAGGCAGGGTTTGGTGGATATTTGGTGAAATGTGCTGGCCCAAAGGGTGCTCCAGGGGGATGGTATAGCACGGGCAATGAGTCTGTGGGTTGATCACTAAGAAGGACAGGCACCTTGGTGTCTACTGGACTAGAGTTGAGATAAAAGATTACTAAAACTAAGTAGGGTAAGATTTTCTGGAACCAAAGGCTTATAAGTATTTTATTATCAAAAATAAAATATAGTCATCCCCATGCTGCTGGAGTTTTTATACCATATATTTTTGCTTCTTTGATTTTTTGCAGATTTTAGGTCCACAGACAATTTTCTGACAGGGTGCAGACAGCAGGGCAGGACTTCAAGGCAAAAATCTCTGTTTTGGCCCGCTCTGGTGAACAGAAGTGGTGATGCTTTGTTCCACCACTTCTGTTCACTACATCACCTGAGCTGGCCAATTACATTTTTATTTTTACACTGGGAGTTGACAGTGGCTGGTGCTTATTGGCAGGTTCAACTTCAGGTCTCTTTTTAACCTCAATTTGGTAATCAACAACATCTGTGTAAGTCTTGGTTCTCTGTGGCACACAATTGGTGGCAATCTGGCTGCCTTTTGTGGAATCTTGCTTACTAAGCTGGCAGGTTGCAGAGTAATTCACCAACTGGAGTCTGTGACCTGGCAAGTTAGTGTGTCCCTGTTCCTCCTGGTTAGTTTAAGTCATCTCCTGAGGGCCAGGGTTTTAATCCTGGGTTTTCAATACAAGTATTGAAATTTCATTCTTGGCAGTTATTCAATTAGGAGCTCACAAACTAAATAAGTTTTACTGAATCCCGGAGAAATTAAAGACAATAGCACCATCTGGATTGCACTCTTACAAAGAAGCAGCTGCTTGCAAAATGAAGATTTCAGATAAGGCAAAAATAGAATCTACCAATAGAAGTCAGAAGATATTTCCCCCAGCATTGTAATTAGCACACATTTAGTCAGCTTTCCTGATTTTAGGAATAAGGGGTTTAGAAAGGAATTTATGTGCATCTATTTGCTAGTACCAGTCAATGATAGTCTGTCAAACCCTGAAGTCTCCCCAACTTCCCCAGTTTTCTGATTCCATACTGCCCAAAGTCCAGATTCCTTCTACAAAGATAAAGCCTGGGAAGTTAGTATATATTCTCTTTCAAGTTTGAATAAGCCTTTATTGCCATTATGATAATAAACTTGCAGTGAAACTTTGGTCTAACAAGATTTTACCCTGCCTAGTTCTTGTTTTCTATCATTTCATCACAGACCCAACAGATTTTTCTGCTCTTATCATACCACTTGCTGAACTTGCAGGCCCCTGGTTCAAGTTATTTTTTCTCCTGGCGCGCCCTTTGATCATATGCATTTTATCAAATATCCCTCCAACCCAGACTATTTGGAGTTTATCTAGAAATCATCCTCCTAGCTGATCCTCTTATCAGAGATATAGTACCTGAACAAATCAACCCTGAGAGAAGCTGTTAAATTGTTTAATATAGACTATTTAGGGATAAGTACAACTACTTTCCTAGCAATCTAGTACCAATGATCCATCCTGTCATTC
This sequence comes from Entomophthora muscae, assembly GCA_014839935.2. Taxonomy (NCBI): domain Eukaryota; kingdom Fungi; phylum Entomophthoromycota; class Entomophthoromycetes; order Entomophthorales; family Entomophthoraceae; genus Entomophthora; species Entomophthora muscae. The sequence goes on from QTSX02007239.1 coordinate 49,077, forward strand.
TTCAGCTCAAATGCCTGCAAGATTCTTTTATCCCAATGAGACCACATTCACCCAGCTTTTTGGAGTACTATAAATTACTCTTAAAGGAATGATGTACTTTATGGTGCTCACTTCTGGATCTTGGTCTATGCTTGAGCGCTCTCTTTCTTATATTATCAAGCTGGTATCAATATTGTGGTGGGCCTTAACCTCTGGGCTGGCAGCCCAGCCCAGCCCATTCCTGCTTCTACTATATTGCCCAGTACCTAGTATCCTGATAGTTGGGACCAGAAAGCCTTTTATTTTCAAATATCACTAATTAAACCAGAGGAACCATATATTGAAATAATAAATTAAAGTTTCAAGGAGGTAACCAATAGAAGAAGGTGTCAGAAACATCTTTTCATGTTCTTCTGCCAATAATTCAAAATAAGGAATTGAAACCTGGTCCTTGAAATCTGTGGCATGCCATCTCAGAGGGCTAAGGGCCTGGCCACCTTCTTTTTTTGGGATTGAGTTGGTGGGTTATTCAATAAGCAGCCTGTAAAGACTAACTTATTCACCAAGGCTAAATAGAATAGTAGAAAAGGGTGCACTACCAAAGGCCCAGACCTATGTAGAAGCAGCTGCCTGCCTAAAGAAGGTTTTAATGAAAGCTGAAAAAATTCTCTAATAAGTGTCAGCTGTCATCAATCTTTAGCGTCAAGGCCAGGGCACATTTGGCCAGGCCTTGTGAGCTTGTTAATAGAGTTGGGAAGCAGGAAGCTTCTTGTGTATATTCACAAATGACCACCAATTAAGAGCTAGCCAAGAATGTCAACCAAGCAATGATTCAGATTCTTGATGTTAAAATACCTGCAGACCTAAAGCCTGCAATCTCTGGACAAATCAAACAATGTAGTATAAAATCTCCATCTATGCTGAATATGGCAGTATTGTCTTTCTGATAATAAAGTTAAATGAACATTTAGTTCACACAAATTTTACCATATCTAGCTCTAGTATTTTACTATCTACACTCCATTCATGTAGGTTCACATAACCCTGCCAGACCTTTGGCTAATCTTGCAGCCCTCAACCTGTATTATTTTTTCCATCAGGAGTACCATTCAGTCCTGTCTATTTTACAGAGTACCTGCTCAAACCAGTTTACTCAGAATTCACCCTTGGGAATATAATAGTTGTCAGCCCTTTTTAAAAAACCAGAGAAATATAAACCTTCAACTGTGAAAAATGTTGGTATACCTTACAGCCCAGGCACTTCTGTGAAAAACATAACTACCAGCCAGCCTACTTAGGACCAATGACCCCCCCTTTTACCCCTTGGCCCAACCACCTTCAAGAATGTTTTAAATCCTCATACACCACATCAACCTAGACTTTTAGAGTATTCTTATTACTCTGAAAGGTTTGGTGGACTTAATGATCCCCACTCTGGCCTCTGATCCTTGTTAAGTTGTTTATTTTCATACATTATTAAGTTGACTTCCATCCTATGGTAGGCTCTGCCCTCTTGCCTGGCATTCATACTGCTCACATCAAATAGCAATCCCTTTAGTGCTTGATATCATGACACCCAGGTCAACCTTGCTGATGGCTTCAGAATGCTTAAAACATGGTCAAATCTATGGAAAAATTAGTTTCAAAACTGAAAGCTCTTCTATAAGCTCTACTTTTTCAATCAGATATCAGGAAGGCTTTAGATGAGGTAAAAAAGTCAATTGCTGTGAATTACACAGTTACAGGTTTGGGAATAGTCAGTGTAAAACAACTGATGCTGTGGATAAAGACTTTCTTCCCTGTTTCAAAAATCAGTTCAAAGATTCTTGTGTTTAAACTCTAATTTCTAAAAAATTTACATGTTTTATGTTGATCCAGAGTGAGAAAATGGGATGATTTTATTCTTTAATTAAGTTAAAGAAGGCATAAATGTCACAAGTGACAAACTGTTATCAACTATGCTCATTGAAAGGCCTCAACTACGAGACTCAAACCCTGGCTCCCCGCAGGCTGCCAGCCCGCAGTTTTTTGGGCTCAAACCAGAGCAGGATTTGACTTCAGAGAATCCTTTGAAGCTTGGCAAATCAAATTCACCTACAGCAATGCCTCCCACACCAAAGGCTCCTGACAACTTAACCAATCAGCAGGTGGGTCCAGCCACAGATCCCAGGATAACTCAGGCCCACACGGAAGGGAAAACTGAGAACCTTACCATAGAACGTGGGCCACCTGGAGACAACCAATCCCACAACCTGACTAGGAAAGTTGAGCATTCTCAGTTTGAGCCAGCCAATGGATTAACTCCTGCAATCAATGCCATCAAAGACTGGGAAGACCAGGTGAACAGAAAAACCCGGGCCAAGAAAATTTGTGAAAGTTTTGCCATGACAGAGGGGCATACTTATACCCTGGACCGCCAGGAAGATGCCCATTGACATTCTTGCAATAAAGTGACATGAACCTTTGGTTCAACCAGATCATACCATAATTGTTATTAGTTCTACTTCATTTACAGCCTATGTCTTGCGGTCCCGCGCCCCACCCTTGCCCAACCCAAGAAACCACAGACCAACTGCCCAACCTTTACTGTCCACCAGAAGCCCCCTTTGGCCAAGTACATTTCAACGAGTACCCACCTAACCTGGCGTATTTGGAGTTTACTATAGAGGAAATCCTAATCCACAACCCTGAAGCTAGAACTAGAGAGACAGAAGTCCTTTACAGAGAAGGCACCAAAATTATCCGCCCCCCTCTGCTATTCCAAGACAAGTATAATTTCCTGCCCGCATATTTGGTTCCAATGACGCCACCCCACACCCTGCGGCCTGACTGCCTGCAAGAATCTGTTGCCACTAATGAATCCACTTCCACCCAGATATTTGGGGTGATGTATATCACCCTCACTGGATTGATTGATTCCATGGTGCCTACAAGTGGACCTTGGGCAGTCCTTGAAAAATTGTTATCTTATATTGTAAAGTTAGCCCCAATCTTGTGGTGAGCTCTCCCTGCTGGGCCTGTGGGCTGTCCGCCTGCAAGTTCTCAGTGTCAAAACTGCAGGCTCAACCTGCCAGCAAGGTTCCAACCAAGCGGGTTTGTGACCCGCAATCCAATTACCCGGTCACTCAAAGCCAGACTAGGAAGTCAACTCGGATTACCAAATCCATCAACATGAACAGATGATGATCCTTCACGGTGGATACCTTGATTTGGCGCTTGACTCATTAGCAGGATCAAGCCACCCCCTCTTCCATCCAGCCGTGTGATCACCAATCATGTTCCTGCTATCCATTGATTCACAATAGCTATATAATCACTATCTCACAATAAAGATTATTATCTATCTTCTAAATATTTTTCCCTGTGTAACTCTGCTAAAACAGCACAGTTACAACATTGGTAGCACAGGTAGGCTCTCCATCCTACCTTATCTTGAAAAATTCTGCCTGTTGCCCGCACACGCCGCGGCCAACAAATCCTCAACAGAATTATGTCTGGCCTCCCGCCCAACTGGACGCTGTATACTCCTGGTACCAAGATACCTGATGGCTTTGTTCTCTACCAAAACACGGTGATCCCGCTACCCGCCTTCAACGCCCTGTCCGCCCAAGGGTTCTTTCAGGCGCCCTCCTTAATGCCACAACCAGCTGACAAAACCACCATGCCCGCCTATGTTGCACAAAGACTTTGCAGCGCCGCCTTGGAGCCCTTTGCAGGGGCCAACAACAACAATGCTGCCGCATGGATCCAGTCTGCCCAAAGCAAGCTGGCTCAGATGGAATGCCCACAGCAATTTTGGATTGCAGAGATTTCCATTTGTCTGACCCATGACGCTGGCACCTGGTGTGACAAGTGGCACAAAGAGCACACTGACAAGAACTGGGACACCTTCAAACAGGACTTCTTGGCAAGATTTGTGCTTAAGGATACAGCACTCATGATCATACGCCAAGTAAAGAACCTAACCCAGACAGGCACTGTGAAGGAACTTACCCGCGCCTACAAGGAACTCTGTCTCTGTGCCCCATCTGATATGGCCTTTGACACCCCAGCAACACACCTCATGTACTACAACACTCTCAAGTTGCACGTGATGAGACATGTGAACCTGGACCAGGTTACCAACCTGCAAAGCCTGTACCGTGAAGCGGAAAAAGCGGAACAAACGTCCAACGCTCTACACAAGGCACAGACTGGGAAACAAGAAAGACCCAAGGACTCACATTCAAGCAGGCGCTCCTCTTGACCACCTCCTGGAGGCAACAGCAACAACAACAACCACAAGCCCACGGGTTTGAATGGGAATGGGAATAACAGCCAATCAAATTGTACCCATTTCTGTGTCACCGCCACCCAAGGCAACCAAGATGAGGGAAAAGCCCAGGGAGAGCACTAAGCAAGCCAAGCTCTCCCCACGCAACTCCTGACTTGCCCAACAATGAATACCAACCCAAGGACGTGGACCAATGCCCAATGATCCAAGTACCCTTGGAAGACCTGGTACTATACACCATTGCCAGACATCCCAATAAATTGATGTCTTACCCTTTCCGCTTTTGCAGTTACACAGGCTCAGCACTCTTGGACTCAGGCGCAGATCAAACTTTAGTCAACAGCAGCTTTGTGAATAAATTCAAGCTGGCCACTAATCCTTTGCGGATTAAAAACGTGGTCCTGGCTGATGAACATCACATTGCTGTGACAAAAGAAACTGCTCCCTTCTCTGTCATGCTTGAGAACCTCCACTCCACCATCCAAGGTCCTGTCATTGACTTCCCTAAGTTTGACATTGTACTGGGACTAGACTGGTTACGGAGAAACAACCCCCACGTGGACTGGGCAACCTCAGTGCTGACCATCAAGCGTGAAGGTGTCAACCACCAAATCTACCCAGACTCTGTAGACCAACTCCTACAAGACCACGTCTTTGTACGCATCACAGAGACTTTGGACAAGAAGGAAAACCTGAAAGCAATTGACTGGGACTCCTGCCAGTATGAAATCATACACTTCAAGGATCACCAGGACACCTCCACACCGCAAGATTGCAACATTGTGGCCTGGCACCCAGAAATCTTCAAGGAGGCGTTACCTGGGCTACCCCCTGAGAAACACATCCAACACTCTATCCAACTCAAGGGGGCTGTACCCAAGGCACGCCCCATTTACAGGCTGACCCCAAACAAGGACAACGCCCTGCGCGCCTATCTCAAGGAGGCACTGGAAAAAGGACTTATCTGCCCCTCACAGTCTCCCTTTGGGGCCGCCATATTCTTTGTGGCCAAAAAGGACGGTACCTTACGCCTGGTCACGGACTACCGCGCCTTGAACAAAGTCACCATTAAGAATCACTACCCATTACCACTAATTGACAATCTCTTTGACGCCTTGGGAGGAGCCTCCGTCTTCTCCAAGATTGATCTAACCGCAGGCTACAACCAGATTTGCATCAAGGAGGAAGACATCCCCAAGACAGCCTTCCACACTAAGTACAGTTCCTACAAATGCGTGGTACTCAACTTTGGCATGACCAATGCCCTGTCCACCTTTGTAACCTTCATGAACAAAGTGTTTGCGCCACACATAGGCAAACACGCCCTTGTGTACCTGGACAATATCATTTTCTACAGCCCCTTAGTGGAACAGCACCACAAAGACCTGGAGGAAGTCTTTGCAACCCTGGCACAACACAAACTGTTGGCCAAGCCCTCCAAATGCCAGCTCTTCCAAGAGCAACTACCCTTCTTGGGACACATAGTCTCAAAAGACGGCATCAAACCTAACAGTCAGAAGATACAAGCCATCTGCAAAATGCCACCTCCCAAGGACAAATCAGAACTCCACACCTTCTTGGGAATGGTGGCCTATGTATGACGCTTCATACCCAACTTTGGCGTCTTGACCTCCCCCTTGTCCGCCATAACAGGCGCCAAGTCCAAGTTTGTATGGACCCCCCAACGTGACCTCTGTTTTAGACGTCTCAAGGAAAAGCTCACAACAGCACCCATCTTACAATACCCCAAACAAGACAGAGAATACCAGATGGAAACCGACGCTTCAGATGCATCCATTGCGGGAGTACTGCAAATCAAGAATAGTGATGGTGATTTCCTGCCCGTAGCCTACAAGTCGCGCAAACTGACGGATGGCAAGTGTTGATACCCAATCCACAACAAAGAACTGTTGGCCATTCTACACTGCCTAGTCAAATGGCGCTGTTACCTGGAACAGCAGGAAGAATTCACAGCACTAACCAATCATAAGTCACTCATCTATTTCAAGACACAAGCGAACCTGTCACGCCGCCAAGCGCAGTGGATGGAAATCTTAGAAAGGTTTAACATGCTCATTCAATATAAGCCCAGGGCCAAACTTGCCATGGCAGACGCCCTGTCCTGCCTGTATGTCTCCGCTTCTAGGGGAGAGAATGGGCTCAACCCAGACTGGCCTCTCCTAGTGCTCTGTACAAAAGACAAAGGGTTCCCTGCAGGCACAACCAATATCACCAAAGAAACGGTCATCAAGAATGAGCACCTCTTTGCTGACATATATGGGACTCTTCACAGAAAAATGTCGGATGGCACAACCATTCCCTACAATCCCACACATCAACAAGTCAATACCATTCTTTGCTACCACAGAGATCTTGGACATACTAAGAGCCAAAATCTATATGAATTCCTAAAACATAAAGCCTGGTGGCCAACCCTATACCGCAATGTCCAGGAAGTGTTAGAACAGTGCGAGGTCTGCAAAAAGTTTGCCAAAAGCAAAACCCCACCTAAGTCTGTACTCCCCATTCAAACCCAACTACTGTTCAAGGTATGGGCTCTTGACATTGTGGGCCCCATGCCAGGAAAGCACAATGACAAAAAATACATCATCACAGCCATTGATTTTGCAACAAGGTGGCCAGTAGCCCAAGCGGTGAAAACACACACTGGTAACAACGTCTAACAATTCATTGGCAAGGAAATAATCAGCAGGTTTGAAAAGCCAGAACTCCTGATAACCAATGGGGGCAAAGAATTGACCTCCAAAAACACCAACGTGTACCTCGCCAAAAATGGGGTCAAACACACTGTCACAACACCATACCATCCACAGGCCAATGGACGCGTACAGCGGCTTAATGGTAGCCTCGTGCAAGCCCTAGCCAAACTCACCGCCGGGAGACCTAACTTGAAGACTGGTATAAGCAGCTACCAACTGCATTACTTGTGTGCCAAACCCAAGTGAACAGATCCACTGGGAAAAGCCCATTTGAACTGGTATACAGCACACAGCCAAATATCATTCAAGCATTGACAGGACCCAAACTGGAAATTCCAAGTCAAGTCCCCCTTGCTCAGATCCTCAAGTAATAGAGGCCAACAGCAAACAAGCAGCCAAAGAAAAGGAACACTTACAAAAGACCTTTGTTCCCATCCGCCAGAGACATGAAGTTGGGGACAAAGTCTGGGTCATGAATGTTGACAAAAGCAAACTACAACCCAAAAAAGTAGGACCAGCAATCATTCTAAAGGTAAACAACAATAACACTTACCTTGTGCAAGGGCTCAGGAAACGCAAGCAAGACAAGACTTTACACTACAACCGCCTACAACCCTGCAAAGCAAGACAGAAACAACAAGAAACCGCCCTGCCTGCCACCGAACAACAACTGGTTCAGTATGGCGCCTGGGCTCCTGACAACCTCCCTGACAACCTGCCTCCAGAGGAGGCCAACTTTCAGCCAGGGGGTGTGTCAAAACTGCAGGCTCAACCCGCCAGCAAGGTTCCAACCAAGCGGGTTTGTGACCCGCAATCCAATTACCTGGTCACTCAAAGCCAGACTAGGAAGTCAACTTGGATTACCAAATCCATCAACATGAACAGATGATGATCCTTCACAGTGGATACCTTGATTTGGCGCTTGACTCATTAGCAGGATCAAGCCACCCCCTCTTCCATCCAGCCGTGTGATCACCAATCATGTTCCTGCTATCCATTGATTCACAATAGCTATATAATCACTATCTCACAATAAAGATTATTATCTATCTTCTAAATATTTTTCCCTGTGTAACTCTGCTAAAACAGCACAGTTACAACATCAGGAACCTCCCACAGGTTGGACCTCTGACAATAAAACTGTTTTAACTTAACTCAAACCTTAAAATTCCCTTAACCTCCTCTCATATTCCTTTCTAACTGCCTACTAACTCCAAAATCTACTTCCCTATATAGAGTTGGACTTATTTCTTATTCTATTTGTTTAATAAATAAAGTCTCTTATCTCTATATATTCTCTTGTATTTGAATTCAGCCTTTTTGGTAAAGATCATGATGCTTCTCAAAACTCTTAACCAGGGGCTTATAGGTTATTAGTAAGTACTGTGGTTTAAGGCTTTAGGTTTATACTTGTATCTGTGCCCTTGGGTACTAGACCTGATAATGGGGTTAAAGATTTAACTTAAACTGAGAATACTTGGCATCAAGTCATTTCAGGCTAATGATACACCACTTTCCCCTTGTCAGAACATCATCTTATAAAATAGAAAATATTGTAATATTTATATGTTCCTGTTAACAAGCCTCACACTATATTTCATCCTTTGGTCACATCCTTCTTATTAAGCTATCTAGATACTTACTTGTTTTTTGGTTGTTTCAATCCTCTACTTAGAAGATACTGTCTTATTAGAGAGATATTTCACATGGTAATGGTGCCAGTGCCAGTTGGTTCCCTTGTTACTGGTCTTAATTCTTATGCTTTAGCCCAAAATACAGGAGACATTTTTCATAGCAGATGTTTTCCTAAAAAAGGAGAGAAAAAATGAGAGTAAATTTTTTTATTGAACACTAGCTTTGGCTTTTAAGCTAAAAATGCAGTGGCTTGCTACCACTAATGTTCAAGAATCAATTATGAAAGGAAAAAATAGTGTGTATGATTTTCATGTGACTAGAATATCTTTACAGAAAAGAGAGGATGAGGATAATAAAATATGAAAGGTTGAGGGGTACAAATCTTCTCCCTTTTCACACTCCCCACTTAAGGAGCTATTTGCTGTGACAGAGACATCAGGAAGAGTTATGACCTTGATAGAGAATTTATGATGATTCTGTAGTTGACTGGTGATGGTAATAAAATGCTGTAATAATCTCTGTGATTAACAAAAATGAGAAAGTTCTACAGGTATGTGCCATTGATGACCATAATAAGTTTTGTTGCCCAATCAATGTTAATTAATGCTGTTTGATTGTTTGAATTTCATTTAATTTTGATGCTAATAAAAGGGACACTTATAAGTACTGTAAAAAAGTGAAAATGTGCTCTGTAATGAATATGTCATATGGTATTGAAATCATGAGACCAAATAGAGCTTTAATACAGTTTGGATTCCCAATCTCAATGATTGGTGATTTCTTCTTTCATCCATTTTGAGTAGCTTATAAGATGTAAATTTATAAATAATGTAAAAAAATTAAAAGCTTAATACCATAACTGGAATGGCTATTTAGGGGAATAGATGATGATGCAGTAGCCTTGGATGATTAAGAAGTAAAGCCAGTTACTCTGAGATTAAAGCCCAGGATCAACATTTGAGGCAATAATGGGCTAATAGATAGTATATATACCAGCCCATATAAGGAGTAGATGAAGAGATCCACTATAAACTTATGCAGTGATTAAAAAGCATGTGCTAGGAAATCACATGGTTATGAAAGTTTTCAGTGTCCCTGGGAAATGTTGAGAGATGACTCAAAACATTTTTCCTAGGCTGTTTGCTACAATTTCAAGTGAAATATTTCACAGGAAAATATTTCCCATAGCTCTTTGCTACAATTAAAAAACACTTAATCACCTTGATGAAACATTAGCAGACCATTAAAATTTTAAGCATTAAAATGTCAAAGCATTAACAACTTTTTAGTGAAAGGTTGATGTTCCTACTAAGGATTTGGGAAAACTGCTCAAATAGTGTCAGAATCCTGCCATTTTCTCTCTGCTAGTATGAAATAATGATTGAAACAACTGTTTTTAAGCCACTCTCATTCTTCATGCTTTCAATTTTTGGCTATCCACCTCCTAGACCTCTTTCACTTCACTTAAGGGATTTCCCCCAACTTTGGGTCTTTATTCACCTATACACTTAAGTTAATAGTGTTTTTAAAAAGCTTACTTTTCCTTCAACAGGATTGAACCCGGAACCTTACACTAAGTGTGGTTTGCTAGCTTAAGTTTATATATGCAATTGGCTTTAACCCGCACCAAAAACCAAATTTGGATTTAAAACCAGCTCTTCCTACTCCTTTCTGCTTGCTTGCTCTTTTCTCTTGCGTCATCACTGACCCACTATTATTTTTCATCTGGCTTCTAGTCTAACTAAACCAAGTTAGTACTATTGCTTTGTCATTCTGACTTACTTACCATGGCTACATCAGTTACTAACTGATTGTAGTTAGTTTCAAACTTCAGGTTATTCACCTCAATTTTCCAAGCAGAATAAATAAGCTTGTGTTTATCACTCTCAACTTAAGTTGAGATTGTTTGCCTTTCACCTTCAAAAGATACTTGTTAGGTTGTGTTGCTTTCTTTTTCTTATCAGTTAAAAATTCAAATATTTTTCTTGCCAAAATTAGTTTCTTAGCATTATGATACCTTTTGATTTCTTTTATCATCAATTGAGTAGTTTATAAAATAATACTCAACCCTTAGTTGTTACTATAAATTCAGAACCTAAACGTAAAAATGTGGGATTGTCAAATCCTTGGTCCAAATTTTGAATCACTTTTGTGGGCAACTCAGCTGAGTGAAAATTAAAATATTTAATAAAATCAGCTATTTAATTTGACTTTTTTGATTTATTTAAATTGGCAAAATTTCAAATCCCTTGAGCAGATAACTCAACTAACTAAAGACAAAACTCAGCAAGCAAATGTGGGATACATGAATCAGAAATGCAGGATTCTTATGTACAATTTGAGATTTCCTGAATGTCTAACAAATCATTGACATCATGTAAAAATTAACAAATCTGAAATTGAAGGATTGTCAAATCTAAAAACCAAATTTCATATCAAAAATGAGGTGAATTTGAAATAAATATAATTTACAGGCATCTCAAACAGGAAGTCAAAGGATCTAGAGTGGATTTGTGCTAACTCTTTTAGGAATCATAAGTATTCTCAAAAATCACCCTATTCCATTTTAGAACGGCTAAAATTTAGATGCTTGATTACAGTAGATTTTAAAAAAATGCTAATAATAAAATAGAATTATATATTACAATCTATTTTTATCATGTTGCTTTTTCCTTGGTGTGTGATAGTTCATTTGCTGTTGACAATGTGTTGCATTTAATTGGATAGTTTCACCTCCAGTTGCCTTGGCAATAGGAAATCAAATTGCCTCCCTAAGATCAATTTAGGTTGCAGAGGAGATTTAATTTCCTATTGCCAAGGCAACTGGAGGTGAAGCTATCCAATTAAATGAAGGTAAATTATCAACAGAAAATAAAATATCAACACACCAAGGAAAAGGCAACATGATAAAAATAGATTGTAATGTATAATTCTATTTTATTATTAGTGTTTTCTAAAATCAACTGTAATAAAGCATCCTTAATAGCAATACATGAATACATAGTATAGTAAACTGATGGTTTATCTTTCCCCCTCCTTCTTCCTTGAAAAGAAGGTTTATGGCCCCTGGCTATGCCGGGGGCCAAAAAACTTTTAAAAAATTTCTGCATCATCAGGAGGGTAGCTCATATATCATTATATAGTTTTGTGGTTGTTATATTAGTTATTTAGAGTGCAGAATATTGAATCATTTCCAGTTTAGACAATTTTATATTTCACTTAATTTCATGTCTAAACATGGTTATTGAGATTGGATTTTTCATTTGATTTTATCCAGAGTGGAGCTTCTTGATTTGGGTTAATGTGTCTTAGTCTCTTACTGTGCATTTGATTTGGATTCCAGTTCCCACAATTAATATATGAGTTTACTAGTGGCATTCAAAAGTGATTTGAAATTTGGTTCTTGGATTTGACAATCCCGCAATTTCAAAAAACATAGTAAACTTAATGAAAATGGGTGATGGATTTGGATGCTTCAAATCTGATCCCAGTTAATTCATTTTGTCCATTGGAAATATGCAGTTCAACTTGAACTTTGCTAAGTGTCTATGAGTTCCTGCATTTTTAAAAATTCAAATAAAAATTCAAATAAATCAATTTAATTAAAAAAAGGCCATCCCGCAAAAGTGATTCAAAATTTGGACCAAGGATTTGACAATCCTGCATTTTTATGTTTAGATTCTGAATTTACGGTAACAGTTTTAATCCTCCTTTGAATAATGAGCATTTTCCTGACCTAGAGGTTGAATTTTTAAGTCAATATTTCATTTTAAAATCATGACTTTATTTTATATTCTTAGGTTTAATAAATTGACTTAGTCCCTACTTCACTTCTTGCAAGTTTTTAGGTGTTTTAATTTAGTTACTTCTCCAGACCTTGCCTATGCTTTTATATTCAACCAACTTCAACATTTTGGGTTTAAAGCCCTAGTATACAATCATCTACCAAAGAGCTTACAACCTTATAGATTAAATCAAAGTGCTTTAATAGAGTTTTAAAAGGAATAATAGTTAAGCTTGATATCTATTCTACTAATGCAGATCATCAGTGAAAGAGCCTGAAGCTTAATCAAATGATATAGAAAATATTTCAAGATTTTTTGAGCTTTTATTGAGGTATGACTAAAAGCCAAATTTATTTTAGAAATAAGGCTACAAGAAATTATTTATTTTTTAAATAAATTTTTCTAAAGAGAAAACTGTTGAATTAATGGGCTATATATCAGATATTGAACAGTGGAGCCAAAAAAGATCAATTGAAGAAATATCTGGACATCTGATCTACACTAGAAAGAACTTAGGGATACATTAATCAGTAGCTGATATATTGATGCCAAACTATAGCAAGCAAGGAATGTTGAGTCACTAAGCAGTGAAGCTTTAGGGCAATAATACAGTAGTTTTAAGATCTATGACAACAATAAAAATGAACTCAGATTTAAAAAAAATGAATTAAGATTTAAGAAAAATTGAAATGAACCCAAATCTATTGCAAATCAAATTAAATTCATTTATTTTTAATTTTGTTTAAATCTGAGTTCATTTTGTTTAAATCTGGATTGTTTTTGCTTGTTGCCATAGCTTTTAAAGCTACTGTAAAGTAAACTGCAACAAAAGGTTTATAAAGTGTCGTGTATATACTTCTGGGAAGTATAATAAACAAAATAAGGGGGGAAATTAAGAAGAGAATGATACTTTATTGAATATTAATATAGCTTAATATATAGTATCATGACAAGCCACATGTCGTCCATGTACGTCATGGAGATCATGGGGTTTATCTGAGTAATGTTCCTCTTGAGTCATGAGGCTTAATCAAGTTGTGTTCCATTTAGGACCTGTATTAAGGGATCCCTGTCATAGATGGTTAACTGATAAAGGTGCCACCGGCTTATTGGCTGGGTGGTGAACCACTTGGTGAGCCACTTGGTGATTTGCTTGGGGCGTTAATTTCCCAAGAGGGAGTAATCAAAGATGTTGCAACATCTCCCCCTGGGGTGCTGGAAGGCGGAGCCTTGGTAACCTTCTTAAGGGTATCTGGTACATGGGCCTGGTACTGATCCAGTTTGGCGTTAGGGACAGGGAGTCTTGAATTTTGTTGGGCTGCTCTTGCCTTACACAAACAAAGTCAATAATGATGCATACGTTTTAGTTTGGTTTGAGCTCCAATCCCTTTGATGAGGTAGGTGTTATTGGGTTTCACCTCCATAAAAATGCTTGGTCCACAAAATCTTGGGTCTAATTTGTGCTGGTTGTGGTTGTCAACCCAGATCTTGTCTCCGACTTGGAACCTTTCTTGTTGTAATGGGATTGCTTCTTGTTGAGCCCTTTGTTGTTCCATCATCTCTTGGTGTCAGGATTGACAATTCTCCTCCTCTGGAACCCCAGGCCCAAGAGCAGGAATCAAACCCGGAACCTGGATTCCCCCAGGCTGCCAGGCCTATGGACTGCAGGACCTCCCGCCCGCATTTTTCTGGGGTCAAGCCCCTGCAAGCTGACGCTGAAGATGATGGCCTACCCAGTGAAACAGATTGAGCCAAGGAAATTAGTGCACTGAGTGGAGTGCCAATCACAACACCTAATGGAGGCAACCAGGCAACAACTATTAGCTTCATGAGTTTGAAGTCTTCACCAGCAACCAATCAAGAGCCAACCCAAGGAAGAGGCACTGGCCTGCAACCTGGCCCCATGACCACAACGCTAGAGCAAGATAATCAGGTAGCTAAATTGGGAGTCACAACTAAAGAAAGAACTCACAGGCCAAGCGCCATTTTGCTGCCTTTAGACCCAAGTCCCCAATTCTCCCGGCCCTGCCTTTCCTAATGCCCTGATGACCCCCCAACAGAAAATGTTAAGTTTAGAGGTGGGGTGCTATATAGACCCAAGGACCCCACGCTCCAAACTTATTGCCATTTTTGAATAAAGGTTATGTTACTTTGGCTCATACAGCTATTACCATATTTTGTATTTGCCGTCTATAAGTTCAGTTCAAGATCTCCTGGCCCGCCTGCCCCTCTGCCCGCAGTTTTCTGTCCATCTGGTGCTCCCTTTGGGCCCGTTTATTTTACTGATTACCCATTAAATCCCAAATATAATGATTACACACCAGAGAAATCATCAAACTTGACCCATTAGCCCACATCCAATCCGCTATCAGATACAACCACCAAGGTCCATGGATATTCTCTACCTCCAAGTTATTTAGAGGGAAATTCAACTACCTCCCGGCCTACAACGTTTATATGAAACCACCTGTAACACCAAAACTGATGCCAGCCTCTTCCCCCAACCTGCCAACCAACCATACCAGCAAGATTTTTGGTATAGTGTACATCACCCTCACTGGGGTGGTGGACACCATTGTACTGGCCGCCGGCCCGTGGTCTTGGTTAGGAAAGTCTGCTTCTTACCTCTTAAATTTAGCCCCTCTCTTGTGGTGGGCCCTGCCCGCAAAAAACCTGGCCCAAGTTACCTCCAAAACCGGCAGACTGGCCGCCTGAGAGTGGGTCCTGACACTTGGTCCTTTCTGGCTTGTAGTACTTTTGGGTCGCTGCTGTCTGGAATCTTCTTGGGAAGTGGCAGTTGTGGTCCTGTGGTTGTACTGACAAGTAAGGTTTCTGACCATCAACAAGTTCATAAGGGCTTTTGCCTGTATTGCGGTTGACTCATGTTCTGCAGACCATAAGGGCGGTTGGTAACATGTCAACCCAGGCTTTTGGATTGTTGGCAGATAACTTACTGAGGGCTTCCACTAGAGAGTCATTAGTTGTTCTACACAACCATTTGCTTGAGGGTGATATGGGCTGGCTGTGACATGTTTTATTCCATTTTTGGTGAGTTATATGTTAGTGTCAATAGCTTTGAGTTCAGTGCCTCCATCTGTGATTAAGAGGTCAGGTTTTCCAAACTTAGCTATGATCTCCTTGCCAATGAATTGTCTCACATCATTGCCTTTGTGCTCTTTTGTGGCTTGTGCTATGGGCCATCTGGTTGCATAGTTGATGGCTGTGATGATGTACTTCTTGCCTTTGCTTTCACCAGACATAGGTCCCACAATATCCAACAACCATGCCTTGAAGGGCTGTGTGATGGATACGGGTACCACTGATTTGGGTGGAGCTTTGGTTTGGGCGTACTTTTCACAGACCTTGTATTGTTCTAGTACTTCTCTGATATCATCTAGCATGTTGGGCCACCATTAGCGAGTCTTGAGATATTCATGTAAGTTTCTGCTACAGGTGTGTCCCAAATCTCTGTTATAGCAGAGGATTGTGTCAATCTTTTGTGTTGACGGAATGTAGGGTACTATGTCACCATTTGGAAGGATTTGGTGGAGGGTACCATATATGTTTTTTGAACAGATTTTTGTTCTTGAGGACTTTCTCTTGGATGTCCATTGGTGTGCCAGGTGGGTTTCCTTCCTGGAGATTCCCCATGATTAACATGGGCCAGTTGGGATCACCATCAGTATGGAGGATGTGTTTATTATATAGCCTTGATAGGGCATCTGCAGTAAGCATCTCTCTTCCTGTTTTTTATTCAATTTGCATGGGGTATCTCTGTATGAGACTCATCCATTTGTCTTTTCTTCTTGACAGGTGTTGTTGTGTTTTAAAGAATACCAATGACTTGTGGTTGGTGAGTACTTTGAATGTCTGAGCTCCTTCTAGGTAACATTGCCATCTCATGAGACAGTGTATGATGGCAACCAACTCCTTATTGTGTATAGGGTATCTTTGTTTGCCGTCTGATAGTTTCCTGGATTCATATGCAACAGGGAGGAAGTCTTTCTGGGTTGTTTGGATACAGAGGACTCCTCCTATGACATAATCAGAGGCGTCAGTTTCTAACTCATAGATACCCTTGCAGTTTAGGTATTGCAAGATGGGGGCAGTCACCATGCGTTCTTTTAACTGGTGGAAATGTTAATCTTGCAAAGGTGTCCAGAAAAATTTGTTTGTTTTCCCAGTGATGTCTGATAGAGGAGCTGTTAGGGCGCCCTAGTCAGGGATGAACCTGTGTATATATGCTACCATTCCAAGGAAAGTGCGGAGTTTGCTCTTGTTTCTTGGGGCTGGCATCTCTGTTATAGCGCGTATTTTGTCTGGATCTGGCTTGATACCATCCTTGCTAATGATATGGCCAAGGAATAGGAGTTCAGTTGAGAAGAACTTGCATTTGGATGGTTTGGCAATTAGTTGGTTTTCCTGCAAGGTGCAGAGGACTGCGTGGACGTCTTTCCAGTGTTGTTGTAGGTTGGGGCTATAAATGATGATGTCATCCAGGTAGATGATTGCTCTTTTCCCAATGTGTTCCTTGAATACTTCATTCATGAAGGTTACAAAGGTACTGGGGGAATTTTTTATGCCAAAATTGAGTACAACACATTCAAAGGATCCGTGCTTAGTCCAAAATGCAGTCTTTGGAATGTCTTCAGGTTTCACGCAAATTTGGTGATATCCTGCTGTCAAATCAATTTCCGTGAATATTTGGGACCCCCTTCCCAGGACATCACAAAGGTCATCAATTAGGGGCAGGGGATACCTGTTCTTTATTGTGACCTTGTTGAGGGCCCTGTAGTCTGTGACTAGGCGGAGGCCTCCATATTTCTTCACCACAAAGAAGACAGCAGCACCAAAGGGTGATTTTGAAGGTCTGATGAGGCCTTTCTCAAGTGCTTTGTCAAGGTAGGCTTTCAGAGTGTTGTCTTTTTGCAGTGTGAGGCAGTAGATGGGTCGTGCTTTAGGCACGCTACCTTTTAAGTTGATCTCATATTGAATACCCCAATCAGGGGGCAGTCTGGGTAGTGATTATTGAAATACAGAGGGAAACTCATTGACTAGCTGGTCTCTAGTTGGGTTCTGTTTGTGTTGGATTTCTATGTTTTTGAAGTGAATGACTTCATATGTACATGTGTTTCAATTGATTTTGCTGATGTCAGTTTCTTTTTCTGTTTCCATGACCTTTACAAATATGTGGTCCCTCATGAGAGTGTCAAGGTGTGTTGGGTATACATGATGGTGGACTTCTCCTCGCTGGATTGTGAGGGTGGCACTGTCCCAGTCTATGTGAGGTTTTGTCTTTTGCATCCAATCTAATCCAAGTATGATATTGTATTTGGGATTGGGATGATGGGTCCACTCATTGTTGTTTGGACGTCTCCAATTTGGGCCCAGAAAGGTTTGGTCTCACGGGTAACTGGTGTGCTGTGGTTGTCTGCCATAACAACTCTCTTGATGTTACTTCAAATGGTAGGTAACTTCATGAGGTCTGCAAACTCTTGTTAATAAGCAATTGATTGGCTCCAGTGTCAAATAGTTCTGTGCCCTGGTATCTGCAAAAATGGAAAGGATAGGTAAGGAGTTTATTTCCAGATTGGGCAGCAAACAGGAGAGGGTTGCTGGAGGGAACTTGGATCATGGTGATGGAGTCCACGTCCTGTTCTCTGTACAAGTCTTGTGTAGAGGGGGATGGTGGCTTGCCTAAGCACTCCCCTGAGCTTTTACCTCCTTGTTGGTATCTTCAGTGCTAGCCTGATTGGCTTGTGCAGTGTGATTCCTGTTTTGAGGTTGGGTACTGTTGGCTTGGTTGTTTTGCTTATTGGGGTGAGGCTCGCTTTTAACTGCAGGGTTGTCCTTGCATTTGTTGGAGGCGTGTAGATTGTCAGACTTCTGAGCTGCGTGTTTCCCTTCTAGGAACAAATCCTCAAGGTTCTTGCAGCGGGTCATGTTGAACTGACGCCTCATGTGTGTGGGAAGACCATTGTAGAAGTCCAGGCGTGGTCCAGGTTCATCAAAATTGATGGTGTTGGGCGCACGGTCATGTAGTCCTTTGTATGCAGTGATGTATTCCTCAATGGTTCCTGTCATTTTGAAGGTTTGGAGTTCAGTCATGATCACTACGTCTGAATCCTTCATGGAGAATTTTTTTGAGGAATGCAACTTTGAATACTTCCCAGTTTTCCTTCTGATCAGGGTGTTGGGCTAGCCATTCAGTAAAAAAACGCAAGGCAGTTCCTGTGGCGCAGAGGACAACTTCACTAACCCAGAGTCTTTGGGGTACTCCACTTGTGCAAACTTGCTCTCAGTGCTGTTGATCCAAAGAGAGGCTTTCTCATGGTGTGGTCCTGTGAAGGCGCCAATTTCAGCGGTATGTAAGCAATGAAACACAATGTTGAGTATCTCAGGTTGCGTAGACACTGTTGTAGTTGGCGTGGTAGGGAACAGACTGCAGGTTTTGAGGGCGTTGTATTGTCAATGGGTACAAGGAGATTATTGTAGATGACTAGTCCAGGGGGGACATCTTGTCCTACTTTGTAATCTCTCCAACTGTTAGGGAGTGACATTGCTTGGGTTCTTTTCTTGGGAGGAATTTTTTCTTTGAGTTGGGTAGGTAAGGATAACCTACCTGTGCTACCACTGTTGTGTATATACTTCTGGGAAGTATACTAAACAAAATAAAGGGGACAATTAAGAAGAGAATGATACTTTATTGAATATGAATATAGCTTAATATATAGTATCATGACAAGCCACATGTTGTCCATGTACGTCATGGAGATCATGTCAGGGATCCAACCTGTGGGGGGTTCCTGAGAACTTGCGGGCGGACAGCCTGCGGGCCCAGCAGGGAGGACCCACCACAGGATTGGGGCTAACTTTACAATATAAGATAACAATTTTCCAAGGACTGCCCAAGGTCTGCTTGTAGGCACCATGGAATCAATCAATGCAGTGAGGGTAAAAACATCATCCCAAATACTTGGGTGGAAGCAGATTCATCAGTGGCAACAGATTCTTGCAGGCAGTTGGGCTGCGGGGTGTGGGGCGGTGTCATTGGAACCAAATATGCAGGCAGGAAATTATACTTGTCTCGGAATAGCAGAGGGGGCGGGATAATTTTGGTGCCTTCTCTGTAAAGGACTTCTGTCTCTCTAGTTCTAGCTTCAGGGTCGTGGATTAGGATCTCCTCCAGAGTAAATTCTGAATACGCCGGGTTGGGTGGGTACTCGGTAAAATGTACTGGGCCAAAGGGAGCTCCTGGTGGACAGTAAAGTTTGGGCAGCTGATCCGCGGTTTCTTGGGGTAGGTGAGCACGGGGAGCAGAGCTGCAAGGAGTAGACTGTAGATGAAGTAAAACTAATAACAAGTATTGTATGATCTGGTTGAACCAAAGGTTCATGTCACTTTATTTGCAAGGATGGCAATGGGCATTTTCCTGGCGGCCCAGGGTATAAGTATGCCTAACTGTTATGGTAAAACTTTCACAAATTCCGTTGGCCCGGGTTTTCCTGATTACCAGGTCTTCCCAGTCTTTGGTGGCATCAATTGCGGGGGTTATTTTATTGGCTGGTTTGAACTGAGGAAGCTCAAATTCCCTAGTCAGGTTGTGGGATTGATTGCCTCTGTGTGGCCTGCGTTCTATGGGAAAATTCTCTGTTTCCCCTTCCATGCGGGCCCAAGTTATTTTGGAATCAGTGGCTGGGCCTGCCTGTTGATTGGCTGTCTTATCAGGAACCCCCAGTGTGGAGAGTATTGGCGTAGGTACATTTTGTTCATCAAGCTTAAAAGGATTTTCTGAAGTCAAATCCTGTTCTGATTCAAGCCTGAAAACTGAGGGCAGCCAGGCAGCTGGCCCTGCAGGCTGGCAGCCTGCAAGATGCCAGGGTTTGAGTTTCGTAGTTGGGGCTTTTTGATAAGCATAGTTGATAAGAGTTTGTCACTTGTGACATCATTCCTTTCTCTCCTGGTGCCCTCCTCCTTCTGGGTCCCCTTTTCCAGGTATTGTTGTATGGCTTCTTGTGCGTTAGGTAGGTTGGAGACCAATTCCCAGGTGCTTTCTTTGGGGGGGTAACCTACCCATTTGACATAGTACTGTGGGGTCTTGTAGTGGAGGTGGTGTCCATGGATGTACTCTACTTTGTATTTGGTTGAGCGCCCCTCTTAGATGGGTGGAGGGTTGATCTTTATCTTCTGGTGGGGGAGGGAGGTTCCTTCTTTCTTGAATAGCAGTGATTGGTGGAAGACATTGTGGATTTTCCAAGTAGGCGGCAGCTCTAGTTTGTACGCCACTTCTCCTATTTGCTTTACAATCTTGTAAGGGCCACAGCGGCGGTGGGCTAGCTTTCTGCTGGGTACATGTAGGGGAACGTTCCGTGAGTCAAGGTAAACTTAATTGCCTATTTCCAGAGGTTTTCCGGGGGCTCTTTTCTTATCAGCAAACGCTTTGTAGGTTTTAACAGCACGGGTCAAGTTCCTTAGACAGGTTTCCTGGGTGGCATGTATTTGTTCAATCCAAGATTGTCCTGCTGTGTTCTGTTCCTTACTACCAATGCTAGGGTCCCATGATGGATCAAACCCATAATTGGCCTTGAATGGGGACATTCCAGTGGAGGCGTGGTCTTTACTGTTGTATGCAAACTGGGCCATGGGAAGCATCTCAGCCTAATTGTCCTGGTTGGCGTTGGCATAGCATTGGAGGTATTGTTCCAGGATTTGGTTGACCTGTTCAGTTTGTCCATCCGTCTGTGGGTGGTAGGAGGTCACACACAATATTTTATTCTGAGGTCTTTCATCACTTGGGTCCAGTAGTGGGAGGTAAACTGGGGTCCTCTATTGGTGATGATTTCTTCTGGGGTGCCGTGTTGTGTTAAGATGCGGTTGTGGAAGTGTCTGGCCGTTTCAGTCACCGTGCAGTGGGTAGAGGTCAGAACAAAGTAGGCCATTTTGGTGGGCTCAGTCAACCATGACCAGGATTGTGTCAAAGGATTTTGAAGGGGGGAGCTCTACTATGTAGTCCATTGACACTGACTTCCAGGGGCCAGCAGGGATGTCCAGAGGTCTCAGTAACCCTTCTGGCTTAGAGCAACGTGTCTTGGTTCTTCTGCAGATTTCACAACCGTTGATGTAGGCAGCTACTTCTTTGTCCATGCCCAGCCATGCGTAGTTCCGCTTGATACTTGAGAGGGATTTGTGTCTATCTGGGTGGCCGGCCATCTCTGAATTGTGGTGGTCAATCAATACATTTGTTTAGGTTAGGCCTTTGGGTACATAGATTCTGTTATGAAGCAGTAGGATAATACCTTTCAGGGAGTACCCTTTCTTTGAGCGGTGGCATTCTGAGTCCTTTGTCAGGGCTTTGACTAGCTCAACTGAGTAGGCGTCCTGTTTCTGGGATTTTATCACATTGGGTTTGCTGGCGGCAATCTTTAAGTACTTCAGATGTATCCCTAGGCTGGCAGGGTCTAATAGTGTGTGGGTGAGCAGTCCTTATTTTTTGTAGAGGAGGGGGTCAAGTTGGCTCTCCTGCTCAAGGCGTCTGGTACTATGTTAACCTTTCCTGGCTTGTAGTCTATGGTCAAGGTATAGTTGGCTAGTTCCAAGGCCCATCTTGCTTGACGTTGGTTCAGCTGGTGTGGTTTGAAGAAGTAGACTAGGTTCTTGTGGTCTATCAGAACCTTCATCGGATGTTCAGCACTGCACAAATACCTGTGCCAGTGCTTCAATGTCTTCATTATGGCTAACATCTCCTTATTGTATATTGGGTAGTTCCCTTCAGCTGGTAGCATCTTCTTGGAGTAATATGCTACAGGATGTAGCATACCATCCCCTCCTTCCTGAAGAAGGACCCTACCCACCTCAAAGTCGGATGCATCTGTCTCCAGCACAAAAGGTTTAGCAGGGTCAGGCATGGCAAGAACCAGGGCAGAAGTGAAAGCAAGCTTCAGAGTCTCAAAGGCAGCAGTGCACTCCGGGTTCCAGACAAAGGCGACCTTGTCAGAGCACAGGCAGGTCAGGGGCAGGGTGATGTGAGAAAATTTTTGGATGAAATCCCTGCAATAATTTTCCAGGCCCAAAAAGCTTCTCACATCTTTTCTGCATTTTTGTACTGGCCAGGCTGTTACGGCTTCTACTTTGTCCTGTGCCATTGCAAACCCACCAGTCTTCACCACATATCCCAGAAATTCAACTTCAGATTGAAATAATTTACATTTCTTCAGCTTGGCATGTAGGTTTGCCTGCAAGAGTTTCTCCAGTATTTGATCAAGGTGTTGGAGGTGTTCCTCATGTGTTTTGCTGTATATGAGGATGTTGTCCAAATACGCCACGCAGAACTGGTCAAGATACTTGCCAAAGACAGAGTTGATCATCCTTTGGAAAGTGCTGGGGGCATTACACAACCCAAACGGCATGACCAAGTACTCGTACAACCCATATCTAGTTTTGAAGGCTGTCTTGTATTTGTTCCCTTCTTTGATTCTGATCTGGTTGAAGGCGTCTCTCAGGTCAATTTTTGAGTATACCTGGGCTCCCGTCAATACATCACATAGATTGTCAGCGTTGGTGATGGGGTAGTGGTTCTTTACAGTGATATTGTTCAGTTTTTAGTAGTTTACGCAGGGACGCATCCCGCCATCTTTCTTTCCTACAAATAGCATGGGCAAAGAGCAAGGGCTTTTTGACACCTAGACAAACCCTTTTTTTGTCATTTCCTCCAAGTATGTCTTCAGTGCTGCTTGTTTGCGGTGATTGCAGCTGTATATGGGGCCATGGTGGGGTTGGTTTCCAGGTAACAGGTCAATGGTGTGGTCATAGATTGATTGACTGGGAAGCTGGGTGGCTGTTTCCTCACTGAAGACGTGGCTCCACTTCTTCAGGGGTACAGGAAGACTACCCACCCTGGGTTCCATTCTCAGGGTCAGGAGTGTGTTGGGTTCTTTACTGGTTGGGCCCAACTGGAACGGCACCACATCAAATGAATTGTCTCCTTTCAAGGCAACAATTAGATTTCAAAAGTTCAGAATAGCACCGTGTCTTTGTGACCACAAGTCCCCAAGGATCAGGGGATAGGGGAGTACTTTCAGGATGATGGGAAATGCAGGATACAAGTTCTGCCCAATTTTCAGGGGCAATTTGGTAGTGCACCTGAAACCCAGGTCATGAGAACTGTTCCCCATGATTACTTTGACGCTTTCATTGGTGGCCTCCAGTCCAAGGTCCTTAGCAAGGGTGGCATTGATAAAAATCTCCTCTGCTCTGGTATTAATGAAAGCTCCAACAGTCTGGGATGTAGTGGATATTCTTACTTCAACTTGGATAAATTTGTACAATTGAGTAGAGGTGTTTATTTGCGCCAAGGGAACTGAGGGATTACTTTTCTTGGGGCAAGCCTTGGTGAGGTGTCCAGGCTCGTGGCAATAAAAGCACAAGCCTCCACGGTAGTGGCGCTGTAGTTCATCAGGGGACATTCCTGGTCTGCTGGGTGTTGGGACTCGGTTTGCGTGCTGAGCAGAAAAGGGAGTGCCTTCTTGGTTGAGGCTCAATCCTCTGCACAAGAGGAGTAATTCATCCAGGCCAAGCGTAGGGTGGTGGTGCTTGAGGAGCTCCTTCAGGGCAGGGCAGGCTCCTCAGCAGTACAGGATGGCTGATAGCTTGTCCTTGAGTTGGGTTCTGGCTTTCAATTTCAGGAACTTGTTGGTGTAAGCTTGCAGCAAGTGTGGTCCTTGTTGGATATCCAGTAAGCTGATCAGGGCGTGGTGGCGGGTGTCTTGGTTGTTGCCTGTGGCCATCAGTTTGCTCTCAAATTGGGAGTAGTCTAGGCAGAACTCAACGTCCTTGGCGGTTGCTTTCCCAAACCAGTCCAGGGCATTGCTGGAGAGCATGGAGGCCACTCCAAGGACTTTCTTGGTGTTGTTGGAGTATGAGTTTGTGTTGATGTCGTAAATAACGGCATTTGCCATGTTTTGATTTTGCCTTTGTTGGGCCATTTTGAAGACAAATCTCTTGCTTTTGCTTTTGACTCTCAAAATGAACTGGCTTCCATTTCAGGAAATATGATTGTTTGGTTTCCTGACTCTGCGCAACTCACTTGCCCCACTCATGCTTGTGGCAAGTGATCCTACCGTCCTGATAGTGTTTTGTGGTATTCCTAACCACTATATATTCCATTTCATATTCACCAATAAAAATTAAGTTCTATTCACATTTTTGTCTTTGTGTCTTCTGTACTTCCGCGCCTCTCTCTAGCCACGCCTAGTAGAGATTATTCATCCAGGGCCGCAAGGTAAACGCAATTGCCTTCCCTATCATCTAACCAAGACTTAGTACAAATCCAATCCTAAGGTTAGGATTACCTGTTGTGTGTCTGTGCCGCGCCTCAGAACACAAAAAAAATGGTGCTCACTAAAGGGGCTGTAAGCCCCTTGGTTATCCCTTTTGCATCTACATTTGCAGGTCCCTTGCCTCTGCCTATTTGGGAGTCAACCTCGCCTGAAATTACCAGCCCTCCTATTGAGGAAGACATCGCCAACCCGCCTATTTTCCCTACTGTACTGAACCTTGGGAATGATCCTGCTTAGTTGCTTACCCTATGGGTACCCCTGACTTGGAACAAGTCATGGCAGTAGCCCTTGGGATAGCTCAGGACGGGGCCATCCCTTGCCTTCAGTTACAGTTTAGCCGTGCCAAATACTATGAGTTAATTGTGGCCCCTCAGTTTCCACAACATCTCCTCTCAGCGGCTGGCTCTGCTAATCATCTGCTGGCATCCTTTGTACAGCTTGCCTTGGCCCACCACCAGATGGTGTTGGGACTCCACGTTCAAGAAATCTTGTCTCTACAAGCAGCTGTTACCCATCATTGGGACTAGTTTGCCGCCTACCAATAATGGATTCATTCCCTGTTCTCCCTGATATCTGACAATCAGTGTGATTTGGTCACCTCTCAAACACGTTTAGTCAATTCCATCAAGCAAATGCGCCAGTTCATCCCTGAGTCCGTTAGGGAGCAACTACATGAGTTTCACCAGTTAGAACAACCCTGGCAAACTCAAGTAGACTCCACCCTAAACGCTTATCTCTCCAATTTTGAGCGCCTAGTGCAACAACTCAATACATTCAGTGTCTATTCCTTTGAGCAATTGCAACAGGTAGCTGACCTTGCAGCCCAAGGTTTAAATGAGCTCAGTGCGGAATTTGATCAAGAGAGAGCTACCACTGCCACAGCTATTACCAAACTTCAGAGTCAGGTGAATGAGCTGTCCACTCCCAAACCTGATGCCCTGCCTTCTCCTCCTGCTGATGATCTGGTGGACAGAGAGCAGAGGATCTGGGAGGCCATCTGAGAATTACGTGCTTCCACTTGTAGCCAAGGACGTCCTACTGAAATGCCTCAACCTGACCCCCAGGTTCTTGCACTGACTGCTCAGGTTGCTGAACTACAGCAAGAAGTTGCTGCTTTACGTGAGGTAGTAATGGCCACGGCTAGTCCACTTGGGGTTAACAAGGAGGATGGCTGTTGTCCTGGTTTGGCGGGGGCTCCTCAAATCCACTGTGCCAGAGAGTTGATTGCCCTAGCTAATGAGGTGAATCATTTGAAACAAGACCAGACTGAGTTGGACAGGGACGTACAGGAGATGAGTGAGTTGATCAATTTTTTAAACAACAGATGCACCCCTTGCCTATCAGTGGGGCCATCCCTTACTTTGCAACTGGCTGAGCTCTCCACAGTTGTCACTACTTAAGGACAACACCTAGATGTTACTGAACAACAGACTGCTCTAGCCAACACTACGGGTGCCAGAACCACTGAGACTCTGACAACCCTTGAAGAAAGTGTTCAACAACTGTGGGCTAGACAACCCCCCTCCAAATCTGAAGCTGAGTTCTCCCCACGCATAAATGTACTTGATAGCAACAATGGTGGTCCAACTCCTGAGGCACACTTCAAGCCTACTTTTAAGCAAGTCTTTGATCCTAAAATCTTGACTATTGCAGCCTTCTTAACTATTTATGAGACTGCTATGAGACAAACATCAGATGAAGTTAAGATAGAACATATTCTGACTTGCCTACACCCGACCTGTCAAGAGGTAGTTGTACCAGAGCTGCCCTCCATTGAGACCTGGGAGGACATTGAACAGCTCCTGATTGACAAGTTTGGTGGTGATCTTAGCCTGGAGGTGAAAAAAGATTCTTTCATGCACATATCCTTCAAGCCCAAGGAGACATTAGCTGAATTTGCCGACAGATTTCATATGGAGGGACAACAGTTAATAACAAGCAGACAATTGATGGCGCATGAAGCATATATGGCCTGTGCCCAGGCCCTCAAGGTGAATAAACTCCTATGCCTCCATTTCAAGGCCCACAAGGCTATGCTGTCCTCCATGAAAAGTATAAAGACACTACTCCAAGATATGCATCTTACCCATTCTGGGGCAGTTGTTCAGGAAAGTTGTGCTGCTTCCAACTCTGGCTCCTCTTCTCGCGGCCCTTGTATCCTCACTATGAACTCCCAAAATCCTCCTCAACGTCAAGGTTGCCACAACTGTGGTCAGATAGACCACTACTCTTGCGTCTGCACCAATCTGCGAGTTGAAGGAGCTGATCCCAAGGATCAGTTGAGAAAAGAACAGTCAACCTAGAGGCAGAGACGCTCTTGGTTGACAATTCTTCCCAGTCTCCTCCTACACCCCCGCCTGCTACTGACTCTGAGCCTGTTGATAATGAAGCTCCTCCTATCCTCCTCCTGTTTCATGACATTTCTGATGATTATGATGTGGATGAATCTGATACTGAAGACCATGATGCATACGGGTATTCTGTTCTTGCCATCCCTGGGACTATTGCTGTTCCCTACAAGCTACAATCTGGGAAGACTACAACTACCACCAAGCCCTTGTCTGAGGCCAAAGCAGTTGTCTCCCGCCCCTATCTTACTCAGGCAAAACGGTCTCCTGTATTAGTGGAATTATCAGAGGAAGCTGCTGAAGTTGCAGACGCCGTTTTCAAGAATGTATCTGTCTCACTCCCCCTCCAAACTGTATATAAGGAGTTTCTGGGACCACAATGCATGATTGAGAAATGGGACAAGGAACTAGCTGAGGCACAGGATATCTTGGCTGTTCTGTCACCCTTTGGACGCACCACCACCTGAGTAGAAATATCTATCCAGAAGATCAAGATCAAAGCCGTCCTGGACACTGGTTCTCCTGTCAACGTTGTTTCTTCTAAACTGATGAAGAAGCTTAAGCTGGTCCCTGATCTCAACTACCATCAATCCTATGGCACCGCTAGCCTCTCCATGACTTGTGCCATTGGTGTGTACTCTGCCTTACCAATGCAATTTGGTAAACTCCTGTTGGCTGCGCCAGCTGTTGTTCTAGAGAACAAAAGTTATGACCTCTTGGTAGGTACACAATTCCTCTGAGAGTATAACAGGATTGTGAACTTACAGGATGGATATCTTTTGCTCTTGAGATATGAGGTCCCTTTGATTTTTGAGGAACCTCTGCGCCTCCCAGGGAAACGTCTTAAAACTTGTGTGCTTGAGTACCCCACTGGAGTTTTCACCCTAAAATACCAAACCCATTCCACCAACATGAAGTGTCATCCCATGGCTTGTCCTGCAACTGAGGGAATCCCTCTCTTGGCCACGTCTGCTATCTCTGTCCCCCCAGGCTCTCAGGCTATCATAGACTCCCAGATATCATATGAACTACCTGAACAAACTTTCCTAGAGCTGTACTTCCCTCCTTTGCTGGGGCGTAACAAGCCTTACCTTTGTCCTGGAATTCTGGACGTTTCCCACAAGGATCCCGTTCAATTACTAGTTGTCAACCTTACTGCGCTTCCTATGACAGTATCCAGAGGACAGGTTGTTGGTTACAGAAAGTTGTTAAATTCCCCTGACGTCTTGTCCCTTCACCCTTTTGGAACGTTTCAAGACTTTAACCTACCCAAAGACAAGCCTCAAGTCCTATCTCTGTTCACTGCCCAAGACTTCCCTCAGTTGTCCCCGGTTCAACAGAAAGAGGTGCTTGATTTACTAGACCAGTTCTCAGACATCTTTGCTAAAGATAGCACTTATTATGGGCTAGCCAAAGGTGTGATTTATCAGATTGACACAGGAGATGCTCCCCCCTTTTGTGCCAAGCCATACCGCCGCAGCCAAGTGGAAGATGCACAGGTTTCTAAGGAGCTCAAACAACTACTGGATGCTGGACTGCTAGCTCCCTCTCAAAGCTCCCTTGGCTTCCCCCTGCTCATCTTAAAGAAAAAGGATGGTGGACACCGGATTGTGATGGACTATTGAAGGTTGAATTCTCTAACCAAGAAAGATTCCTATCCCTTACTGCGCATTGATGACGCCCTTTGACACATTGGAGGTTCTAAGTTTTCTCTGCCATGGATTTGGCGTCTGGCTACTGGCAAGTTGACCTCTCTCCTGAAGACCGTCAGAAGGCTGCACTCATCACATCAGAAGGATTGTTTGAACCTAACTGCATGCTGCAAGGGCTCTGTAATGCCCTGGCAACTTTCCAGAGGGCCATGGATTCCATCCTGCGTGACTTGAAGTTATTGTGTGTCTTAGTCTATCTAGATGATATAACAGTCTTCAGCGCAACTTTCACAGATCACCTAGCTCATCTTAAAGAGGTGTTCATAAAGATCCAAGAAGCTGGCCTCAAGTTAAAGCCCTCTAAGTGTGCTTTCTTCAAAGAGCGCCTTGAATTCCTGGGCCATTAAGTAACCCAAACAGGAATTTGTCCAATGACCAAGAAGGTTGAAGCTATCAACAAAATGCTTCCGCCCACCAACCTCTGAGAAGTACAAGTCTTTCTGGGCATGATGGGTTACTATAGACAATTCAATCCTGATTTTGCTGATACTAGCAAACCCCTGGTTCAACTATTGCATAATGTTCCTTTCAAATGGACCGCCAGCCAACATCAAGCCTTTGAGACTCTAAAGCAGAAACTCAAAGAAACACCCATTTTAGTGTACCCCAATTACAATAAGGAATTCATCTTGTACACTGATGCTAGTGACCTTGCTATTGGGGCTATCTTGGCTCAGCTCAACAATGAAGATGTGGACCACCCTGTAGCCTATACTTCCCGTGTGCTGAATAAGCATGAAAAGAATTATAGCATTACAGAGAAGGAATTCCTTGCTGTGCTGCATGCAGTCAAACAACTCCGCCACTACATGTATGGTACCCATTTCACTGTTGTCACTGACCACACTTTGCTCAAATGGTTACAACAACTTAAGGAGCCTGAAGGACGCTTATCCAGATGGGCTCTCTGCCTGCAAGGTTATTATTTCACTGTGCTCCATTGCCCCAGGATTCAACATCAGAACGCTGATGGGTTGTCCCAAATGCCCATCCTTGCCCTACATCCTGCTGAGGCAGACCGCCTGTACAAGCTAATTGGCTACCCTTCTTCCTGGGAAAGTGTGACAGAAGAGGTTTGACTTGCCTTTTCCAAATTGTCTGAAGATACCCTCATACGCAACAACCAACTCTTCAAGAAGGTGTGGGGTTCTATAACTGCCATACGTGCGCCCCAGTCTTTGCCTCTCCTTGGTGTCACAAACTCATAAAGAAACTGGCCATGGAGGCATTGCCAAGACCTTTGACTGGCTTCAGAAGAATTACTTCTGGGAGAATCTTTGCTTGTTGATCCCAGATGTCATAGCTAGTTGCCATGACTGCCAACTTCAGAGGCCCTGAGCTGCTTCCCATGAGTTCAAATTGGTCTCCCCTCAACATGCCTTTCACACTGTCAGCATTGATGCTGTAGGTCCTCTCCCCCGCTCACGCTCCAGATGCCGCTTTATCCTGATTGCTGTTGACCACTTCAGCAAGTGGGTAGAAGCTTGCCCTACTAAAGACATCACTGCTAAGACTACTGCTGCCTTCCTGCTGCAGGATGTTTTCTACCGCCATGGCTGTCCTCAAGTGCTGTTATCAGATAACAGAACCAACTTCAATGCCAAACTTGTAACCTCTGTTGTTAAAGCTCTAGGAACTCACCAGTCTTTCTCTGCCCCCTATAATCCTTCCACTAATGGGGCAGTTGAGTGTGCCAACTTGACACTGGTTTCTATCATGAGGAAACTCACCTACTCTGACACTGCCAATTGGGATCTATACTTACCTACTGCACTCTTTGCCTATCGTCTGAGCAAGCATTGGGTCACAGGGTACTCCCTCTTTGCCATGTTGTATGGGCATGAAGCCACCACTCTGTTGCTCTTGGGGGTTCCCCTACTCTCCTCTGATAAGGCCATGAACCCTGACAATCACATCAAAGACTTAGTCAACCGCATCATTGATATACAGGCCACTGCCTACACTTCTGCCTATAAGACTACAATGCTTGAGCTCTCCTGACAACGCTGGGCGCTCCCCCTTACCTGAGTTTGCTGTTGGTGACCATGTCCTATACTATCAACACCGTGTGGGTGGGCGCACACACAAACTAGACTTCTGTGGATTGGTCCTTTAGAGGTGAATTTCAAGCAAGGATCTGAGTACACTGTAAAGCTCCTCTCCAGTGATTGCCCTTTTGCTTGCGTACACGCCAAGTTCCTCTGCAAGTATCACCCCCCCAAAGGCCAATCTAGAGGAGGGCAATGTCGTGAATAACGGCATTCACCATGTTTTGATTTTGCCTTTGTTGGGCCATTTTGAAGACAAATCTCTTTCTTTTGCTTTTGACTCTCAAAATGAACTGGCTTCCGTTTCAGGAAATATTATTGTTTGATTTCCTGACTCTGCGCAACTCACTGGCCCCACTCATGCTTGTGGCAAGTGATCCTACCGCCCTGATAGTGTTTTGTGGTATTTCTAACCACTATATATTCCATTTCATATTCACCAATAAAAATTAAGTTCTATTCACATTTTTGTATTTGTGTCTTCTGTACTTCTGCACCTCTCTCTAGCCACGCCTAGTAGAGATTATTCATCCAGGGCTGCAAGGTAAACGCAATTGCCTTCCCTGTCATCTAACCAAGACTTAGTATGAATCCAATCCTAAGGTTAGGATTCCCCATTGTGTGTCTGTGCCGCGCCTCAGAACATGACAGTTGGCTTGAAAATGAAGGCGGAGGACTGGCATTGCTCTTCTGGCTTCTTCTAGGGTGAGCTTCCCCATCTGGGGCATATCCACCCAGGTTGTGGTCTGGTTTACTATGACTTCCTGCACCTGCAAGTTTGGGGTCTTGGTCTTCTCCTTGCCAGGCAGTGTGTCTTTCTGTTTGGGGTTGGTTTGGTGTCAGGTCACTGAGGTGATCAGGTTGGTAGCTAACTTGTACGCATAGTAAGCTGAAATCAATAAAAATAGCATACAAGATGCCCCAAGAGTTAACAACATCTTGGGGCTCAGGTTACCGTGTTTGAGGTAGATTGCCATAATGTCAGGGTCCAGCCTGTGGGGGGTTCCTGAGAACTTGCGGGCAGACGGCCCGCGGGCCCAGAAGGGAGGGCCCACCACAGGATTGGGGCTAACTTTACAATATAAGATAACAATTTTCCAAGGACTGCCCAAGGTCCGCTTACAGGCACCATAGAATCAATCAATCCAGTGAGGATGATATACATCACCCCAAATACTTGGGTGGAAGCAGATTCATCAGTGGCAACAGATTCTTGCGGGTGGTTGGGCCGCGGGGTGTGGGGCGGCGTCATTGGAACCAATTATGTGGGCAGGAAATTATACTTGTCTTGGAATAGCAGAGGGGGCGGGATAATTTTGGTGCCTTCTCTGTAAAGGACTTCTGTCTCTCTAGTTCTAGCTTCAGGGTCGTGGATTAGGATTTCCTCTATAGTAAACTCCAAATATGCCGGGTTGGGTGGGTACTCAGTAAAATGTACTGGGATAAAGGGAGCTCCTGGTGGACAGTAAAGTTTGGGCAGCTGATCTGCGGTTTCTTGGGGTAGGTGAGCACGGGGAGCGGAGCTGCAAGGAGTAGACTGTAGATGAAATAAAATTAATAACAAGTATGGTATGATCTGGTTGAACCAAAGGTTCATGTCACTTTATTTGCAAGGATGGCAATGGGCATTTTTTGGCGGCCCAGGGTATAAGTATGCCTAACTGTTATGGTAAAACTTTCACAAATTCTGTTGGACCAGGTTTTCTTGATTACCAGGTCTTCCCAGTCTTTGGTGGCATCAATTGCAGGGGTTATTTCATTGGCTGGTTTGAACTGAGGAAGCTCAAATTCCCTAGTCAGGTTGTGGGATTGGTCGCCTCTGGGTGGCCCGCGTTCTATGGGAAAATTCTCTGTTTCCCTTTCTGTGTGGGCCCAAGTTATTTCAGAATCAGTGGCTGGGCCTGCCTGTTGATTGGCTGTCTTATCAGGAACCTCCAGTGTAGAGAGTATTGGCGTAGGTACATTTGGTTCATCAAGCTTAAAAGGATTTTCTGAAGTTAAATCCTGTTCTGATTCAAGCCCAAAAACTGCAAGCAGACGGGGTTCAAGTTTTGTAGTTGGGGCTTTTTGATAAGCATAGTTGACAAGAGTTTGTCACTTGTGACAGATCATGGGGTTTATCTGAGTAATGTTCCTCTTGATTCACGAGGCTTAATCAAGTTGTGTTCCATTTAGGACCTGGATTGAGGGATCCCCATCATAGATGGTTAACTGGTAAAGGCGCCACCGGCTTATTGGCTGGGTGGTGAACCACTTGGTGAGCCACTCGGTGATTTGCTTGGGGCGTTAATTCCCCAAGAGGGAGTAATCAAAGATGTTGCAACAAAAGGGATCTTTCTTTTGAAGTTAAATAAAGATTGAACACCACCCTTTTCAAAGCTTTCTTTTTTAAAATATGGATATATTTCCTATCATATCATAATCTAACCTGATAAGGTGGGCCAGTTTAAGAAGGGTTGTAGGCAATTGAATCATAGCCTAAATATCATATGTGGAATTTTGAAGATTAAAAAAGATGTTGATCTTTTTTAAAAGACAAAGAGTTCATTTGAGGGGAGTTTACAGAGCTTTTACAAGGACTTTACAAGCCCCAAGCTAGGCAAGAACAAGCATATTCATGTTGTATGAAGAAGATGCAAGGTTCTTTATTGTAAAGGTGGTAAAGGAGATTTCAAATCTGAATATAGATAATGGTTTTCTTTTCATAAAACTATCTCATCCAAAGTATGATATTCCAACCCAGATAGACACTTGATTTGACTCACTACACATATTGATGGCCTCTGGAGAGCAGGTGTACCACACAGCTTATTAGGGCTTCTCTTGTATGCTCTTTGTTTCACTGAAGTTGTAAAGTTACGCCTCCCCCTTAGGCCTCCACTTCAATTACTGCCAAATGCTTGGGAATTTCTACCAATTTATGTTTGAATATTTATCTAAAAGGTCACCAAAAAGCCCAAGAAAAGCCATCAATTTAATACCTTGGAATTATTCAGAAGATGCCTCCACCTAACCCACCCAAGAGACACCTCTGGTTAAATATCATGTGCAAGAGCGGCCAGGAGCAGTGGTAATTTCATCCAAAAGCATATTCCTGATGTCAATTGGTTCAGTTTTCCTTTTGACTATGTCTGTTCAAAATTTGTCAAGATCTTCCTGCCTCAAGAAATTCATTTGTATCTGCTCATATTATTGGTCAATTGGTTTGTGACATTTGATCTACCACCCCAATCCCATTCCATCCCTTAAATGAATGCAAGAGTTTTAAAGGACCTTGCTTCATCATTTTCTACTCTAATAAAGTTTGAAATTTTTTAGTGAAATCTGGCCATTTGGTTTTTTCTGTTGCTTTTGGTGTTCAGTTGATTCATCCCCCCTTTAGCCTTCCAGGAATTGTTGGTAGCAACCTTTTGGTTGCTGTTGAAACTGAAATTTTATTTTGGTTGAGAGCTTAGTTTTATTTCCTCTTAACCTGCTCCCCAATTCTCACAGAAGTTGGTCTGAGTTGCTTATTTAGCTTCAACTGGTTAAACATCTGTCAGAAATTGCGCCATTAATGCTATTTTGATATGGCCTTCAAATAGTGATAAGTGCAAAGATTTGAATGGTTTTTCTTTCAACTTCAGAAATCCCTTCCCTTCTATAAATGGGTTGAAAGCAATGTCCACCCATTCTTGATTATCATACCTGTCCTCAACTGATCCTGGTATGAGTTCAACCCAATGTGAACCCCTCTGCCACTATTTCTACCTATTGAGTAATCATCAACCCTTGCCTACTTTTAAGTAGAATTACTTCTCCTAATAAAGACAAGTTTATCCACATTTGTGTTGACTTTTGTATTTTTCAAGCATTTTTCTTTCCTTTTCTCTAAAAAGATATCCTCTTCCTGTATTAAAGTAAATTAAGGTATGTGCCCTTAATTTTACTCTAAGGGCTAACCCAAGGCTAGCTTTGAACCTCAAACCTTTTGTTACAAAGGTTTTCTGCAGTGTCCTCCTGGATGTCGTCCCCAGGAGCTGAACGCGACAAAATCTTGGGGCAATTTGCCCATGCATCTGCTGCCGCAAACCTGTGCTATTTGAACCATAGATCCTTGAGTAAATCCTTCTGGATGTTGAGAAGGCAGGCCAAAACTTTCTCTTTGGTGGTCATCAGCTTATTCTTTAGAGTTTTTACCTCAAGCCTTTCTTTTTACCCCTTGGGCACCACCCCTTGAGCTTGTCTTTTACTCATTGATAGCTTGTATCTTGGCAGCTTCCTCATCAAACTTTCCAATCATTGGCTCAAATTCTGCCATCCTGCTAGGCCATCCCCTTAAAAGCCTTTATCTCAATAAAGCAAGGGCTCTAGACCTGCCCCTCCCAAACTCTTTCCTAATCACAGAGGCTGCAGGAGACAATGGTGTCCCCAAGATCTCAGCTATTTACTTGAATTTGATCAAGAATTTACAGCCTAATAGAGAACCTTATAGCCAAAAAAGAGGTCATCCATTTCCATGTGATTATCTAGACTTTCACACAAGCACAATGGTGATATCCTGGGTGCCGGATTGAGTTTGTACTAAGCTAGAGGCTTGTTGTCAGGGATGAATAAGGTGCATCTTTATGGCCTTGGGGATGAGTAATATACAATGGCCTTCACTATGAGGCCTAAAGAGGGCACACTGAAGTACAGGAATTGCCCAAGAAAGGATGGGGTAAACTATGATTTTATTGGGAAATCTGATGGGACCTATAAATTTCTGGGCAGCTACAAGGCATTAGGCAGGCAGGTAGATCCTCTTACACCAGCATGAATGGGAAAAGGATTGCTGGGACTGAAAACAAGAGGGAAACTTGGGGCTGACCCTCTTAAGGAGATAGTAAATCAACAAAGAGCAAAATGGAAGGGAAGGTTGTCCCCTTCAAGGTTCAAATCAGACCCAGGCAAAATCAGTGCAGTCAGAATTTGCCCATCCACAGCACCTATATATCAGAGCTGTCTCCATTTAACCTGGGTGACCTAGTAACTCTTAAAGCAGACCGCTTCAACCTCCCAATCACCTGCTAAAAGCTTAGACCCGTTGGCATAGACCCCTTCAAACTGATCAAATGTATTAGAAAGCCCTCCTACAAAAATGAGATCCCACAAGAGAGCCAAGATGTCATGTTTTTGTTCCTCTCTGTTCAACTATCTGAAAGCTGCCTCTCAAGAGCAAGTTTGACTATCAAGCCAGGATGGGTGAAGTAAAAAGCTTAAGCTATTATTGACTTGAAGATACTCATAAAAACAATACAATCAAGAAGAATAGCAACATTTCCCAATTAGAGCAGTCATCTGGAAATCTGAAGAGAGCGGACCTTCCTGAGTGAAGGAGCTCTGGGTAATAGGGGAGCCTTCTTAAGAGGAGGTTGGTGTAATGATCCCAATCTCACAAGCCAGATTTCCTCAGCAATCAATTTCTCTGTTGGGTAGCAAATAGCTTATTCTGTTTAACTGTGATGCTGACTGGATCTGACTCATAAGTTCAAGCTTAAAAACCCCCTTCTCTCATATTTGTTCTCTGGGCTTGGGCTTATAGCCCAGGCGTAAGGTATTAAACCCCAGGTGGGCTTGCTATTCCATCCCCAAGGAGCGGTAGGATATCTTAAAACTAGCCATGGATTGCTTTGGCTCAAAGTTAGTACATATTCAAACTTTCTCACCTTGACTGATAAAAAAGGGGTTGGCTCTCAGAGAGCTATCAAATTCAGTTTCTCAGCTTAAACCTATCTTAGCTGCGGCTATGCTGGCCATCCACAGCGGTCTGTGCTTTGTGGGCATTATTGGAAGAAAGCGCCACCCTTTAACCACCACTCTTGGTGGTCCAGACAGCTGCTGGGTCTGCACTCTCCAACACATTTGTTTAAGAATGGCTCAATACCCCCAACTGCTGCATGGTCCTGATGAAGAAGCTGGTAATTTGGTGTTTGATACAGCTCCCTGGCTTGCTTGTTGGGTCTCTTACACCTTTATCACATTTTTCCTGCCCTAGAAGCTTCTGTTACAGAAATAAGATAATTGGTTTGGGCTTCTAAGCTGGGATGTTAGGGTTGTTCATATGGCTTTCTAGCTGAACTAGTACGCTGTGATTGTTGTGAGGGTGCCTTTTGTATTAGATTCTTCTTACATGAAGGTCATGGATGTTTGTAAAGGGGTTTTACGTTGTCGGCAGCTAACCCAGCTCTTTTTAGATCCTCTCAGAGTTGGCTCAATCTCTTGTGATGATGTGGTGCTGTAAATACAGCTCTAAATTATCCTAAAGAGCCAATACAGCTAAAGGGCTGCTAAAAATTATCTCAGGAGTGACTGAGCGGTGCAAGCCTTTTTATGCCGGTATGTACCCCTTGAAACAGTATGTTTACTTGAGTTTATGGGTTTCTCTGGCTACTAGAGGCTTGGGAACATTTGAATAACTTGGTCTGAGATGCATCTTAAAGGCCATACTATGGTTTCATGATGTAGAGATGATGCTGTAACACTCAGCGGGCCATATTGAGGCATTATTGGTTTGGGATGTTGCAACCTTGAAGATCAACAAATGCTGAGGAAGATGCATCTGTTCTGGCTTGCTGTGTGCTTTGTGTACCCAAGGTTAGCATCTTTTATGTGGGCCTGAAAAAGATCCTAGCTCTGCAGAGTGCAGGGGGCTGCAGTGTGCTAACCTTTATATGAAAACCTGTAGCAGGTGTTGGTGTGGACATTTTTTACAAAGCCAATATGGTATTGGATAAGAAATTTGAATCAGGGGTCTATTTAGTAGAGTGATCTATATAAGGCTAGTGCCCTTATGAAACCATGCTACCATAATTTGAAGAGGAGGTCTATTAGGGGTTGAGGATGTTCTTTGTGCACAAGTGTAGTTAACAGTTTTCTATTTATAATACAGGAGAAACCTAGCTGTGCTATCACTGTTTTAACTTTGCTACTGGTAACAGTTTTAGAGAAAAAATTGGATAATCATGGTTATTAAAGAAAGATAGACTTTATATCCCTTTAGATGGACATTATTAGCTGGCCCTGAAGATTGTTATGGATCAGGGTTTAGCGTGTAGGTGAATACTGGTTTGCTGGGGCAGTATGGGTAGGGACATTGTGGTAGCAGTTGGTATTGGTAGATAGGTTGATTTGGGGTCTACAGTTGATCTGTGGGGATTTGGCCTGGCATAGTACATGAAAGATGAGCTTCATCTCAGCTTTGATATTAAAGTTGTTGAAAATACCCGTCTTAATGAATCTCATCCCCGATAGCAAGATGAGAAGGGAATGGGCTCGGTACATAAAGTTCTGTTATATAATGTTTGGGGGGGGGGCTTGTGTATGTGATCTAAGATTTGTCATTGATCTTATCTACTTTATGGTTGGATGAGTAGCGTTGGGATCTGTCACTAATGGCATGGTCAGAGAACCCTGTTTCGGATGGGTTGGCCTAACCGGTTGCTACTGGTTTGTTGGTAAGCGATCTTCAATGATGTGGAGTGGTTCCTAGACTTTTATAAGGCTCTATGCTGTGGTTGGGATTTTCTGCAGTTGCTGAGTATGCTGTTTTTAAATGTTGGCTCTCGCCTTAGCATGTTCTTGGAGACCTTTATACACGCATCATTGGGTGACTCTTGATATGCGGTTTATGTTCTGATACTGAATTGTTTCTCTTTAATAAATTCTATGCCATGTTATTCCAGATTAACACCAATTTTTTTCAATGACTATCAGGGGAATTTGGTTGACTCAACATATTAGATATGTCGAATTATGGGCTTCGGATTTTTAATGATGTGAAGTATATTTTTCTTCAGAAAATTCTTCTGCATTTAAACAGACAGGAAAATATTCTTATCGTGTAATTAAATTGATATAGGAATGATAAAAAAGCTTACTATGGTGTCTTTAATTTTTTGGATAACATAACAATTGACATGTTCTTATTAAAATATAAAAATAACTTTTAAAAAATAGGTTAAAATTAGCAGATTGCCTGATAAACAGATATCCATATTTTAGGCTGAATGCTTTTTAAGGCGGGATTGAGACTTAGAGCTTGGATTCAGACCCTTGCTTTCTGGGAGGAAGAAGCTTGACGGGGTGATTGAATTCAATAGCAGCATTAGAGATTGCATAGGCGGGAGGGGAACGGCCAGCCACAAGCACTTGGAAAATAACCTTGCGGTCGTTGTTGGGGTCGATCCACATAGGAATCTCAATGCGATCACCAGGAATTACATGGGATGAGAAGCGAGCCTTGATGGATTTGATGGCATTGGGTTCATTGCCACCAAATCTGGCAAGTGCAGCCTTGGCAGCCATACCATAGGTGCACAGACCATGAAGAATGGGAACTTCGAAACCACCTATCTGCGACATATTGGGGTCGATGTGGAGAGGATTGTAGTCGCCAGAAAGACGGTAGAGAGCTGCCTGGTCGGGACCAGTAGTGACATATTCCACAACATCGGGAGTTTTGCCTTTTGGAGGGTTATTGGCAGCAGTGGCGGCTCCGCGATCCTTTCCTTTGGAAGGACCACCAAAGCCTCCAGCGCCACGAATAAAGATAGTTGACTGTGCTTCGGCCAGAAGCTTGTTGTCTTGATCCTTGATATCAACTCCCATGACCACAATGGCAGACTTGCCCTTGTCAATCATCTCAATGATTTTGCCCTGTACTTTAAGAGTGTTGGAAGTAGGGATTGGGCCATGGAGTTCAAGGTATTGCTCTCCGTGCAGAAGCTTCATGGGATTGAAGTCAGGAAGGAACTGGCTGTAGTCAACAGGAACTGAGAAAACAGGAAGTACGGCAAATGTAGGAAGAGCAAAGAAATCTTCGGAATTCTCGTATACCAGGTCCAAGTCTGTACGGCGAGCTCCTAAACCAAGAGCATAAAGGATCACATCCTTTTCCGTGTATTCATACACAATCTCATCCGAGCGATAGTTGAGAGCATCTTCAAGCTGCTTGCTGGACCCAGAAGAGCTCTCTTGGCCAGTGCTGAAAGCAGAAAACATGAGTTGGACAGACTCAGCCAATGATCGAGGGTATGTATGCTGGGTGAAGTCGCATATCTTGGGGAAGATGGCGGCAACTTGTTCAGGGGTGATTTCCCCAGTGACAGGAAGCCCAGCTCCCTTGGAACGTTGCCAACGAACCTTTGAGATCCAACAGCTTCCGGTTTCATACACGGCCCCGGATTCAGGAACATCTTTATGAGCCAAGAACGCAACAAGAGGAGCAACATAATCAGGCTTAAGCATCTCGACAATCTCCGGGGGCATAATGGTGGCAGTCATGGCAGTACCAGCGTTGGGGGCAATGGTGTTGACCTTGATGTTGAATTTGGCCCCCTCGATAGCCAGAGTCTGGGAGAGACCATGTATGCCAAGCTTGCAGGCGCTGTAGTTTGCTTGGCCAAAGTTGCCGTAAAGCCCAACTGCTGAAGCAGTATTGATAATGCGACCATAGTTCTGCTTCATCATGTAAGGCCATGCTGCCTTGGTGACTTTATAGGTGCCTTTAAGATGCACGGTGTAGACAAGATCCCAGTCCTGATCGGTCATCTTGACAAGGGATTTGTCACGAAGGATACCAGCATTGTTAACAACGATATCGATCCGCCCAAAGGCCTTGACTGCTTGCTCAACAATGCGATCACCAAACTCGACCGAATCGTAATTGGCAACAGCTTTGCCGCCAGCCTTGACAATCTGAGAGACCACAAGGTCCGCGGCACGCATCTCTTTGCCATTTGAATCCTTTGCTTTGCCAAGGTCATTCACCACGACCGATGCTCCCAAACGACCGAATAGCATCGCATAGGCCCTGCCAAGCCCGTTGCCAGCTCCCGTGATGATGGCTACTTGGCCGTCAAAGCGCATGTCTGGGCCAGCAGGATTGCTAGTTAGGGTTTTGGCTGTATCGGCCAAAGTGACCCAGTCTGTCTCGGCAATACTGCTCGGGTACTGGGGATTGGAAAAATCGGTGATTTTATTCCACTGGGCAGCAATGGCACCTGGAAGAAAGCTAGCATCGGCTTTGAAAAGCACACCCTCGGAGCGTTCATAGCGCACTTTGTAGAACTGACCAGCGCCCAGTTCGAAAATATGGCCATTCTCTTCGGAGTTCTCATGACACACAAGCGCAACCAGAGGGGCAATGAAGTCAGGCTTCATGGCAGCAAAGATCTCAGGAGGAAACACGTTTTCCGTAAGACGGGAGGCAGCGATTGGAGCAATAACATTGGAAAAGATATTGTATTTTTCTCCTTCTTTAGCAATAGTGTTGCTCAGGGCAACCAGCGCCATTTTAGCTTCCAATGTTTAGTATTATTTTCTACAACCTCTCTTACCTGAGGAATAGTTTGACTGGCCATAGTTTCCATAGAGTCCCGAGCCAGAAGCAGTCATAAGAATCCTGTCCAAGATGAAAAAGTGAAAATCAAATCATTACCTGCCAAACTTCTGTTCGCGGAAAAGTGACCAACAAGCCTTGGTCATCTTGTAAGAACCACGAAGATGAACCCGCATGACTAGATCCCAGTCATCATCGGTAAGTTTTATAAAGGTACGATCACGAAGAATCCTATAAGATGTTAGGTTTGGAAGCCAAAGCGCTACTACCCAGCATTGTTAATGAGGATATCGACTCTGCCGAAGTTTTTTACAGCAGTCTGGACAACTTTTTCAGCATCTTCGACAGAGTCATAATTGGCAACTGCAGTTCCGCCAGCTCGGCGAATTTCTTCAACAACCTGATCAGCTGCTCGACTACTGTTCCCAGAGCCATCACGACTGCCTCCTAGGTCATTAACGACAACTTTTGCACCTCTAGAAGCAAACAGCAACGCATAAATACGCCCTAAACCTAAAGGGTGTTCAATAACGAAACCAGGATTTAAAGAATAAGATAAATCAAGCGAGGAAAGCTTGTGAAATTAAATATATTACCTCCACCAGCACCGGTAACAAT
The DNA here is from genome assembly GCA_014839935.2 of Entomophthora muscae. Classification (NCBI taxonomy): domain Eukaryota; kingdom Fungi; phylum Entomophthoromycota; class Entomophthoromycetes; order Entomophthorales; family Entomophthoraceae; genus Entomophthora; species Entomophthora muscae. The sequence continues at coordinate 90,890 of QTSX02007239.1, forward strand.
GGCTACCCGCCCATCAAATCGTAGCTGTTCACTCATGCCTTACTATGAGGGTTGATCTGCTAGATAACAGTTTAGTTTTCAGAGCACCACAGTCAAGAAAATCAACAGACTTATAAAGCAAAGCCCTGGTTTTATTTACCTTCAGCTCCTTGGTAGAAATCAAAGAAAAAAGTACCAGCAAGTGTATGCCTCCATGCTTCAAATACTTGGACTACGTCATTCCTCTCCATAGACAAGCTAGTCTCCTTGTGATTCGGATTCCATGCCCGTCATCCAAGCCAAAATCCTTCTAGCAACCGGCCAAGTGGACCCTTCTGTACCTTCTCTCGACATCACATGGATTTGAGATCCGGCCAATGGGGCATGGCGACAAAATTAAACGTCACACCCCAGCTCCCTGCTAACGATCCACCAAAGATCTGGGATAACGCGCAATTCAATCCCCAACTTGCCTACAATTTCAAACCCAGACGGATAAAGAATTCTCCCGGCCCATGGATCTATAGCCCGCCTGCTGAGATTGGTCGCGTTTCACTTCCCCACCGCTATATCCAGAAGCAAACTGCCAACCCCGCCTAAACATATTTCCTACGCGTCTCGATGTGATATTTATCCCCAGCAACCTCCAGAATTAACTCATACAGAATGGAACATCCTCCATGTCGACAATTCTTAAAAATAGTTTTCAATATTAAAGATTATTTTTTTCTTAATTAAATAATTGACACTGATAATAGAAGCAATGTTTGATTTTTATTTTGAGCTTTTAATTGAAATTATAAAAGATAAAGCAAAAACAATTTCTGGAATTGTCAACATGGAGGATGTTCCATTCTGTATGAGTTAATTCTGGAGGTTGCCTTATCCTTAGGTCTAATAATCGCAGTACCACCCATCACGTCCTATAAACAACCTCATCGATATACATCAAACATATCACAACAAGCCTTAAACATAATCAGGATAGACACTATTTTCGTTTATATCCTTCTTGGAAGTATATAAAACAAGGAAACCGGAAGATTTAGAACAGACTATCATCTTTACTGTAAATTCAGAACCTGAACGTAAAAAAGCGGGATTGTCAAATCCTTGGTCCAAATTTCGAATCACTTTTGCGGGATGGCCTTTTTTTAATTAAATTGATTTTTTGAGTATTTATTTGAATATTTGAAAATGCGGGAACTCATAGACACTTTGCAAAGTTCAAGTCAAACTGCATATTTTCAATGGACGAAATGAATTAACTGGAATCAGATTTGAAGCGTTCAAATCCATCAACCATATTCATTAAGTTTACTATGTTTTTTGAAATTGCGGGATTGTCAAATCCATGAACCAAATTTCAAATCACTTTTGAATGCCACTAGTAAACTCAGATATTAATTGCAGGAACTGGAATCCAAATTAAATGTACAGTAAGCACACTAGGAAACACCAACCCAAATCAAGAAGCTCCACCACAACTAAAATCAAATGAAAAATTCAATCTTGATAACCATAATTAGACATAAAAAGTTATTAAACTTTAAAATCATCCAAACCCGGAAAGTATACAATATTATTCACTTCAAATCACGGATATAGAAAATCTGCTACTATTCAAGGCTAAATCAAGAGAATACAACTACTCACAACAAAACCAATAAATACATATTTAATCTAAAATATATATTTTTATTTTTATGGACCGTCAATCACATTCCCAACCAGCTCCTGCACCAGCCTGCGGGGCAGCCTGTTCACGAGGGCGTCCCAGAGGGTCCAAGAACAGACCCAGAACCCAACTCAAGGAGAGTCATGCCAACACACAGGCCTCCCAAGGTGTCAGCGCCAGTCAACCACCTCCCACATCTCAATTCAGGAACAGTAGCCTGAATCCAAGACAGAAGCTGCTCTCAAGGCCTGCCAAAAAAAGTCTCCTACACCAGAAACACTGAGGTTACTTACACCTCCACCGTGTACCCAGTTGTCACCTGGTCCCGCACTCTTGATCCAAGAGTTGCCACTTCCTGCCCCTGCGTCTTTGACACCACCTACGAGCCATTGGCCACCACTGAGGAACCATCTGCGCCTATTGTGTATTCAGCCATTGACGGCGCCACTGCAAGCAAGTGTGATCCCACCTTCTACACAAAGGTCCCCGTCCTCTGTGTCAAGCCTGGTAGCCAGGATGCTGTGGTACCTGCCAAGGGCTGGTGTCAGTTGACAGATAGTGAGCGTGAAGGTCTCCTCAACTGCTTGAATGAGGGAATGGCGTTTTGGGATATTGCATCCCAATTTGGTGTCATGGCCAGATACATTGCCAACATCAACACCAAGTATGGCAACACTGGGCAAATTTCCAAATCCACCAAGGCTAAGCGGCAGCCCAAACTCCTTCAGTCCGTTCATATTAATGCAATCAAGCAGTGGGTAGCCAAGGATTGCCACCTGGACACACTTGCTGTCCAATCAATGCTTGCCACAGAGTTTGGGCTTTCTGTTTCTAAGACCCTTGTCTACAAAGCAATGGTTGATTTGGGCTTCTTGTGGAAGGTGCTCGGAGTTTCTCTGTACAATAAAAACAGTGAAAAGACCATCAAGGATCAATGCATTTATGCCAAGACATATCTGGCACTAAAGGAGACTGGGAATGACCAGTTTTTCTACATCAACAAATCATTGTTTTTCTCCTCACTCAGGTCTAGGCATGGGTGGGTTGAGAAGGGGTCCAAGGACAGTGTAGCCCATTGTGAAGCTGTCCGTTTCTAGACCTATTCCATGGTTGCAATTTCTTGGTCCTTGCGGGTTGGACCAGTATCAGATGATTAAAGGCTCCCATAACAGCGGGACCTTTCTTGATTTTCTCCAAGCCGTCAAGGAGTACCTTTGGATAAATTACAGTGGCATAACCAAAGTTGGTGTGCTTGATAATGTTGGGCTCCACAAAGTGGATCTGGTTGTGTCCAAGTTCCCCCCCATCAACAAGAATAGCCACTCCTCCAGCCACCGCCTTGCTAATTGTCCAATGAGACTTCTCTTCCTCCCACCATATTCCCCATTCCTGAATCCAATTGAGGAGGTCTTTGGGTGGATCAAAAATAAAGTGAAACAAGGCCTTCCTCAGGACACTGAGGATCTATTCAACATTCTCAAAGTCAGCCAGTTTGCAATGCCACCCAATGTGGTGGCGGCTTTTTACAAGCACTTGGAATCCTTTCTCCCAAAAGCCCTGGCCTCCAAGCCAATCAGATAAATGAGCACTCCAGGTTTTATTTAGTTTTAATTTTATTTAGCTTGTTTTTATTAGGACTCAATAATTATTATTTATATATAATAATGTGACGTTTGAATGTATTATAGACATTTAAGAATACTAGAAAAGGTAAGTAAAATTAATTATACTAGGTATGAAGAATATATTTTTATTATAATGCACTGAATATTATTATTGGCTTTTGCGCTAACAAATGAATAAATTAAAAAAAGATAGAAATATAATTATTTTATTTAAATAATTGTTAATTGTTGATGGTACTTTGGCTTTTTTAAGCCACAAATTGGACCTTGCATGTCATCATCTGATCCTTGTTATTTCAGTGCCACTATAGCCACACAACACAACCACCAATGATTTTCATGTATTGCTTACTAATTAATACTTAGGACACGGGTCAAGTATATCAAATATGTTTATCAAATCACATTACAAGAGAAAGATAATTTGAGTTATAAACAATCATTTTTTTAGAACAATAGTGGAGCGGTCCGCATGGTGCAGATAAATTAAATTCTTGATGTTTATCTATGTGATAAATAAACCCGTATTCAACAAGCTCATAAATAAAAACATTTTTAACTTATTTTTAATATTTGACGTAGTTGCAACTTTAACTGATGTCTTGTAATCTATTTAGATATATTAATATTATAATTTACATACTAAAATTTAAATTAAAAATTAAAATATTTAAAGTAAAATTATAATTATTGTCAAGATTTTGGGGTTTTGAGCCATTGTTTTTATTTGAAGACATTGCATTATAGGTGTTGATAGAGGACTGTATGGCGACAGTCAGTAGCTATCAATTGGGTCTGTGGATATGGCTATGGCTTGGCAGAGTCCTAAGCCTGTAGGAGAAGAAACACAGTTTTGCAGATAGACAGTGGCGCGCTCTATCTGGATACAACTGACTACTAGGTGTCAGCTAGTAGTAATACTATACTTAGAGATCTTCAATCTCTAAGCCAAGGGTGATATTTTTTCTGCTCAATCTCTAGTTAGGAGAGCACTTTATATAGGGTGGATAAGCCCTCTTGCCAGATAGTTATCTGACGCACCTAACTCTTACTAGTTGGTCTATCTGTTCCCCAGACTGCTAGTTTCAGCCCCCAGAGCTAGGCAGCTATGCCGTTCTGGCATGAGACTTCGATAGATTACCGGGCCTCAGCTTTCTTCACCAGCGTGTTGGCGGCATCTTGTTTCCAGTTTATGCATGTGCAAGTTTAGTTACCCTGTCTTTGGGTTTTTGCATCATGCATTATTTTTCTAAACAACCTTCTATATCAGTCATAGAATTTGAGGTATCTGGAGGTGCAAATGTTTGGCATAACCCAACTTGCATTAATATTCTTAAAAGCTTTATCTTATTGGCTATTAATTGTTCTGTGATCATGGCCATTTTTGGATCAGGATCAATCTTTGGGTTATCATCAGTGTATCAATTGGCCAAATCCAAGGGATGGGATAAGTTGATGCTTTTACGATCAAGCCAGCTAAATGGTAAATGACTGTCTAACCAATCAACAAAGGGGAATAATGGTCAAGTTTATTACATTATTCTGGAGGCTTGACAATTATAAATCTTAAAAGTTAAATATTAAAGTTTAATTAATTAAAATATAACAACTTTATTAAATTGTGCTTTATTCAATATCAAAATATTTGGTATTAAAAATTTTAATATTGTAATATGTATTATTAAAATTTTAATAATAACTTTTAGATACTAAATTTTTTAATATTTAAATATGTAATATTAAAATTTTATAGTAAAATTTTAATAGTAAATATTACAATATTAAAAAAATTTAGTATTAAAATATAAAAAGTAAAAAAAAATTAATTTGCAATGGGAAAATATTTATTGGGGGATGCTAATTGCAAAGGGATTGTGATTATTCAGGGGAATTATACCCCAAAATTAAATTTTCAGCTAATGCATCTAATTGGATCCACATACTCTTCTGTCCGTGGTGGACAACCCTGGATGTGATTGCTAGAGGGGTGGCGCCCTATACCCTAGTGGTTGCTAATTGTTTGATAAAAGGCAGGTGGGTGAGTGAATCAACTAGTAGGGTTTTTTTTGGGGGGGGGCACGTAGTACCCGTATAGCGTTGCCAATGCAAACAAGTCATAGAGGAAGTGCTCAACTGTCCTGTATCCCCATGGTGTCTTCTGGCAGTCAAGGGCTACATGGCATATATTGATTTGTATAGGTACATCCTCCAACTTTTTGACATTGGTTTTTAATATGCAGTGTAGGAGGATTCCCAGGTATACCATGACATGGATTCTTTGTGAGGTATACTTTTCCAAGAACATGCATAATTTTTTGAATGTTTGAACTAACCTATTAATATAGGATGTTTGGTTGAACTTGAAGAGGGTTCCGGGGGGCACCCAACTTGAATCAGCCCCCCAGGCCTCAGCAAATGAAATAAATAAAGGTTTAAAAATATTCACGAGGACTGCATCCCTGACTTTATTTGATAGTGCCTTAAAAACTTTATTAAAAATTGCAGATTTCAAATATTCATTTCCTATTTGAAAGTTGGTTTTTATTAAATTCTTTTCATATTTGTTGATGTTTGTGAAGGGGAATTGTTGAATGCTTTTGTATATGTATTCATTGAAGTTCAGTTTGATATCCCCGCAAATTTCATTCATTTCTTTGATTTTGATATTTGATCCTAGTTCATATGCTTCCCTTATCCATGGTGTCAAGATTTCTGGATCTTGAAGAAGAGATATTATGTTTATTAGTCATTAGGTTGTAGGATGGGATAGGGAATCTGTATGGCAACAGATGTGCTTCAATTGGCGTGACAACAGCAGAGGTCTGTTGTTGAATGATCCAAGAGAATTTGCAAAGTCCTGTGGTCTTTTGGGACGCGACACCAGCTAAGGTGGTTTGGCAGGAGTTTCACAAGTATCAATAAGCTTGTTCCTACTGTACTTTGACACCTCTACTATTTGGACTAGTTGAGATGTTGAGGGTATGAAAATTATATATCCCTTCCAAGTGATCTTGAAAGGCCCCTTTATAGTTAACAGCTAGCGGCCAAACTGGCATCTAGCTGCGGACAACTCTTACTAGCTAGCCTATCATCCCCAAGCTACTAGTCTCATCCCCCAGAGTTGGATCCCAAAACCCAAATAGGGTTTGGGATGAGGTAATATTCTAGGCTGCTGATTTCCCCTCTTCAGCCTAGATATTCCTTGACTTAGTTACAGCAACTAAGTTGACACCCATTGGCTGAACTGGCGTCTATGCTCGGCATAATAAAGAATTTAGACGGGCAGTTTGCCGTCTCACTTCTCGGTGAAACAGGTGTTGAATTCCCCGATATTCTCTGGGTCGGGTTTGCGTATTTATCTGGAATCCAGAATCCTTAGCGTCTAATTATAGAAGCTTCTGGATTGGCCCGTGACCTGAGACCCGGAATGTCTCAGGTGCTTCTGACTTGTAACTATATCAACCTTATTATAGTTCCCCTGTATTCCAGAATAGCCGTTTCACTCTGGCTGTATTCCGTCCATTATCAACTCATGTCTTGTGATGGGAATATGGATCAGTCAACCCTGATAGACAAGGATTTACTGACACATGGCAAGCACTCTGCAGGTGGTGAATATTCCCTATCTTAAGCTTCAATATTAAAAAAATTATTCATATTTTGTTGAATTATTTTATTTATTTGGTTTTTATTTATTTGTTTTACAGGGGCCACCAGTGACTGGTAACCCCCGTAAAACCAACTTGGCGTATAAGCCGCCACTTCCGCAACCTCATCCCCATTCCTGGTGATGACTAAAATAAATATAAGTAAAACATAAAAAGACTTACTAATTGTTTCTCCTGTGGCCCCCTCAGCCACAGGTGCCACTTTGGCAAACTTCATGAGTGTTGGATGCTCTTCATTTATTTTCTAGGATTAATTTGTCTTATATTTCTTGCAACTTATGTTTCTTCTTGGTTTTCATTTGATAAAGCTTCTGTATTTCTTGAAGCGCTTCTGCTTCTTGCTTGTGTTTCATTTTCATCTGTTTCCATTTGGTTGGTTTCCTCTTCATTGGTGTTGATTTCCTTTTTAATTTCTGTTCCTTCGATTAGTTTGATCTTATTGTTTTCTTTGCCCCCCTGCTAGAACTCCCACAAAATTTAGGCTGCATTGTTGAACTTCAGACTTGATAATTTTTTTTCCTGCAGATTAAGTAATGCTTCTTTGTTCTTTTCATCTATAATATTTCCCAATTTATCCAGAGCATCTTCTTTTGACTGGATTAGTGGCTGGCCCTTGTTATCCAGCTTTTCTATCACTATTTCCCTGATATTTCTTTCTATTTCAACAACATTTTGCAGTTGTGCTTCTAATTTGTTGATCAAGTTATAGATTGTTAACATTTTGTTTGAATTCCATAAAAAAACTGGTTTTTATAGTACTACCTTCAACACATACATATTTTTCATCATCATTAATAAATTAAAGACAATAAACGTAAATATGGGATAAGAATATTGCAATTAGACGTCAACTCTTGATATTTTGATATTATGTGCATAACTCAATGCATTTTGTTTAATAAAATCCACTGTAAACTAGGTCTTTTTCATTACAATTTAAAATAAATTGACTGTTTTTATATTAGAGAGCCATTGACGCTTAGTACAAATATTGAAAATTAGTGCATTTTACAGCCTGTATATTTACCTATTGTTAATAATTCTATAAACTTTTTAGTTGGATTTTGTGAGGTAATAATAATGTAATGTGTTAACAAATTACTGTTTATTGTCATTAATTGGCTGATTTTCTTTGCTGTGGCAATTGTGCAGTTTCTGATATTTACACACTAGTATCCAATTGGATGTGAAACCAACCAATTGGATACTAGTGCATAAATATCAGAAAATGCACAGTTGCCACAGCAAAGAAAATCAGCCAATTAACAACACTAAACAGTAATCCATTAACACATTACATTATTATTACCTCACAAAATCCAACTAAAAAGTTTATAGAATTATTAACAATAGGTAAATATACAGGCTGTAAAATGCACTAATTTTCAATATTTGTACTAAGCGTTAATGGCCCTAATATAAACACAATACATTTCATTAAATTATAATGGAAAAGGCCAAATTTACAACAGATTTTATTAAACCAAATGCATTAAGTTATGCACATAATTTCTAAATATCAATAGTTGACATCTAATTGCAATAATCTAATCCAATATTTAAATTTATGGCCCTTAATTTATTTTTGATGATGAAAAATATTAATGAAAATAATTATGTTACCACATCAAATGTACAACATTTTATTAATTATGGGAAATTCTAATAATGTAAAAATATATATTATTAATTATTAACTGAAAGAACAAAATCAATTTTAATGACTCATCACAAAGAAAAGATTTATTTACTAATCAAAGGACGGGAAGGGGAGGGAATGGGCGGGATGAACATTGCCTTCATCTGCGCCTTTGAAAGAGGTGGCATCAGAGATAGTGGGGAGGGAATGGGTGGTGGTTTGGGAGTCAGGGTTGGAAGGCAGGTGGCTTGATGGGGGGTTGGGGAGGCAGGGTTTGTTGACTGGGAAGAGGCAGCAAGAGCTGATTGCTTCAATTGCTCAAATTCTTCTTCTGTCACATATACTGGCTTGACAAAATGGATGGACTGGCGTGAGGGGGAGACAGGGGTCCTTTCTGGACTTATCACTATCACTTGCATAGAAGTTGATGAGATCAAATAAGTCCTGGATGGACGCGGAAGGGAAATGCTCATACCCCTTATCAATTTGGGTGCATAGTTAGTTGTAGGTGGCAGGCTTTTAGCGCCTGAGTGCGGAATCAAAATTTTAGAGACATACATCTGCAAGATGCATGTCAGCGTAGTTGATGGGATAGGACCAGTAGGTATGCCCCGCAGCCCTGATTTCTTGAGTAGCCCATTCCCGCTGCTCCATCTCAGCACTCAGTACAACTGTGTGCACGGTGTTTTATGTGGCCCACTCCTCCAGCATGGCCTTGAGCTCTGTCTGGTAGGCATACCCATCTTCTGTGCTCAATATTTCCAAGTAATAATTGACACCCAATGGGTAAACTGCCAATAAAACCCCAACAAACCAATACAATATTGGGCCGTGCTTGTACACGTCAGACTGGATACGCTTCTCTTCAAAGTCTTGGATACTTGCAGAAATCTTAGCATATTATATGAAGATTGTGTCATTACAGGCCCTCATTGCCCTTCCTTTGATAAAATTAATAATAGTTGAATTGTAGGGGTCAGTGTCCACCAAAATGGGGCCACTTAGAACTTGATTGGACAAGATTCTAGCAGCAACCACAACTCCGTGCATCCACAAATTCACTGTTCTTTTGTTGATGAAGATGCTGTGGAGTCCCAACTGGAGACGTACCTGGACCAGAGGCATCCACGGGTCACGTTCCATAATGGCCATCATAAGGGGATGGGCTATATCACCTTTGGTTGAGGTATGGGCACCAGTCAGGGTCTTCTTGGTAGGGGGGCCATAGTTGGTGTGGGCTTGCAGGGCTGCAGCCACAGTAGACTTTGCAAACCCCATTGCGGCCGCAATTTCCCCAAGGGACATAAGCTTCCCTCGCTTTTCAACCATTTTGAGAACAATTTATGGAGTGATTAGTTTTCTTCTGCGTCTTGCAGGCTGATTGGCTGGGGGAGGGATGTGTTCATCACAGGAACTGTTCAATTCCATCTGATTGGCTGTTTCAGGGTCCTGAACTCTCTGGGTGACCCCATGGCTAAAATGGCTGGTTCTGGATGCCATTGCTGATAAGGGATTTGGGTTAGCAGCTGCCTGTGCGTGATGGGCAAACAGGGCCATGTTGGAAGTTGCAGGAGAAAGAACAGACTCCTGGGAAGTGCTTGCAGAGGGGCCTGCAGGTTGGGAGTGGCCATAGACAGAGGCTTTACTGTTAAGAGACCCAGTGTAGCCCTGCATAATTTCATCAAGGCCAGGGAACAGCTTGTTGACTTGGTTTTATTGAAAGAAGACATAGCAAATTTTTATTAAAATTTTAAACTCAAAAAGAGGAATGTGTATTTTAGTCAATTTTATTGTTACATATGTTAATTTTGTGAATATTATGATCTAAATTTTAGCCGTCCTAAAATAGAATAGGGTGATTTTTTAGAATGCCTGTGCTTCCTAAAAGAATCAGCACAAATCCACTCTATATCCTTTAGCATCCTTTTTGAGACACCCATAAATTATATTTATTTTAAATTCCTCACAATTATGATTTTAAATTTGGTTATTGGATTTGACAATCCCGCAATTTCAGATTCGTTAAGTTTTACATGATGTCTATGATTTTTTTGAAATACAGGAAATCTCAAACCGTACATTATAATCCCACATTTCTGATTCATGTATCCTGCATTTGTTTGCTGGGTTTTTTCTTTTATAAGTTGAGTTTTCTGCTCAAGAGATTCAAAATTTTCCAATTTAAATAAATCAAAAAAAGTCAAATTAAATGTTTGATTTTATTAAATATTTTATTTTTCACTCAGCTGAGTTGCCCGCAAAAGTGATTTGAAATTTGGACCAAGGATTTTAAAATCCCGCATTTTTATGTTCAGGTTCTGAATATACAGTATTGAACAGTTTAGACTTTATATAGCTAATGGTATACCATATAGAGTCCCTTTAGCCTATATGCTTTGGAAAGGGAGGATCCCTCTAAAAAAATCATGGGGCTGACCCTAGTATAATATCATCCAGATTAGGTCTCTGGGCCACCTCCTCTTCAGCTAGCCAAGGTATTTATTGGGTGAGCCATCTTCATATAGAGGGATCAACAATGTCAAGACATCTCCTGGGGTAATGGCAGGCAGAGCCAAGGTTACTTTCATGAGTTTATCTGGAATTCCGGCTTGGCCTTGATCCAAACTGGTATTAGCCACTGGTAGCCATTAGTCTTTGTGGGCCTATCAAGATCAATTATTTGAGCCCCATTGGTACCAACCTCATACATCTCAGGGAACTCAGAATGCAGCCATAAGGGTACCTGGCCAGAGGAGAGCCTGGTGAGCTGGAAGGTCATAGGCCAGACAATCTTCATCAACCTGAAATTTTGCTACCAGATTTGGACACCCAAAGTAACCTCCATACAGCCCAATAGGTAGCAGATATCCGTGAAAGAGAGCAGTATAAACACAGAGTATGGATCTAGTCTTAGATCTTGGAATTACCTCTGTTCTTGGATAGGTTAGTAAATAGGCCATATTCTATGTTGGGCCAGCCTGATATCAGCTGGAGCAGATAGAGGCAAGGTCTCTTATGAGGGTTTGCAAGAAGGCCAGAAGCATGGCTTAATCTATTTTCTGGAGGGTGTTCAGTAGCTTTCAGATCTACAGCGCAAAGGGGGGAGCTCAACTGTAAGCAGGATCAATCTCATGTGACTGGACTCAATGTATTTTCAGAAATGTTTATAAGGGTAACCTGAACCTAATGCTAATTGTGTCAGGATTCTCCTTATCATCTGCTACTATGAAGCTTTAATTCTTACTATTCCTTATTCACTGGACACCACAAAAAACCAACAACTTATTTTATTTACCCTTTCCCTTATGTTTTCCTTGTTGTAACTGTGCTGTTTTAGCAGAGTTCCAAGGAGAAAAATATTTAGAAACTAGATAATATTCTTTATTGAGAGATAACAATTGTGATGATCCACATGTAGGAGGTTTTGCAGGCGAGGGTTGATTTGACTTCAAATAAAGATGCTATGCTCCAGATTGACAAGGTTTTGATTGGTTGATTACAGGTAGAGGCCTAGTGGGGAATGATGGCCACTAGGGATGGTAAGGCCTAGCTAGTAGATGTAGAAATTACTAGAAGCAAATGTTGCCTCTACCCAGAAGAGGATATTGGCTACTGTGGGCTAGAGTTCTTCACCTATCAGGAAACTGTGGCTGAAAAAGGGTGAAGAATAAGATAGCTAGCAGGGATCTTTGTCTTTTGGAGGTGGAGAAGGTTTTGGACCTCTGGCGGGTAGCGCGGGCTGCCAGGGAGGGGAAGAGCTCTGAGGGCTCTATGTACCCTGATACACTTACAGGAAGTCTGTGAGCAAGCATCCTACCTAACGGACTGGTAAGGTGTCCTTGTTTATGTCCCCATGGGAGCTTTGGGGGAACCCAAAGTGAGCATTGGAGGGCATGAATTTGCTCAGAGGTGTCATCAAGGCGGTTTGCTCAGGGAAGCAAGCTGCAGAACTTGGTGTGTTAAGGTCTCTGGGAAGTAGAACTGATTACTCTGCGGCTGAAAGCCCAGACTTAATCACCTGGGTGAGTAAAAACAACAACATAGGCTTTAAGAATCTATGGTTGGATGGCCTAAGTGGAATGCCACTTGCAAGGGCCCAGTCAAACGCCAGCTCAATGTAGACTCATGCCTGGGTCTACAGGTTCTGGTAACAGGGACTGAGATAAAGAACCAAAGTGGTTTATGGAATCAGCAGAGAAGACTAGTGAGAGGAACTGTTTGATCACAGAGAAGACTAGTTGAAGGACTGCTGGTTTACATTTAAGTTTGGGATATAAAGGTTCATTGTGCAGGTGGAACCAAGGTGGTTCTTAGCAAGGATAAGCAAAAGGACTAAAATATCTTGATGCAGGAATGGCCAGAAGACTGATGAAGTTGTCTGAAGACTAGAGAGGAGCTGTTTGGTGCACTAAGATGGGCTGATTAGATAAAAACCTGAGAGATGTGGTTGAAGAACTGGTGGGAGGACTAGAAGATGTAAATACAGGACCAGGAGATGACTTGGAAGGACTAGTCAGACTGGATGCAGAAGCTGGGAAAGCGGATTTGGGTGTCTTTAAAAAGAAAATATGAATAGAAAGAAGTAGCTAAATAATACTTAAATGCTGCCTAAATATATTAAAAGATAATTAACTATAATATAATCAGAAAGAAAGAGGAGAAAAAATGGTTTACAGCGTGTTAAAACTATAAATGTATTAAAAGGAAATTCAGCCAGAAAGGAGTAAGAAAGAGGCCAGAAACAGGACAGAGAAACTGTAAGGGCAAAAAAGCAAATTTTGCCAAGAACAACTAGGAGAGTCAAAAGGGCAAGCAGCAAGCGGGTTTGAAGTCACAAAACGTTGAGAAAAACACAGGGAAACACAGAGAAACGTTGTAAAATCAAGGGGACAAAATTTGCTTAAGTAAAACATATACAGAAGCACTCAAGATTTGCCGGGGAAACGTGACAGGAATCACGGCAAAATTGTTTGAAACACAGAGCAGTTGTTTACCCAGAGCAAGACCACCTTGGGTTCAAACCAGGGTCAAGAGCAAGTCATCCGGGGAAACTTTTTAGCAAACCTGTTGAATTGAGGATTATGATTGGCTGCAAGCCAAAGTCTATTTGATCAATGTTTTAAGGGCTTTAACTTAAGAGTTAAAGCCTAAAAAATGAGGAGCAGAAGCGCAAAATTCAGGGCTTTCATTGGCTGAAGTAAGCTTTAAAGTTTAATATATTATAGAGAGAAAAACTTAATAGTTTAAGCTTTTGAAAACCAGAGTTCTAAGAGAAGTTTTTGGTCTGAAACAAGGGGCTATAAAAGGGAGAGCTATCTGAGACTCTTCAGGGACTGGATCAAGTGTATTATAAAGGCCATAAGGACTACAGAAGGAGCCAGAGACCAAGTGAAGAAAGCCTAAGCTGGAACAGACCACAGAAGCCCAAGACCAAAGTGCAGGAGCCCAAGACCAAGGTGCAGGAGCACAAAACCAAAGCACAGGAGCCCAAGACAAAGAAGTAGGAGCTGAAGACCAAGTACAAGGAGTCTAATAGATTGTTAAAGGACTCCAAGTATTGGCAAAACCCTCATTGTTCCCTATAAAAAGGCCTTATATCAGAAGGTTTCTAAGGGGATCTTCCTTCTGACTGTGAATAAAAAGCCTATTACAAACCCTATCCAAATTTCCCGTGATAAAAGGATATAAGCTCTATGAGTAAATTACCCCACATTTTCTATCCTAGCACAGGAGATGAGGAATCCTATTTCCAAGGATGAAGGAGGTTTGCCTCTAGTAAGTCTGCCCAGGAGGAGTGGGAAAAAGTGACTAGGTATCTTGAAATGACAGATAGAGGAAGGGAGTTTCTTTGAGCAGAATTTACTAGACTGTTGTAGGATTGGTATTGGCCTACAGAAGGGCTAGCACCTGCTGAAGTACAAGTGTATAGTGAAGACGCTTGCCTGGTAATTAGGAAGGTACTGGAAGAGTTTGCTCTTATGCAGGCCAAGTACAAGCTCCTAACCAACCACTCACCATTGTTGGGGAATGACAACTCCTCCAAGCTGGTCCCTGGCTATGACCCAGGACACACTTTAGGGACTGGTGATCAGGATCCCCACAATGATTATATAGTTAGTGTGATTCATGGATAACAGGAACATGATAGTGTTGATCACATGGTGGGATGGTGAAGGGGGTGGCTTGATCCTGGTAATGAGTCAAGCGCTAAAACAAGGTATCCACCATAAGGGACTATTATCTGTTCATGTTGTTGAATTTGGAACTTTAAGTCAACTTCCAAGTTTGGCTTCAAGTGACTGGATAATTGGATTGCGGGCCACAAACCTGCTTACTCAAAACCTTTTTGGCAGGTCAAGCCTGCTGTTTTGATACCCTCTCCCTCCAACTGAAGGTCAGCCTCCTCTGGGGGCAGGTTGTCAGGGAGTTTGTCAGGAGCCTGGGCACCATAATGGACTAACTGTTGTTCTGTGGCAGGTAGGGAAGTCTCACATTGTCTCTGTCTTGCCTTGCAGGGTCTCAGGCAATCATGGTGGAGGACCTTGTCCTGTTTACGTTTCCCAAGTCCTTGAAAAAGGTAAGTATTATTTTTGTTTACCTTTAGGATGATTGCTGGGCCTACTTTTTTGGGTTGTAGTTTGCTTTTGTCAATGTTCATGACACAAAATTTTTCCCCAACCTTGTGTCTGTTTTGAATGGGGATGGATGTCTTTTGTAGACGCTTGTTTTCTCTCTCTGTTTGATCACCATTGGCCTCTATGACCTGGGGATCTGAGCAAGGGGGACCTTACTTTGAATTTCCAACTTGGGTTCTGATAATGCTTGGATGATGTTGGGCTGTGTGTCATATACCAACTCAAAAGGGCTTTTCCCGGTGGATCTGTTCACACAAGTTTGACATACAAGTTGTGCAGTTGGTAGCTGCTTATACCAGTCTTCAGATCTCCCGGCAGTGAGCTTGGCCAAGGCTTGCACAAGGCTGCCATTTAACTGCTCCACACATTCATTGGCCTGAGGGTGGTAAGGTGTTGTCACGGTGTGCTTGACTCCATTCTTGGTGAGGTATACATTGGTATCTTTAGAAGTCAATTCTTTGCCTCCGTCAGTTATCAGTAGTTCTGGCTTTCTGAACTTTCTGATGATTTCTTTTCCTATGAATTGCCACACATCATTGCCTGTATGTGTCTTTACTGCCTGTGCCACTGGTCATTGTATGGCAAAGTCTATTGTGGTAATGATGTATTTCTTTTTGTTATGCTTCCCTGGCATAGGACACACAATGTCTAGGGCCCATACCTTGAAAGGTAGTTGTGCGCAGATAGGTAGTACTGATAAGGTTGGGTATTACTTTTTGCAAACTTTTCACATACTTCACATTGTTCTAAGACTTCCTGAACATCTCAGTACAGGGTTGGCCACCATGCTTTGTGTTTAAGGAACTTGTAGAGGTTGTGACTTTTTGTGTGCCCTAGGTCTCTATGGTAACATAGGATGGTGTCAACTTGCTGGTGTGTGGGGAAATAAGGGATGGTGGTTCTGTTGGACATTTTTTGATGTAAGGTTCCATACACATCTGCAAATAAGTGCTCATTCTTAATGACTGTTTCCTTTGTTATGTCTGTGGTGCCAGGGGGAAACCCTTTGTCCTTTGTTTGTAGTACTAAGAGATGCCAGTCTGGGTTGAGCCCATTCTCTCCTCTTGTGGCTCAAACGTACAGACATGAGAGCGTGTCTGCCATGGAGAGCTCTGGACCAGGCTTGTATTTTATGAGCATATTGAATCTTTTCAAGAGTTCCATCCAGTGTGCTTGACGACAGGATAGGTTTGCTTGGGTTTTGAAATATATGAGTGACTTGTGGTTGTTCAACATTGTGCATTCTTCCTGTTGTTCTAGGTAACAACACCATTTGACTAGGCAGTGTACAATAGCCAACAATTCTTTGTTGTGGATAGGATATCAACACTTTCCATTTGTCAACTTTTGTGATTCATAGGCTACGGGCAGGAAGTCACCATCATTGTTTTTGATTTGTAGTACTCCTCCACTGGATGTGTCTAAGGTGTTGGTTTTCATTTGGTACTCCCCATTGTGTTTGTGGTACTGCAGGATAGGTGCCGTTGTGAGCTTCTCCTTAAGGCGTCTGAATCAGAGGTCATGTTGGGGGGTCCATACAAACTTGGATTTGGCGCCAGTTATGGCAGATAAGAGTGCTGTCAAGACGCCGCAGTCAGGTATGAAACGGTGTACATAGGCCACCATTCCTAGGAATGTGCAGAGTTCCAACTTGTCTTTGGGTGGTAAATTTTTCAGATGGCATGTATCTTCTGACTGTTGGGCTTGATGCTGTCTTTTGAGACTATGTGCCCTAGGAAAGGCAGTTGTTTGCGGAAGAACTGGCATTTGGAGGGTTTGGCTAGCAGCTTGTGTTGTGCCAGGGTAGCAAAGACTGCCTCTAAGTCTTTATGGTGCTGTTCTACCAAGAGGCTATAGACAATAATGTTGTCCAGTTAGACTAAGGCATTTTTGCCTATGTGAGGTTCAAACACCTTGTTTATGAAGGTCACAAAGGTCAAGAGGGCGTTTGTCATACCAAAATTGAGTACCACACATTCTTATGAGCCGTATTTAGTACAGAAAGCCGTCTTGGGGATATCTTCCTCCTTGATACAGATCTGATTGTAGCCTGAGGTTAGGTCAATCTTGAATAATACTGTGGCACTGCCCAGGGCATCAAAGAGGCTGTCAATAAGTGGTAGTGGGTAACAATTATTGATGATAACTTTTTTAGGGCTTGGCAATCTGTGACCAGACTCAGGGTGCCATCCTTCTTAGCCACAAAAAATATGGCGGCCCCAAAGGGAGATTGTGAGGGACGGATAAGTCTTTCTCCAAGGCCTCCTTGAGGTAGGCACGTAGGGCGCTGTCTTCATTTGGGGTCAGGCAATAGATGGGCAGCACTTTGGGTACAGCTCCCTAGAGTTGAATGGAATTTTGGATATGTTTTTCTGGAGGTAGCCTGTGTAAATTCTCCTTGAAGATTTCTGGATGGTGGGCTACAATTTTGCAATCCTGAGGCGTAGTGGTGTCCTGGTATCCTTGAAGTGTATGATCTTGTACTGCAGGAGTCCCAGTCAATTGTCTTTGGGTTTTTTCTTTTGTCCAGGGTCTCTGTAATGCGCACAAAGACATAGTTGCGCAGGAGTTGGTCCACTGAGTCAGGGTAGATCTGGTGGCTGACGCCTTCACGCTTGATGGTCAATACTGAGGTTGCCCAGTCTACGTGGGGATTGTTCTTTTGCAGCCAATTCAAGCCCAGTACAATATTAAATTTTGGAATGTCAATGACAGGGCCTTGGATGGTGGAGTGCAAGTTCTCAAGCATGACAGAGAAGGGGGCAGCTTCCCTTGTTACAGCAATGGGATGTTCATCAGCTAAAACCACGTTTTTAATCCACAAAGCTGCTGTTGACTAGGGTTCAATCTGCGCCCAAGTCCAGGAGTGCCAAGCCTGTGTAACTGTAAAAGCAGAAAGAGTAAGAAATCAGTTTATTGGGATGCCTGGCAATGGTGTACAGTACCAGGTCCTCTGAGGGCACTTGGATCATTGGGCATTGGTCCACGTCCTTGGGTTGGTACTCATCATTGGGCAAGTCAGGAGTTGTGTGGGGAGAGCTTGGCTCTCTTAGTGCTCTCCCCAGGCTTTTCCCTCATCTTGGTTGCCCTGTGTGGCAGTGATACAGAAATAGGTAAAATTTGATTGGCCACTGTTCCTGTTTCCATGTCCATTTGAACCCACAGGTTTATGGTTTGTGTTGTTTCATTGTTCCCAGGGGGTAGTTGATTGGAACACCTGGCTGGGTGAGCGTCTTTGGGTCTCTCTTGTTTTCTGGTTTGCACCTTGTGGAGACTGTTGGAAGTTTGTTCTGCTTTCTCCGCTTTGTGGTACAGACTCTGTAGATTGGTCACTTGATCCAGGTTCATGTGTCTCATTACATGTGACTTGAGTGTGTCATAGTACATGAGGTGTGTGGTTAGGGTGTCAAAAACCATATTGGAGGGTGCGCGTAGTTGGAGTTCCTTGTAGTTGCGGATGAGTTCCTTCACAATGCCTGTCTGGGTTAAGTCTTTACTTGACATATGATCATGTGTGTGATGTCTTTAAGCACAAATCTTGCCAAGAAGTCTTGTTTTAACGTATCCCAGTTCTTGTTGGTGTGTTCTTTGTGTCACTTGTTGCACCAGGTGCCAGCGTTGTGAGTCATTCAGATGGAGATTTCTGCAATCCAGAATTGCTGTGGACATTCCATTTGAGCCAGCTTGCTCTGGACAGACTGAATCCATGTGGCAGCATTGTTGTTGTTGGCCCCGGCAAAGGATTTCAGGGCAGCACTTTAAAGTCTTTGGGCTACGTAGGCTGGCATGGTATTTTTGTCAGTTGCACAAGGCATGGCAGAGGGAGCCTGGAAGAACCCTTGGGTGGACAGGGCGTTGAACATGGGAAGGGTTATAACCATATTTTGGTAGAGGACAAACCCATCAGGTATCTTGGCACCAGGTGTGTACAGTGTCCAGTCTGCTGGGAAGCCAGACATGATTCTATCAAGGATTTGTTGGCTGTGTCAAGTACGGGCAACAAACAGAATTTTGGGGAGTAAAAAGTAGGATGGAGAACCTACTTTTGCTACTAATGTTGTAACTGTGCTGTTTTAGCAGAGTTACAAGGGGAAAAATATTTAGAAACTAGATAATATTCTTTATTGGTGAGATAATGATTATATATTTAATGTGATTCATGGATAACAGGAACATGATAGTGTTAATCACACAGTGGGTTGATGAAGGGGGTGGCTTGATCTTGGTAATGAGTCAAGCGCCAAAACAAGGTATCCACTGTAAGGAATAATCATCTGTTCATGATGTTGGATTTGGACATTTGAGTTGACTTCCTAGTCTGGCTTCAAGTGACTGGGTAATCAGATTGCAGGTCACAAACACGCTTACTCAAATCCTTGTTGGTGGGTCAAGCCTTCTGTATCAAAATCCTTAATTTTGGTTTTAATTTAACCTAAATCTAAGGTTAATCACTGTTGTATGATGATTGGGATAAATAGTCCTTACTGTAAATTGACATTAATCTTTTAGGCTTGGTGAGCAAGAGGACAACTAGCAATCATGCTCTGGATGAAGGATAGTTCAGTTGATCAATCAAGTTGTGAGATTAGTTCATATTAACTATGATCAGCTAATCCAAAGTTAATATTGGGCTAAGATTGTAGTGGGATCAGCTTATGAAATAGAGGATCCTGGCATTTTATGGTGACTATCAATATCCTACTTCTATATAGCTCTTATACTTGATACTAAATAAAGGATTGATTATTACATTTACAAATATTATTATATGCACTAGCTTAGAGAGTACTCAGTCTAGCCTTTAGTAATAAGTAGGCCTTAATTAAAGTTAAGCATTACACAGTATAAAAACAACCCATACTGAGAGTTACACCAATCACGTTTACAAAGCTTACCTTTTCATTGACAATTCTTGAACCTGGAACCTAAGTGTTAAGGCTAATTCTAATCAACTCTGAATTGTTTTTATCTTATCAATTTTTTGCTTTAAATAAGCAACCTTTGGACCAAGTTTTTCCTGTTCTTTTGCCAATCTTTCTCTAATTTGAGTTAGCCAATATCCAACTGCTGTTCCTGTTTGCTCTTCCTTTACCTTAAAGTTTAACTTTTTTAAGTTAAGGTCCAGAACAGACATGTGCTTGCTTTCCCTCTCTCAAAAGCTTGCTTAACCAACTTTAGTTAGGTTACTTTTCCCTTTAATTCACCTCAATAATCCAAACTTGAATAAATAGCTTGAGCTTTGCTCAGTCTCAAATTTAAGTTGGGATTGTTAAACTTGCACCCAAAAAGGTACTTGTTAGGGTTTGTGGCTTGTGTTTCTTTCCTTCCTTGAATCTTTATTTTTGCACTCTTATTTTTTGAAATATTAGTTTTCCCTTTTATGATTCCCTTTGACTATCTTTATTATCATTTGGGCAATTTTTTTGGTGGCACCAAAACCCTAATCATAGATAGCTTTCACCCACCAGTTAGTGGTGATCAATATCCTGATTTAGAGATAGAGTTTTTAACTCCATCCTATGTCATTAAGACCAGACTTTATTTTATTTTATTTTCTTAGGATCCATTAATTGCCTTGGCCCTTACTTTACCTCTTATAAGCTGTTGGAAGCTTTAATCCAGCTATTATTATAAACTTTACCTACCTTCCTTTACTCAACCAATATTAATATATTTGGTTTAAAGGCTATAGCTTATAATAACCTACTATGAAGCCTCAGACCTTACAGATTGATATATGTCCATCTCTCAAAGCTTTGGTTGCATTCAGGTTTATTCTGCTTGCATCTGAGTGGATCCTGTTTACATCTGAGTTGATGCCAGTTAATGTTGAGCTTCAATCCAGCACCATACCTTTGGAAGCTTATGGACGTTTCAAATCAAATATTTCAAGGTAAAGGCCCAGGCTCAATAGCTGCACAGGGGTATCAGCAAGCTGACAGTTTTATTCATACCAGAAATATTTTAGAACCTTTGATTGGACGGCCCCAATCAAAGCTTGGCTGGGGTTGGATATGTGGGAAGCAGCGTTTTGGATGGTAGACCCCATTTTTGGGTGGTTTACCCCCTTGGGCTGGCCAGGCAAAAAAGTTGGGTTTGGTGTTCAGCCCAGGCTCTAGATACCTTTGGCCAGCTCTGGTTTGTATCTTGGATGCTGTGGCTATCTTGTGGTCCATTAGCTGTTCTTGCTGTGATGATCCACCCATGGAGCTGTTTTTCTGGCCCAGGTGGGTGTTGTCCAAGCCAATAAAGATTGGCTGAGAGAGGTAGATGCTAGTTTTCCCAGCTTGGGTGGTTAGGATCTTTCTCAAATGAGGTGGTTATGGTTTGGTTTTTTCTTTGAAGTGTTAGTGAGGTGGTCTCTTGCTAGTGCTTTGGAAGGATAGAGAAATTGTGTACCCTGGAAGAAATGTGCTGAGATAGCACTGAAATACAGATCCCAACTGGGGTGAGAATACAGTTGGATAACTCTACCTATGATTTAGGTAAATTTTCTCTTTTTGTGGATTTAGAGTATCTTTAGGGAATCCTTAAAAATGCTGGGCAAGCATAGATAGCTCAGAACCATCATTTGGGTGGCTGTCCAGAGAAACAGCAAAAGAACTTAATGATTTGGAGGTTTCTGGAAGTTAAAGTTGGTTGCTTTACTCCTGAAAGCTCAAGTTACCACTTGGATGAGTAAAACCAGTTTTAATATATGAGGTATGCTTGCTTTTAATGACCTAAAGTGTAGGTCACTGATAGAGGTCAATTCTATATGTACTCACTTGGAAGACTTATTCCCTGAGTCTAAGAAGTTTACTTATGAGGACTACCAGAGAGAAACTAGGATTAAGGATATATTTAAAGGCTTAAAAAGTGGTTTAATAGCTATTTGAAGTGCTATAGCAAGAGAAAAAGTAAGAAAAGGGACAAGAAAATACCTTAACATTTCTCTGAAGTGGTTTGATAAGGGAAGTAACAGAGCAAAGCAGCTTGGAAAAATGTTCCAATATTTCTCCAATTTGATTTGCAGAGGTAGCAGAAAGTGAAATTTCTTTGTTGGTTTTGTTGCAGAAGCAAAAAATGAGGAATGTCAAGAAGATTGCAGGTAAAAGGATTTATTAGTAAGTTTCTATGGTAGGTGAAGGTATTTTGCTATGAGCACAGGATACAAAGCCGTTTTGGTGGGATTTTTTTTTGGATTATACTATGAGAGTAAAGATCTGGGAAAAGTTGTGAAGAAGATTAAGAAGAGCAATTTAAACAGTATTACATTATTTAAATTGATCAAGGTTGAGCAGAGGGAAGAATGGTGCTGGAACAGGGAACCAGTTAACGCTTTGGTGCATAAAGTGTTAACGCTTCAAGCGGCTTGAGTGGTGAAAGTTGATTTCCTAGTTGAATTGTGGTGAAACTTCAGAAAAAGTGTAGCTTTTTAAAGCTGCAATCATTGGTTGAGTTTAGGGCATGTTTTCTAATGAATATTTATTGATTGAAAGCCAAATGCTTAAAGTATAAAAAAGAAAACAGTAAATCAATACTTAAGCTTCTGCAAAAGTAAGTGTGTACACTTATTTTATTATAAGAAAAAGTGAGTTCCAATAGTTTAAGTTTTTGAAGAAAGCCATTTTGAAGGCAAAAATGTTGGGAAAAAGGCGCTATATGTAGGAGGCTAGCTGGAAAGTTGAGAAATCTTTTTTAAATCTTTTGGTTGCAAGCAGGATCTTTGTTGAGTGCTTGATCTGCATCTTTATGGCTACCTGTCTGGTTGGTTTTAAATAACCAGATGTCTTCTGAGGTGTTCAGTAGTTATTGATGAAGGAGTAGCTTGTTAAAAAACTCCAGAACAGTGGCAAATCAGAAGGTTTCCAGGGGATCTTTCATCAGTTAATAAAGACTATCTTGACCCCTATTTTTAGTTTTTGTGACAGAGAACTTCCCTAGTGATAATGATTTAGAGCTGATCAAGAGAATCAAAAGAGAAAGAACTTTAGTATTTTCACTTCTAGAAAACTCCTGGTTGAGCAATGAGTAAAGCAGTACAAATAACCTTGAGATCTGGTATTATTGTACTAAAGACTGTCATTAAAACAGCCCCTAGATGATAGAAATTCTTGTTTGGGCAATGCATTGCTGTGAAATACTTTTTCCCTAATTACTAATGATCAATGATGATTGGAAGGTTTAAAAAGTCTCTTTTGAAGTTGTCAGATAATTATCTTTTGTCTTTTTCATAGAAATAATTTATCTGAGGGTTTCACCTCAACCCAGTTGGTCCCTGGCTTTGACCCAGGACACACTTTGGTGATCTACCAGAAGCAGGAGCACCACACACCCTATTCTTCTCATTAATCTAATGACAAAAGCATCAAGCCCGCACATTTGGCACAGTGCCTCTACAGCGCCATCTTGAAGTCTTTTTCTGGTGCCAACAACAATAATGCCACAGTGTCAGGGATCCAGTCTTGGGCGGCCAGCCCACCGTTTTTGGGGATAACTTGGGCCAGGTTTCTTGCGGGCAGGGCCCACCACAAGATAGGAGCTAACTTGAGAAGGTAGGATGTGGACTTCCCCACCCAAGACCAGGGGCCAGCAGCCAGTATAATGGTGTCCACCACCCCTGTGAGGGTGATGTACACTATACCAAAAAGCTTGCCGGTGTGGTTGGTTGGTTGGTAAGTCAGGCAAAGACACGGGCATCAGTTTGGGTGTTACTGGTGGTTCCATGTAGATACTGTAGGCTGGGAGATAGTTAAACTTTCCTCTAAACAGTTTGGGTGTAGAGAATATCCACCAGCCTTGGCGGTTGTATCTGTCGGCGCATTGGATGCGGGCTAATGGATCTAGTTCAATGATTTTCTCTGGCGTGTAGTCCTTGTACTTGGGTTTTAAAGGATACTTGGTGAAATGGACAGGCCCAAAGGGTACACCAACTGGACTAAATACTGCGGACAGTGGGGCAGGCGGACCAGAAGATCTTGAGCTGAACTGATAGACAGCAAATACAAAACATGGTAATAGCTGTATAAGCCAAAGTAACATAACCTTTATTTCAAAATGGCAATAAGTTTGAAGGGTGGGGTCCTTGGGTCTATATAGCACCCCACCTCCAAACTTAACATTTTTTTGGGATTCATCAGGGCATTTGTGAAGGGCAGGGCCAGGAAACTGGGGACTTGGGTCTAAAGGCAGCAAAATGGCGCTTGGCCTGGGAGTTCTTTCATTGGTTGCATCTCCCAATTTAGCTACCTGATTATCTTGCTTTAGCATTGAGGTCATGGGGCCAAGTTGCAGGCTGGTGCCTCTTCCTTGGGTTGGCTCTTGATTGGTTGCTGGTGAAGACTTCAAACTCATAAGGCCAATAGTTGCCGGGTCACCTCCATTAGGTGTTGTGATTGGCACTTCACTTAGTGCTGTACTGTCCTTGGCTTGATCTACTTTTCTGGGTGGGTTGTCTTCTTCAACATCAGCTTGCAGGGGCTTGATCCCAGAAAAATGTGGGTGGTTGGTCTCGCAGTCCTCTGGCCCAGCGGCCTGGGGAAATCCAGGTTCTGGGTTCAATTCCCACTCCTGGGCCTGAAGTTCCAGAGGGGGAAAATTGTCAATCCTGACATCATCCCCTTCTTTCCCTGAGCTCCCTCCCTCCCAATTCTTCTTGTTCAGGTAGAGTTGGATGGCTTCTTGGACGTTAGTCAGGTTGCT
Organism: Entomophthora muscae; assembly: GCA_014839935.2. Classification (NCBI taxonomy): domain Eukaryota; kingdom Fungi; phylum Entomophthoromycota; class Entomophthoromycetes; order Entomophthorales; family Entomophthoraceae; genus Entomophthora; species Entomophthora muscae. The sequence continues at coordinate 115,798 of QTSX02007239.1, forward strand.
CAGCGGCTCCCAAGTACTTTCTTCTAGAGGGTATCCTTTCCACTTGACGTAGTACTGGGGTTTGTGGTAGTGGGTTTGGTCACCGTGTATGTATTCAACTTTGTATTTCTCACTGCGGTTTGTTTGGATGGGTGGGGGGCTGTCTTAATCCATTGTTGGGGAAGCAAATTCCCATCTTTTTTGAACAACAGGGAGCGGTGAAAACATCATGGATCTTCCAGGAGGGGGTAAGGTCCAGTTTGAAGGCAACTTCATCAACTAGTTTGGTGATTTTGTAGGGGCCACTTCTCCTGTGAGCTAGTTTCCTACAGGGCACATGTAGGGGTACATTCCGGGAGTCTAGGTATACTTTGTCTCCAACTTGTAAGGGTAGGCCCGGGGTTTGTTTGCAATCAGCAAAGGCTTTGTATGTCTGCACTGCACGGTTCAGATTGGTCAAGCATGTTTTTTGTGTGTTGTGAATCTGTTCAATCCAGGAGCGCCCTGTGGTGTTTGATTCCTTTTTGCCAATCTGGGGGTCCCAGGTGGGGTCAAATCCATAGTTGGCTTTGAAGGGGGACATTCCTGTGGAAGCGTGGTCCTTGCTGTTGTAAGTAAACTGGGCCATAGGGAGCATCTTTGCCCAGTTGTCTTGGTCAGTGTTAGCATAGCATTGGTGTTATTGTTCCAGGATCTGGTTCACTTGCTCAGTTTGGCAGTCTGTCTGTGGGTTGTAGGAGGTTGATACACATCTCTTGATTCCTAAGTCTTTCATTACTTGTGTCCAGTAGTTTGGCGTGAATTGGGGTCCTCTGTCTGTGATAATTTCCTCAGGTGTCCCGTGTTGTGTGAGGATGTGGTTATGGAAGTGTTGGGCTGTTTCTGCTGCTGTGCAATTGGTGGTTGTTGGTACAAAGTATGCCATTTTGGTGAAGCAGTCTACCATGACTAGGATTGCATTATATGAGAGGGATGGTGGCAGTTCCACAATATAGTCCATAGAGACAGATCTCCAAGGCCCATGGGGTATATCCAAGGGTCTTAGGAGTCCTTCAGGTTTGTTTCTGCGAGTTTTGGTCCTTCCACAGGTCTCGCACCCCTTCAGGTATGCAATCACGTCTTGATCCATTTTTGGCCAGGCAAAGTTCCTTCTGATGCTTTGGAGGGTCTTGAGCCTACCCGGGTGTCCCGCCATCTCTGAGTTGTGGTAGTCTCTCAAAACGTTGATTCTGATGTCCCCTTCTGGTACAAAAATTCAGTTGTGGATCATTAGTGTGGATCCCTTCAACGAGTAGCCTTTCTGGTAGTGGGGGCTATCCAAGGATTTTGAAAGGTCAGCAATCATGGTTTTGGTGAATTTTTCAAGTGATTGGGCCTTCAGCACTTCTGTTTTACTGGCTCTGATCTTCATTAATCCCATATGGATGCCTAGGCTAGTTGGGTCCAAGAGTACTTGAGTGTTGTGGTCACAGGTTTTTAGGTGGGTGGGTGCCAGGTCAGTTCTTCTACTTAGGGCGTCAGGTACTATGTTCACCTTCCCTGGCTTGTAGTCTATGGTCAAGGTATAGTTGGCTAGTTCCAAGGCCCACCTTGCTTTTTGTTGGTTAAGCTGACGTGGTTTTAAGAAATAGACCAAGTTCTTGTGGTCTGTCAGGACTTTCACTGGGTGTTCAGCGCCACATAGGTATTGGCGCCAATGTTTCAGGGTCTTCATTATGGCTAGCATCTCCTTGTCATATATCAGGTAGTTGCCTTCTTCAGGTAGCATCTTCTTGGAGTAATATGTTACAGGATGTAGCATACCATCCCCTCCTTCCTGAAGAAAGACCCCTCCCACCGCAAAATCAGATGCGTTGGTTTCCAGGACAAAAGGCTTGGAAGGATCTGGCATGGCCAGGACGGGGGTGGAGGCAAGTTTCAAGGTCTCAAAGGCGGTGGTACACTCCAGAGTCCAAATGAAGGTGACCTTGTCAGAACACAGGCAGGTCAGGGGCAGGGTGATGTGAGAAAAACTTTGGATGAAATCCCTGCAATAATTTGCCAGGCCTAAAAAACTTCTCACATCCTTCCTGCACTTGGGTACCGGCTAGGCTTTGATTGCTTCTACTTTGTCTTGTGCTATTGCAAAGCCACCAGTCTTCACTATGTATCCCAGGAATTCTACCTCAGATTGAAAAAATTCACACTTCTTGAGCTTAGCGTGTAGATTGGCATGGGAGAGTTTCTCCAATATGAGGTTCAGATGGTGCAGGTGTTCCTCATGCAACTTGCTGTAGATGAGGATGTTGTCCAGATAAGCCACACAGAAACGGTCAAGGTATTCCCCTAGGACTGTGTTAATCATCCTTTGGAAGGTGCTAGGGGCGTTGCAGAGGCCAAACAGCATCACTAGGTACTTGTATAGCCCATACTAAGTTTTGAAGGCAGTCTTGTACTCATCCCCCTCCTTGATTTGGATTTGGTTGAGCGCGTCTCAGAGGTCAATTTTAGAGTACACCTGGGCTCCAGTCAGTACATTGCAGAGGTTGTTGGAATTAGGAATGGGGTAGCGGTTCTTCACTGTGATGTCGTTCAGTTTTTGGTAGTTAACACATGGCCACATCCCACCATCCTTTTTCCCTACAAACAGCATGGGCAACAAGCAGGGAGCTTTGGACACCCAGATGAACCCTTTATTTGTCATATCCTCAAGGTAGGCTTTCAAGGCCACTTGCTTGCAGTGATTATAGCTGTAGATGGGGCCGTGGTGCTGTTGTGTCCCTGGAAGCAGGTCTATGGCGTGGCCGTAGATTGAGTGACTGGGTAGTTTGATGGTTGCTTCTTTGCTAAACACATGGTTCCATTTCTGTAGGGGGTAGGCAATTTTCCAACACTAGGTTCTAACTTCATATTCAAGAGTTTGTTGGCAGGGGAACGGTCTTGGTTTGTGCCAAAGGGAACAGTGTCACAGGATCTCAGTTGGCCCAATGTGGCGGTTTGCTTGCGGTAGTTCAGGATTAGGCCATGTTTGTCAGACCAGGAGTCACCCAGTATGAGGGGGTGGGGTAGTCCTGCTAGGAGGATCAGGGATGACAGGTATTTGTTGTGCCCAATAGTCAGCAGGAGTTCTTGTTTGCACTTGTAGCCTGTGTCCAAGGAGCTGTTTCCCATGATTACTTGAAGACTACGCTCTGAGGCTGTCAGGCCTAATTCCTCTGCTAGGCTGGCGTCAATAAAACTTTTGTCTGCCCCAGTATCAATAAAGGCTTTGATCTTGCGCTTATTGCCTGCTACATCTACAGTCACATGGATGAATTTGTAAGACTGGGAAGAGGTGTTTATTTGGGCCAAAGAGACAGGCACAGGGGTTTTCTTAGGGCAGGCTCTGGTCAAGTGCCCCGCTTCATGGCAGTGGAAACAGAGTCCTTCTCTGTAGTGTCTTTGAAGTTCCTCAGGTGCCATCCCCCCTCTATTGGGCGTAGCAGCTCGGGTTTGGAGGGTCTGAGAGGGCCCAGCATTCTCTTGATTCATGCTGAGGCCTTTGCATAAGGAGACCAGGTCTTCCAAACCAAGGGTGGGCAGTTGGTGCTTCAATAAGTCCTTCATGGCTGGGTTCATTCCCTTTTGGAAGATTATGGCTGACAATTTGTCCTCCAGTTGAGTGTGGGTCTTCAGTTTAAGGAATTCATCAATTTAGGCCTGAATGAGTTGGGAGCCTTGGCGGATTTCCAGCAAGGAGTTCAAGGCGTAGTATCTGGTGTGGCAATCCTCCCCAGTTGCCATTAATTTGGCCTCAAACTTGGCATAGTCCAAGCATAATTCTACATCCTCTGCTGTGGCTTTGCCAAACCAGTCTAGAGCGTCTCCAGAGAGCATGGAAGCAACCCCAGTATCTTTTTGGTGTCACTGGCATAGGAGGGAGCGTTGGTCTGGAAATTCAGGCAACGGACTGGCATGGCGCGTCAGGCTTCCTCAAGTGTGAGCTTCCCCATCTGGGGCATCTCAACCTTGGTGATGGATTGGTTCACAATTACGTTCTGCACTTGGGAGGAGGGTCTGTTGGTATTGGCGGCAGCAGTGTTGGTTCTTTTCAGGTTGTTCAGGTTCATTTTCTTCCATGTGGAAGAGATCAGGTTTATGGTCATCTTATAGGGGTAATAAGTGATTATTGATAACAAAAGCATACAAGATTCCCCAAGAAATAACAACATCTTGGGGCTCAGGGTACCAGGTTTTATAAAGATTGCCATAATGTCAGGGATCCAGTCTCAGGCAGCTGGCCCGCCGTTTCTGGGGGTAACTTGGGCCGGGTTTCTTGCGGGCAGGGCCCACCACAAGAGAGGAATTAACTTGAGAAGGTAGGACGCGGACTTCCCCACCCAAGACCAGGGGCTGGCAGCCAGTATAATGGTGTCCACCACCCCTGTGAGGGTGATGTACACTATACCAAAAAGCTTGCTGGTATGGTCAGTTGGAAGGTTGGGTGAAGAGGCTGGCATCAGTTTAGGTGTTACTGGTGGTTCCATGTAGATATTGTAAGCCAGGAGATAGTTAAACTTTCCTCTAAACAGTTTGGGTGTAGAGAATATCCACCAGCCTTGGCAGTTGTATCTGATGGTGGATTGGATGCGGGCTAATGGATCTAGTTCAATGATTTTCTCTGGCGTGTAGTCCTTGTACTTGGGTTTTAAAGGATACTTGGTGAATTGGACAGGCCCAAAGGGTACACCAACTGGACGGAAAACTGCGGGCAGAGGGGCAGGCGGACCAGAAGATCTTGAGCTGAACTGATAGACGGCAAATACAAAACATGGTAATAGCTGTATAAGCCAAAGTAACATAACCTTTATTTCAAAATGGCAATAAGTTTGAAGGGCGGGGTCCTTGGGTCTATATAGCACCCCACCTCCAAACTTAACATTTTTTTGGGAGTCATCAGGGCATTTGTGAAGGGCAGGGCCAGGAAACTGGGGACTTGGGTCTAAAGGCAGCAAAATGGCGCTTGGCCTGGGAGTTCTTTCATTGGTTGCAGCTCCCAATTTAGCTACCTGATTATCTTGCTTTAGCATTGAGGTCATGGGGCCAAGTTGCAGGCTGGTGCCTCTTCCTTGGGTTGGCTCTTGATTGGTTGCTGGTGAAGACTTCAAACCCATAAGGCCAATAGTTGCCGGGTCATCTCCATTAGGCGTCGTGATTGGCACTTCACTTAGTGCTGTACTGTCCTTGGCTTGATCTACTTTTCTGGGCGGGTTGTCTTCTTCAACATCAGCTTGCAGGGGCTTGATCCCAGAAAAATGCAGGTGGTTGGTCTTGTGGTCCTCTGGCCCAACAGCCTGGGGGAATCCAGGTTCTGGGTTTGATTCCTGCTCCTGGGCCTGAAGTTCCAGAGGGGGAAAATTGTCAATCCTGACACACAGCTTGAATCTAGTTGGCCCCAAAAAACTGACACAAATGGAATGCCAAGTGCGTTTTTGGATTGCAGAGATCTTCATTTGAATTATCCATGATGCAGGCACTTGGTGTGACAAAGGACATGAAGACCACACATAAAAGGACCAGGATGCCTTCAAAAGGGACTTCTTAGCCAGGTTTTTAATGAAGGACATGTCACTCATAATTATTTTCTAATTTAAGAACCTGATATAAACTGATACAGTGAAAGAGTTAATAAGAGCCTAAAAAGAGTTGTTATTGAGAGCTCTCTCATATATGACCTTTGACAACCCTGCCACACACCTAATTACTAAGATACGCTCAAACCTGTCATAAATGACATTTCAATACTTTTATTGAAAGCCTGGAAGTTTAACCCTGGCTCTCAGAAAATGCCTTGCACTAACCAGGGTGGACAGGGACCTGCCAGACTGCCAATTGAGCCAAACCCTGGGCCGCAGGAGATGCCTTGCCCTGTTCAGGAAGGACAGGAACCCACTGGTCTGCCAGCAGCCAAGACTGAAAGTCCAATACCAACATTGAAAACCCCAGAATCAAACCCTGACCCTCTGAAGACTAATCAAGTCATCCAGGAGGGACAAGGACCCACCAAACCATTGAGCCACAAACTCAAGTTGTTGAATTACTCCACAACCTGCCAGCTTTGTGAAGAAAGATTCCTTGAATAATCACCATATTGCTGCCAACCTTGTGCCACTGAAAACTCTGACCTACACAGAGGTTGTTGTTTGTCTAAAGGAAGTTGAGACAAGGCCTACTGCTAGCCCCACCAATTATCACTAGCTGCATCCAGTCTTCAGTCCTGAATGGGTAATGCAATTGGCCAGATCAGGTGATATGGTGAATAGCAGCGGCAAAACAAAGCATCACCACTTCCATTCAACAGAGAAAGCACAACCAGGATCTGCCACCCTCAAAACCCAAAGCCAAGATCCATGCCCTGCCAGAAAATTGCCCATGGGCCTAAAGTCCGCAAAAAATGGAGAAGCAAAATCACTTGGTATAAAAACCCTGGTGGTATGGGGTGATCATATTTTCATTTTTGATAATAAAGTTTTATGGACCTTTGGTTTGAACAAATCCTACTTTATTTAGTTTTAGTTATCTTTAATCTCAACTCTGGCCAGGTAGACAACCAGGCAACTATCACTCTAGAGACCAACCTGCCAAACTGCCCTTGGAACTATACTGTCACCCTGAAGCCCCCTTTTGACCTGTGCATTTCACCAAATAACCATCAACCCCCGCCTACTATGAGTTCAACTTGGAGAGCATACTTATTGCCAACCCCTTGGCAAGGACTAGAGAGACCAAAACTATAGGACACAAATGAAAGTGTTACGTGAGGCCGCCAAGATTGTTCAAGGACAAGTACAATTATCTGCTTACTTTGTCCCCATTGTCACAAGTGACAAACTCCTATCAACTATACTTATCAAAAAGCCTCAACTACAAAACTCAACCCCTGGCATCTTGCAGGCTGCCAGCTTGCAGGGCCAGCTGCCCGGCCACCTGCAGTTTTTTGGGCTCAAATCAGAACAGGATTTGACTTTAGAAAATCCTTTTAAGCTTGATGAACCAAATGTACCTACGCCAATACTCTCCACACTAAAGGTTCCTGGTAAAACAGCCAATCAATGGACAGGTCCAGTCACAGATTCCAAAATAACTCAGGTCTGCACGGAAGGGGAAACAGAGAATTTTCCCATAGAACGTGGGCCACCCAGAGGCAACTAATTCCACAACCTGACTAGGGAATTTGAGCATTCTCAGTTCAAACCAGCCAATGAAATAACCCCTGCAATTGATGCCACCAAAGACTGGGAAGACCTGGTAATTGGAAAAACCCAGGCCGACATAATTTGTGAAAGTTTTACCATGACAGATGGGCATACGTATACCCTGGGCCGCCAGGAAGATGCCCATTGCCATCCTTGCAATAAAGTGACATGAACCTTTGGTTCAACCAGATCATACCATAATTGTTATTGGTTTTACTTCATTTACAGTCTTATTCTTGCGGCACTGCACCCCGGGCTCACCTACCCCAAGAAACCACAGACCAGCTGCCCAAACTTTACCGTCCACCAGGAGCTCCCTTCATCCCAGTAAATTTTACTGAGTACCCACCCAACCCAGCGTATTTAGAGTTTACTCTGGAGGAGATCCTCATCCACAACCCTAAAGCTAGAACTAGAGAGATGGAAGTCCTTTAGAGAGAAGTCATCAAAATCATCTGGCCCCCTCTGCTATTCCGAGACAAGTATAATTTCCTGCCCGCATATTTGGTTCCAATGACACCGCCCTTCACCCCGCGGTGTAAGGTCTTGCTCATAATGGCGCAAGGTTATAAACTAGGGCGTGCAAGGCATTAGGATTCAAATTTAAAAGATATAGAAACGTAGGAACTGTCTGTAAGATAATCTTACAGAACCCTGCTAAAAACCTATATTGTGTTACAAAAGGAGTGATTGAGTGTAAAACCCTAAGAAAATAAGATAAAACAAAGTATTTAATAGTGACCAATTTTTAACTTAGGGAATGTCAATATTAGGATATTCTCCATCTGCAAATTGGTACATATAACTACTGAACGCTTCTTTAAGGGAAAACAATGGATACAACAAGCCTAAGGCTTGTTGTCTTACAAGTTCCATCTGTTTAAAAGAAAGGAAAAACTAAACTTTAAAATGAAACTAATAAAAACGTATAAATTCTTAAAAATTAAGATCTCAAGTTAAATTTGGAAAAGATTGAAGGGGAAGAAATCACTTAGATTTTTGGCTTAAAGCCTACTCTTCAAAAGCTCCTTTATTTATAGTATAAAAAGCCTTTTTGGTTGGATTTGATAGTCAAGGAGCAGCAGCCAAGAACAGGAGCAAGCTGGAGAAAGTTGGGAAACCAGAACCAGAAAAGGGGAGACAGAAGCCAGTACTATACGCTGATCAGTACGTTGAAGCTGGGGAGAGATCAGAAAAGACGTAAGCGGGAGTTTGAAAGGTAAGATAGATGAAAATTATTCTAACTTAAAGTAGAAATATATGTGGGTAATAAATTGGCGGTCAGAGAGACAACAAAAACAACAATTTGAACGTGAATCACAAAAAAACAAAGGTATGAGTACTTTAAAATACTAAATTATTAACAATTTAACCTAAATTTTGGATATTAATAAATAACCCAAAAGATAAGTAAAAACTGATGAATAACTTAATTATCTCAAGAAGCCTGCCCTTTGGGGCAGGGCATGACATGCGGCCCAACTGCCTGCAAGAATCTGTTGCCACTAATGAATCCACTTCCACTCAGATATTTGGGGTGATGTATATCACCCTCACTGGATTGATTGATTATATGGTGCCTGTAAGCAAACCTTGGGAAGTCCTTGGAAAATTGTTATCTTATATTGTAAAGTTAGCCCCAATCTTGTGGTGGGCTCTCCCTGCTGGGCCCGTGGGCCGTCTGCCTGCAAGTTCTCAGGAACCCCCCACAGGTTGGATCCCTGACACCCATGACTCTACCCTTAACCCCACAACCTGACCGCACAATGAACCTACTATCCCTGTTGAGACCATGTTCACCCAGCTGTTTGGAGTACTCTATATCACTTAGACAGTGTTGGTGGATGTGACCGTACTACAGTCACTGCTGAGTATTTAGCCAAATAAATGCTCCAAAATATAAAGATGCTCTGTTTTTGCTATTTATTACATATTGATAGGTTTGTTTGGAATTCTTGAGGGAAAGGTTCTTAGAAACTGGATGTCTATGTTTAATAAAAGAACATAATATGGATATTTAGTTAGGTTAGGCTAACTAAAAGAATTGAGGCAAGATTGGCCAAATCAATCTTGGAGACTAGGCGTCTCAAAAATGGGTTGATTAATCAGGAAGATTAATTAATAAGTACGGGATATAATTAATGAGGATTTAATTATATTAAAATGGTCTTGACGTTATCAAGAGGTTTGGTTAAGGTTAACCATGGGAAAACCCCTGAAATTAGGGTTAAAAGCGCCATGTTGGCAAATTTATTGAATTAGAAGCGCCGCCTGGGAAAATTGCTGGGCGCTGCAGTGACGCCTGGTTCAAGTTTTGAAGCAGTTTAATGGGTTTTAAAGGCAAAAAACCATTAAATGCAAAAATAACTAAATAAAGGCAAGGATGCCTAGGAATTCAGGTTTGATCAGCTGGTTCCCAGTTGGAACACTGATAGCTGAGTTTAGGATGTGCAATCCACAGGGTTTTTGGCGCTGGGAGCTGGGGAAGCTCCATGCCAAATTGGTACATTGGGTTGAATGGAGTCAGGTGACTTCTGCCCATTGTAGGTCAATTCTCATAGGTTGAGAATTGTTGGTGATCTTTCAGGTAAAGATCTATGTTGGATGACTCAAATGTCATAGACCACGTGACGCAAATCATTGGTTGATTCAGGAACCAGAGGGGTTTTTAGCTGTGTATGCCCCAAATGGTATATAAGCAAAAACAGTTAAACATTAATAAAATATATTCATTGTTGGTTTCAACACTTTCCCCTCACCTATTTTTCAATTGTCATGCCTTCTTTGTTAAAATTTGAGAGAGCCAAGTTTGGGGTCCTTTGTGTGAAAACTGCTGCCGCAAGAAAGGAGGTTCCAACAAGTACATTGGAAGAAGCTTGGACCAGCCTGGAGGTCACTAAGGCTGTTCCTGCCAAATCTCTAGTAGAAGTAAAGGCTGCGTTTGAAGAGCTGTATTCCAATTGCTTTGCAAAGGAAGGGACTCCTGCCCAAGGAAACCAAATTTATGCTTGGGATGCTTGTAACTTGTTGGTAGGATGGGATAAAATCTTGCAACAAGTAAAAGAGATGGCAAATTGTGAAATTGAGGCGTTGAGAGCACAAGAGGAAAAAAGCGTTGAAATCATGGCTCGTTGGCAGGATGACAATAAAGTGTTATCTGATAAAATTGCCTCCCTGGAGGCAAAGCTCTTCAAAGCTTTGTCCCAGGAAGGTAACAGCAATAAGAGTCAAGGGCAGGATAATGGCTGGATGAACTGGTTAAGCCTGGATTTGTCACAGTGGATTTTATGGTGCTCAACTCTGGGCCCAGGTCTTTACTTGAACAATCTGTATCCTACATTATCAAGTTAGCACCCATCCTATGGTGGGCATTACCCACTGGCCCAGCAGTACCCTTCCCTGAGTCAACTAATGCCTATTCCTATGCCTGGCTTCCTGAAAAAACCTCATGTAATAAGATACATCAACCTGGACCAAGTGACTAACCTGTAAAGCTTATTCTGTGAAGCAAAGAAAGCAGAATAAATGTCCAATGCGCTACACAAGCCACAACTGGGAAAAGAGAAAGACTTAAAGATATCACCCCAAGGACGCTCTAACTGCCCTCTGCCTAACAACAATGGAAACATAAACAACAAACCTTCAGGTTCCAATGGCCACAGTAGTAGGAACTATGACCAGTCCAATTGTACTCACTTCAGAGCCGTCAGCACCCAGGATAACCAGGACAAGGGAAAAGCCCGGGGAGAGCACTAAGAAAGCCAAGCTCTCCCTGCCAACCTTCTGTCTCATCAAATGATGAGTATTGTCCGGAGGACGTGGACTAGTTTCTAATGATCCAGGTCCCCTCAGGAGACCCAGTGCTCTACATCATTTCCAGACATCCCAATAAACTTGTGTTCTATCATTTCCGCTTTTGTAGTTACACTGATTCAGCACTCCTGGATTCAGGCGCAGATCACACACTTGTCAATAGCAACCTTGTGAACAAGTTCAAGCCAGCCACTAATCCTTTGTGAATTAAGAATATGGTATTAGCTGATAAACATCACATTGCTGTGACACATGTGACTGCCCCCTTCTTCATTGCACTAGAGAATCTACACTCTACCATCCAAGGACCCATCATTGACTTTACCAGATTTGAAGTGATACTTGGCCTGGACTGGGTATAAAAGAATAACCCTCATATGGATTGGGTCTCTTCTGTGCTAACCATTAAACACAAAGGAATCAACCATCAGATATACCTGTATACAGTTGATCAACTCTTAAGGGATCATGCATTTGGATTTATAACCAAGACTTAAGAAGAAAATTATAACCTCAAGGCAATTGACTGGGACTCCTGACAATACAAGGTCATACACTTCAAGGACTAGCAAGACACTGTCACCCCCAGGATTGGGAAATAGATGGTGTGTTGTATGTGCTTCTTGGGAGGCAGTCCTGGAAGGGCCTCCTTAAAGATCTCTTGATCTCAGGACACTAACTCAAAGGTGCAGTTCCCAAGACATGTCCCATATATTGTCTCACACCCAATGAGGGTAACACACTCTGTGCCTATCTTAAAGAAGCCCTGGAAAAGGGACTCATCCATCCTTCACAATCACCCATGGAACTGGTGTATTCTTTGTAGCAAAGAAGAAAGGATCTGTCAGGCTAGTCACTAACTATTGTGCGCTAAATAAGGTTACCATCAAGAGCTGATACCCGCTCCCACTCATTGACAGCCATTTTGAACTGTTGGGAGGAGCAACAGTCTTCTCCAAGATTGCCCTGACTGCAGGGTACAACTAAATCCACATCAAAAAGGAAGACATCCCAAAGACAGTGTTCCATATTAAGAATTGCTTGTATGAGTGTGTGTTCCTTAATTTTTGAATGACAAACACACTATCAATCTTTGTGACATCCATGAATGAGGTGTTTTTCCCTTACATTAGAAAACATGTTCTCATATACCTATATGACACCATTGTATATAGCCCAACATTGAAACAACACCATAAGGACTTGGAAGCTTTATTTGCCATGTTGGCCCAACATAAGCTGCTAGCTAAGCCATCAAAGTGCCAGTTTTACTGTTAGCAGCTACCCTTCTTAGGACATGTGTTATAAATTGCGCCATTAATGCTATTTTGATATGGCCTTTGAATATTGATAGCTGCAAAGATTTGACTGGTTTTGCTTTCAAGTTCAGGGAATTACTTGTTTTCTATAAATGGGTCTGGTTTAATATCCACCCATTCCGGATTATCATACCTGTCTGTGAATGATCCTGGTATGACCTCATCCCAACATGACCCCCTCAGCCACTCTGTCTTTCTAATGAGTGATCACTGTCCCTTGTCTACTATTTAAGCAGAATCAAATCTCCTAATAAAGACAAGTTTATCCACATTTGTGTTGGCTTTAATAATCTTCAAGCTTTTTCCTGTCATTTCTGCCAAAAGGACTTTCACATCTTGTTTTCCAGGAAATTAAGGTATGTGCCCTTAATTTTGCCCTGAAGGCTAACCCAAGGCTAGCTTCAAACCTCAAATCTTTTGTTATAAAGATTTCCCACTGTGTCCTCCTGGATGTTGTCCCCAGGAGCCAAACACAACAAAATGGTGCTCACTACAGGGGCTGCAAGCCCCTTGGTTACCCTGTTCCCACGTGCATTCTCTGGTCCTTCTCCCTTTGTTTCTGAAGTACCCAAGCAATCTAAAGTTTCTAGTCCCCCTCTAGAAGAAGACATCACCAATGCCCCCTCAACTCCCATGGTATTGGTTCTGTCTCCTGGGCCTGCATGGGCCCCCCTTTCAGCTTTCTTTCTCAATTACAAGCAAGCTTGTGCTGCCGCCCGCTCCCTTCTCCACTCTGGCACTGTGGCAATGTACACTATCCCTAGTCTCTGTCCCAGGTACGCTTCTGAAGACCTGTACTCCTTCCTTTTAAATTTTTGTCTCCCCCCGCGCTGATGGAGTCCATGGATACAATTGGCGTGTTGGTCAACCAGTTCATCCAACCTGCCTTGGTTCACCATCAACTTGCATTAGGATCCCAGAATCAACTATTAAATTCTGTAGCCACCGCTGTCTCAAACAACCATGCTCATAATATGGCATATCAAGAATGGTCCCACTGTCTCTTTATGTGTATTTCTGATAACCAGCGCAACTCGCTGGCCTCTCAGAAGTATTTAACCTCCTTGCTGAATTCCCTTTGTTCCTTGCTCCCTGGATACATCAAAGATCAACTATGCAATTTGATGAGCATCAAGAAGCGTGGTGTAGACAAATTGAGGCCTCTCTTCTAAAGCATTGCCAGTATTTTGAGACTCTGGTTAGTGAACTTAACCAATTCCAAGAACATATTAATTTGCAACTTAAATTAGTTGGAGCTCATGTTGATACTTGGGGCCGCCATCTGCAGCATCAGTATAGTCTGGATAAGGCTGCGCTAGGCAACACTCTATACCAAGTGCAAAATTATGTGGACAATAGAGTAGCCTCTATCAAGGCAACTCCTCCTGCTCCTCCTGTCAAGGCCCCCTCTGAATTTGAGGCCAAGGTATGAGAAGCAATAGCCAAGCTCAAGGCTACCACTTGGCACCAATCTTCTGTTCAAAACCCTCCTCCTGTTGAACCTATGCCTGACCCTCACAATGCTTTGCTCACTGATCAAGAGGCTACTTTTCAAGGCAAAATTGAGTATTTAAGACAATACCTCTCTAATTCTGAGAACTTGTCCTCTGAGTCTGAATATGAAGAGGAAGCTGAAGTTGTTAATACTCCTGCTCATGTCAATCATGGTTGCTTCCCTGGTTTGGAAGGCCAACCCCGGGTTAACTGCGCACATGCACTAGATCAGCTTGCAGAAGTAACAAATAATGTAGCTGATAGGCAAGACACATTGGAAAGAGAGGTACAAAACCTCTCCTGCTTCACTGAGACTATGAACAGACAAGTCACCTCCTTGGTTGCTCAGACCACTTCCCTGACCACCCGCCTCAATGGGATTGCTGGAACCTTAGCAGTGCAACAAATTAAGATTGACAAATTTGGAGCTGCTGCTGCCACTGCTAGAGATATTAGTGGACAGAACAGCTCTACTTTGGATACCCTAGAGGAAAGCCTTCAACTCCTCTGGGCTAGACAACCTGCTACTGAATCCAAGTTTGAAGGCAACCCCCACATTAATGTCCTAAACCCAGGTGAAAATAGTCAGTCCTTGTCTTGTCCATTGACCCAAATTACAAACTAACCTTTAAAGAGATATTCAATCCTAAAACCTCTACCATTGCTGCATTTCTAACAATTTATGAGACTGCAATGTGTAGGGCTACTGATGAACTCAAAAAGGATCATATCCTCACCTGTCTTCATCCCACCTTCCAAGCATTGGTGGTCCCTGAGCTCCCCTCCATTTTTATTTGGGAGGACATGAAGCACCTCCTTATTGAGGAGTTTGGAGGAGATCTCAGCTTGGAGGTCAAGAAGGATGCATTTATGCACATTGCGTTTAATCCCAAGGAAACCCTGACTGAGTTTGCAGATTGCTTCTACATTGAAGGCCAACTGTTAATCACCAGTTGACAGTTAACCCCCTGGGAAGCTTACACAGCTTGTTCAAATGCTTTGAAAGTGAACCAGCTTCTATGCCTACACCTTAAGGCGCACAAGGCTTCACTCACTTCCATGAAGAGTATTAAGACGCTCTTGCAAGACATGCATTTGACCCATGGGGGTACAGTGGTACGTGAAAATAAAGCCAGTAATGCTGGAACCACCTCTTGTATGCCACACATTATGATGCTGGGGTCAGGTGGGCAGACTAAGAGGCAAGGTTGTCATAACTGTGGCCAAATAGGGCACCACTTACGTACTTGCAATAATCCCTGAGTGGAAGGGTATGACCCCAAAGAACAGGCAGGAAAAGAGATGTCAGCTTAGAGACAGAGACGCTCTCTGCTGACCAATCTCCCCCATCTCCCCCTGATCCTCCTTCTGATGAGGAAGCACTGTCTTCCTCTGGCCCAACTATTCTTCACCTATTTTAAAATCTCTCCAGTGATTCAGACCCTGAAGATTCTGATAGTTATGGCTATTCTGTTCTGGCTGTTCCAGAAACTATCTCTGTCCTGTACAAGCTTTGCTCTTGGAAGACCACCACCACTTCTCAAGAACCTTCAAGTGAAGCCAAAGCCATGGTGGCTTGCCCTTACCTAGCCCAGGCCCATCAACCTCCCCTTTGTTGATTCTTCTGAGGAAGCAGCCAAGCTAGCCAAAGCTCTCTTCCAAAACGTAACTGTATCTCTCCCACTACAGACTGTGTATAAGGAGATTCCTGCTTTAAGGTGCATGTTAGCTAAATGGGAAAAGGAGCTAGAGGCTGCACATGATGTGTTGGATGTCTTGCCCCCCTTTGGGAAAGATACAACCCGCGTGGAAGTATCAATCCAAAAGGTTAAAATCAAAGTCATCTTGGACACAGGTTCTCCAGTCAACGTAGTATCTTTGAAACTAATGAAGAGACTCAAACTTGACCCTGACGTTAATTATCACCATTCATATGGCACAGCTGGCATGGCACAGACTTGAGCCATTGGTGCCTACTCTGCTCTACCCATGAAGTTTGGGAAACTCCTCATTGCTTCCCCCAATGTGGTCCTTGAGAATAAAAGTTATGACCTCTTGGTAAGTACACAATTCCTCTGAGAGTATAACAGGATTGTGAACTTACAGGATGGATATCTTTTGCTCTTGAGATATGAGGTCCCTTTGATTTTTGAGGAACCTCAGCGCCTCCCAGGGAAACGTCTTAAAACTTGTGTGCTTGAGTACCCCACAGGTATCTTCTCTCTCAAGTATAGGACTCACTCCTCTAACATGTGCACCCCTCCTCCTTCCTGCCCTGCAGAAGAAGGGGTACCTCTTCTTGCCCCAGCAGCTATCACTGTTTCCCTGGGCTCTCAAGTGGTGATTGATTCTCAGTTTTCTTAAAAACTACCTGAAATTTGTTCTTGAAACTCTACTCTCCTGAATCTCTAAGCTGTAAAGAACCCTGCCTGTGTCCCAGGATTCTAGATTGAGCCCACAAAGTGTCTGTACAATTACTGCTTTCCAACCTGACAGCCCTTCCCATGCAGGTGACCTGAGGCCAGGTTGTAGGGTATGGTTGTATATTGGGAGCTGAACAAGTGGCCTCCCTCTACCCCTTCAGAACTTTTAGTGATTTCAATCTACCTGAAGATGATCCCCAAGTTTTCTCCTTATTCACCACTGCTGACTTCCCCCAATTGTCTCCCATCCAACAAAAAGACATTCTGGACCTGCTAAATCAGTTTAGCAACATCTTTGCCTCTGGACCTACAGACTATGGACTGGCTAAAGGAGTCATCTATCAGATTGATACTGGTGATGCACCCCCTTTCTGTGCCAAACCATACCGCTGTAGTAGGGTGGAAGATGCTCAAGTGTCTAAAAAACTCAAACAACTACTATACGCTGGGTTACTGGCTCCTCTCCAAAGCCCTTGGGTGTTGTGTTCTGAGGCGCGGCACAGACACACAACAGGAAATCCTAACCTTAGGATTGGATTTGTACTAAGTCTTGGTTAGATAACAGGGAAGGCTATTTGATTACCTTGCGGCCCTGGAAGAATAATCTCTACTAGTTGTGGCTAGAGAGAGGCGCAGAAGTACAGAAGACACAAAGACAAAAATGTGAATAGGACTTAATTTTTATTGGTGAATGTGAAATGGAATATATAGTGGTTAGGAATACCACAAAACACTACCAGGACGGTAAGATCACTTGCCACCAGCATTAGTGGGGTGAGTGAGTTACGCAGAGTCAAGTAATAAAACAATTGTACTTCCTGATTCAGTCATCAACTCATTTTGAGAGGCGGAAGCAAAAGCAAGAGATTTGTCTTTGAAATGGCCCACCAAAGGCGAAATTGATACATGGTGAATAGTGATATTCACGAAATTACCCTCCCCTAGATTGGCCTTAGGGGGGTAGTATTTACAAAGGAACTTTGCGTGCACTTGAGCAAAAGGACGGCCACTGGAGAGGAGCTTTACAGTGTATTTGGACCCTCGTTTGAAAGTCACTTCTAAAGGGCTAATCCACAATGAGTCTAGTTTATGTGCTCGCCCACCTACTTTGTGTTGGTAGTAAAGTACATGGTCACTAACATTGAACTCAGGCAGGGGGGAGCGTCCAGCATTGTCAGGAGAGAGCTCAAGCATCTTAGTCTTATATGCAGAAGTGTAGGCATTAGCCTGTATATTTTTAATGCGGTTGACTAGATCTTTGATGTGCTCATCAGGGTTCATGGCCTTATCAGAGGAGAGTAGGGGGGCCCCAGGAGCCATGGGGTAGTAGCCTCTTGCCCATACAGCATAGCAAAGGGGGAATACCCAGTGACACAATGTTTGCTAAGGCGGTACACAAAGAGAGTGGCAGGTAAGTATAGGTCCCAGTTGGCAGCGTCAGAGTAGATAAGCTTCCTCATGATAGAGACCAGTGTTGAATTGGCACTCTCAACTGCCCCATTAGTAGAAGGATTATAGGTTCAGAGAAGGATTGGTGAGATCTAAAAGCTTTGACAACAGAGGTTACTAGCTTGGCGTTGAAGTTAGACCCATTGTCAGACAACAGCACCTGAGGGCA
Source organism: Entomophthora muscae (assembly GCA_014839935.2). Classification (NCBI taxonomy): domain Eukaryota; kingdom Fungi; phylum Entomophthoromycota; class Entomophthoromycetes; order Entomophthorales; family Entomophthoraceae; genus Entomophthora; species Entomophthora muscae. The sequence goes on from QTSX02007239.1 coordinate 133,658, forward strand.
ACCATGGCGGTAGAAAAGATCTTGTAACAGGAAGGCAGCAGTTGTCTTATCTGTGATGTCTTTTTTAGGGCATGCCTCTATCCACTTGCTGAAGTGATTGACAGCAATCAGAATAAAGCAACACCCAGAATGTGAGCAGGGGAGAGGACCCACCGCGTCAATGCTGACAGTGTGAAAGGCATGTTGCAGGGGAACTAATTTGAACTTGTCGGCAGCAGCTCAAGGCCTCTGCAGCTGGCAGTTGTGGCAGCTAGCTATGACGTCTGGGATCAGCAGTCAAAGGTTATCCCAGAAGTAATTCTTCTGAAGCCAGTCAAAGGTCTTGGCAATGCCTCCATGCCCAGTCTCTTTATGAGCTTGTGATACCAACAAGAGGCAAAGGCTAGGTTGTTTATAAGGCAGATCCTGGTCTTGTACCTTTTTGAAGAGCTGATTGTTGCAAATGAGGGTATCTTTGGATAGCTTGGACAAGGCCAGTTGTACCTCTTCTGTCTCACTTTCCCAAGAAGAAGGGTACCTAATTAGTTTGTATAACTGGTCAGCCTCTGCAGGATGCAAAGCAAGAATGGGCATTCTGGAGAGCCCATCAGTGTTCTGGTGTTGAATCCCAGGGCAACAAAGCACAGTGAAGCCGTAACCTTGAAGACGTAGGGCCCATCTAGCTAGGCGCCCTTCAGGCTCCTTCAGCTGTTGTAGCCACTTAAGCAAAGCGTGATCAGTGACAACTGTGAAGTGGGTACCATATATGTAGTGACAAAACTGCTTGACTGCATGCAGCACGGCAAGACATTCCTTCTCTGTGACACTATAGTTCTTCTCATGTTTGTTTAGAATGCAGGAAGTGTAAGCCACAGGATGGTCTACACCCTCTTTGTCTAATTGGGCCAGAATGGCTCCAATAGCTAGATTGCTAGTGTTGGTGTACAGAATGAACTCCTTATCATAGTCAGGATACACTAGGATTGGCGCTTCTTTGAATTTTTGCTTGAGGGTCTCAAAGGCTTGCTGCTGACTGGCAGTCCATTTAAAAGGGACATTACGTAGCAGCTGGAATAGAGGTTCACTAGTATTGGCAAAGTCATGGATAAATTGTCTATAGTAGCCCATCATCCCCAGGAAGACTTGTACCTCTTGCGGGTTGGTGGGCAGAAGCATTTTGTTGATGGCTTCAACCTTCTTAGTCATTGGGCAAATCCCAGTCTGGATTACTTCATGGCCCAAGAATGCAAGACGCTCTTTAAAGAAGGTGCACCTGGAAGGTTTTAGCTTAAGGCCAGCTTCTCAAATCTTTATGAACACCTCCTTGAGATGAGCCAGGTGATTGGTGAAGGTAGCGCTGAAAACCGTTATACCATCCAAGTACACTAGGACGCATGACAAATTCAAGTCACAGAGGATGAAGTCCATGGCCCTTTAGAAGGTGGCTGGGGTGTTGCAGAGTCCCTGCAGCATGCAAGTAGGCTCAAAAAGCCCCTCAGAGGTAATGAGCGCGGCTTTTTGACAATCCTTGGGCAATAGGTCAACTTTCCAGTATCCAGATGCCAGATCCATTGCAGAGAAGAACTTAGAGCCTCCAAGACATCAGAGGGCATCATCAATACGCAACAAGGGTACAAGTCCTTCTTGGTCAAAGAGTTCAATTGGCAATAGTCCATCACAGTATGATGACCCCTATCCTTCAAATTCAAGATGAGTAGCGGGATGCCCAAGGACTTTGGGAAGGCGCCAGCAGCCCAGCGTCTAACAGCTGTTTGAGCTCTTTAGATACCTGGGTGTCCTCTAAAAAACTGCAGCAATAGGGTTTAGCACAGAAGGGAGGAGCGTCGCCAGTGTTTATCTGATGGATAACACCTTTAGCTAACCCATAGTTGGTACTGTCCTTAGAAAAGATATCGGAAAATTGGTCTAGTAAGTCTAACACCTCTTTCTGTTAAACCAGGGACAACTGTAGAAAGTCTTATGCAGTGAACAAGGATAGGACTTGGGGCTCATCCTCAGGTAGGTTAAAATCTTGAAACATGCCAAAGGGATGAAGAGACAGGACATCAGGAGCGCTCAACAACTTGCCATATCCAACAAACTTCCCCCTAGACACGGTCATGGGGAGAGCTGTCAGGTTGGTACCATCAACTGAACAGGGTCCTTATGAGAGACGTCTAGGATCCCTGGACAGAGATAGGGTTTGTTGCGTCCTAACAAGGGGGGAGAGTACAACTCCAAGAAGGTTCATTCAGGTAGTTCATATGATATCTGGGAGTCCAGGATGGCCTGGGAGCCAGGTGGGATAGTGACTGCAGACGTGGCTAAGAGAGGAATCCCTTCAGACGCAGGACAAGTCATGGGTGGACATTTCATTTTTGAGGAGTGGGTGCAATATTTGAGGTTGAAAACCCCAGTGGGATACTCCAAGGCACATGTCTTGAGTTGTTTCCCGGGAACTTTAACCGGCTTTTCAAAGATCAGAGGGACTTCATACCCCAGAATAGAGAGGTATCCATCTTTCAAGTTGATTATCCCATTATACTCCCTAAGAAACTGAGTGCCAACTAAGAGATCATAACTCTTGTTTTCCAAGACAACTGCTGGCGCAGCTAGAAGAAGTTTACCAAACTGAATGGGTAGAGTAGAGTATGCCCCTATGGCGCAGGTCATAGACAGTTCAGCCGTGCCATATGACTGGTGATAATTAATGTCAGGGGCAAGTTTGAGTTTCTTCACAAGCTTGGAGGAGACAACATTGACTGGCAAGCCAGTGTCTAGAATGGCCTTGATCTTCACTTTTTGAATGGATATCTCTACTCGAGTGGTAGTGCAACCAAAGGGTGGAAGGACTGCCAAGATATCTTGAGTCGCTGCTAGTTCCTTATCCCACTTCTCAATCATGCATCTTAACCCTGGGAACTCCTTATAAACAGTCTGGAGAGGGAGCAAAACAGATACATTCTTGAAGACAGTATCAGCGACCTTAGCAGCTTCTTCTGACAACTCCACCAGCACAGGGGACCTCTTAGCCTGAGTGAGGTAATGGTAAGAGACAATTTCTTTGGCTTCATGTAAAGGCTTAGCGGTAGTTGTAGTCTTTACTGAGTGCAACTTATAGGGGACTGTAATGGTTTCAGGAACAGCCAGGAAATAGTACCCATATGTGTTGGCGTTGTCAGTATCAGAGTCATCCAGGTCAGAGTTGTCAGAGATATTGTGGAACAAGAGGAGGATAGGAGGAGCCTCATTATCAGCAGGTTCAGAATCAGCTATAGAGGGAGGGATTGAAAGAGACTGGGAAGAATTGTCAACCAAGAGCATCTCTTCCTCTAGGTTGACTGCTCTTTTCCCGCCTGTTCTTTTGGGTCAGCTCCTTCACCCCGCAGGTTGGTGCAGACTCAAGAATGATGACCTATCTGACCACAGTTGTGGCAACCTTGGCGTCAAGGAGGGTTTTGCGAGTTCATGATAAGAATGCAAGGACCATGGGAAGATTAACCAGAGTTAGAAGTAACTCAACCTTCCCTAACAACTGCTCCATAGTGGGTAAGGTGCATATCCTGCAACAACGTCTTTATGCTCTTCATGGAGGAAAGCATAGCCTTATGGGCTTTAAAGTGAAGGCACAGAAGTTGGTTAACCTTGAGGGTTTGAGCGCAAGCCATGTAAGCTTCATGGGCTGTCAACTGTCTGCCCGTGATCAGTTGCTGTCCTTCCATGTAGAATCTGTCTGCAAACTCGGCTAGTGTCTCTTTAGGCTTGAAAGCAATATGCATGAAGGCGTCCTTCTTTACTTCCAGGCTAAGGTCACCACCAAACTTGTCAATCAGAAGCTGCTTCATGTCTCCCACATCTCAATGATGGGTAGTTCAGGCACCACCACCTCCTGGCAAGTTAGATGTAGACAGGTCAGAATATGTTCTTTCTTAACTTTGTCTGAAGCTTGTCTCATGGCAGTTTTGTAGATAGTTAGGAAAGCTGCAATGGTTGAGGTTTTGGGGTCAAAGATTTGCTTAAAGGTAGGCTTGAAGTGTGCTTTAGGAGTTGGGCCACCATTATTGCTATCAAGTACGTTTATACGCAGGGAAAACTCTGCTTTGGACTCAGAGGGGGGCTGTCTAGCCCATAGCTGACAAACACTCTCTTCAAAGGTAGTCAGGGTCTCAACAGCATGGGCACCCATATCAAAAGCTTGAGTGGACTGTTTTGCAGTAGTATCCAAGTGTTGACCTTGGGTGGTCACTATTGTGGAGAGCTCAGTCAGTCAAGAAGTAAGGTATGGCCCCACTGAGAGGCAAGGGGCAAACCTATCATTCACAGAGTCAATCACATCATTCATCTCTTGTATGTCTCTATCCAGCTCAGTATGGTCCTGCTTCAATTGATCCACCTTGTTAGCTAGGGCAATTAGTTCCCTAGTGCATTGGATTCAGGGAGCTCCTGGTAAGCCAGGGCAGCAACCATCTTCATCAACAACCTCAACTGGACTAGTAGCAGTTTCCATCATTTTGTGTAGGGCAGCAAGTTCTTGCCTTAGCTCTGCAACTTGAGCAGTCAATTCAAGCACCTGGGGATCAGGTTGAGGAGCTTCAGCAGGACGTCCTTGACTGCAAGTAGTCATGTGTAGCTCTCACATAGCGTCCCATATTCTTTGTTCTTGATCTGCCAAGCCATCAGAAGGGGGAGAGGGCGGAACATCTGTCTTAGGCGTAGCTAGTTCATTCACTTGACTCTGGAGTTTGGCTATGGCAGCAGCGGTGGCAGCTCTTTCTTGATCAAATGCCGCACTGAGTTCATTAAGGCCATTAACAGCAAAATTTGCTACCTGCTGTAGTTGCTCAAAAGAATATGTGCTGAATGCATTTGGCTGTTGCACAAGTTGTTTGAAGTCAGTGAGATAAGCGTTTAAGGTGGAATCTACTTGAGTTTGCCAGGGTTGTTCTAGCTGGTGAAACTTGTGTAGACGCTCTCTCACGTATTTGGGGATAGACTGGCGCATTTGTTTGATAGAATTAACCAAAAAGGTCTGGGAGGTGACAGAGTCATGCTGATTGTCAGATACCAAGGAAAACAGAGAATGAATCCACTGTTGGTAGGCGGCAAACTAGTCCCAGTGATGAGTAACCACTGCTTGCAGAGACAAGATTTCTTGGATGTGGAGCCCCAACACCATTTGATGGTGGGCCAAGGCAGGCTGCACAAAGGACAATAGTAAGTGCTCAGAGTAGCCAGCCGCTGAGAGGAGATGTTGTGGAAATTGAGGAGCCACAATTAATTTGTAGTATTCAGCCTGACTGAACTGCAACTGAAGGTGAGGGATGGCTCCTTCACAGGCTATCCCAAGGGCTACTGATGTGACTTGCTCCAAGTCAGGGGTACCCATGGGGTAAGCAAATAGGCAGGGATCATTCCCAAGGTTCAGTATATTGGAGGTAGTAGGCTGGTTGACAATATCTTCCTCAATAGGAGAACTTGTAATTTCAGGTAAAGTCAACTCTTGTATAGGTGGAGGCAAAGGACCTGAAAACGTGGACGCGAAAGGGATAACCAAGGGGCTTACAGCCCGTGTAGTGAGCACCATTTTTGTTGTGTTCTGAGGCTTGGCACAGACACACAACAGGAAATCCTAACCTTAGGATTGGATTTGTACTAAGTCTTGGTTAGATGACAGGGAAGGCTATGTGATTACCTTGCGTCCCTGGAAGAATAATCTCTACTAGTCATGGCTAGAGAGAGGCGCAGAAGTACAGAAGACACAAAGACAAAAATGTGAATAGGACTTAATTTTTATTGGTGAATGTGAAATGGAATATATAGTGGTTAGGAATACCACAAAACACTACCAGGACGGTAGGATCACTTGCCACCAGCATTAGTGGGGCAAGTGAGTTGCACAGAGTTAAGAAACCAAACAATTGTACTTCCTGATTCAGTCATCAACTCATTTTGAGAGGCAGAAGCAAAAGCAAGAGATTTGTCTTTGAAATGGCCCACCAAAGGCAAAATTGATACATGGTGAATAGCAGTATTCACAACATTGGGCTTTCCAGTTACTGATCCTCAAGAAAAAGGATGGAGGACATTGCATTGTAATGTACTATTGCCACCTGAACTCTCTCCCTAAGAAAGACTTGTACCCCTTGCCCAGAATTGACAATGCTCTCAGACAGCTGGGTGGTTCCAAGTTTTTCTCAGACATGGATCTAGCCTCTGGATACTGGCAAGTTGACTTATCTCCTGAAGACATAGAGAAGGCTGTGCTTATCACCTCAGAAGGCTTTTTTGAACCCACTTGTATGCCCCAAGGACTCTGCAATGCCCCTGCTACATTTCAATGGGCTATGGACTCCATCCTACAAGATCTAAAGCTCTCTTGTGTCCTCGTGTACCTTGATGACATCACCGTATTCAGCGCTACCTTTACCAACCACTTGGAACACCTCAAGGCTGTCTTCATCAAGATCTGCAAAGCTGGCTTGAAACTCAAACCCTCCAAGTGCTCCTTCTTTAAAGAACGCCTTGAGTTCTTAGGCCATGAGGTCACTCAAACTGGAATCCGCCCCATAAATAATAAGGTGGAAGCCATCAACAAGATGCTACCTCCCACAAAACTTTGAGAGGTTTAAGTATTCCTTGGTATGATGGACTACTACCAAAAGTTCATACCCAATTTTTTTGAACTGAGTGAACCCCTTGTCCAACTGCTTCACAATGTCCCCTTTGAGTGGACTGACAGTCAACAACAAGCATTTGAAGTGTTGAAGGCCAAGCTCAAAGAGGCTCTTATCTTGGTCTATCTTGATTATGATAAAGAGTTCATCTTGTATACTGATGCTAGTGGAGTAGCTGTGGGTGCCATCTTAGCCCAGCTTGACAACAAAGGCGTGGATCAACCTGTAGCCTACTCTTCACAGGTCCTCAATAAGCACAAGAAGAACTACAGTGTCACTGAAAAGGAATGTCTGGCGGTGATACATGCTGTAAAACAGTTCAGGCACTACATCTATGGGACCCACTTCATGGTGGTCACAGATCACTCCTCCCTCAAGTGGCTGCAACAACTAAAGGAACCTGAAGGTCAACTAGTGTTGGGCTCTGTGTCTACAAGGGTACAATTTCACTGTGATACACCGTCCTGGGGCCCAACATAAGAATGCTGATGGCTTGTCAAGGATGCCAATACTAGCTATCCACTCTGCTGACGCTGATTGCCTATACAAATTAATAGGGTACCCTGACTCTTGGACCACGGATCCAGAAGACATTCACCTGGAGCTACAAACCCTATCCAAGAATACTGTAATTCAAGATAGGCAGCTCTTCAAAAAGGTCAACAATGCCTACCTACTCTATGTTTGCCCTAGCATGAGGATAGCCATTATCCTCTAAGCTCACATTGACACTGGGCATGGGGTTATAGCCAAAACTCATGACTGGTTATGCAAGAACTTCTACTGGGAGAATATGCGCCTTCTGATCCCTGATGTTTTTGCCTCCTGTCATTTGTGTCAACTCCAACGTCCTCACCCGTCCCACACCAATTCAAGCCCATCCCCCCTAAGCATTCCTTCCACACTGTGAGTATTGATGCATTTGGGCCTTTTCCTTGGTCTAGGTTAGGGTGTCAGTTTATCTTAGTTACCATAGACCATTTTAGCAAATGGGTTGAAGCCAGAGCCACAAAAGATATAACTGCCAAGACCACTGCTAATTTATTGCTTCAAGATATCTTCTACCATCATGGCTGCCCTCAAGTCCTGCTTTCTGAAAATGGCACCAATTTTAATGCTTGCCTCATCATGTCTATTGTCAAAGCTATGGGTACCCACCAATCTTTCTCTGTGCCATATAACCCTTCAACTAATGGAACTGTCAAACAAGCTGATTCCTCCCTGGTGTTCATAATGAGGAAACTCAACCTCTCTGATGCCACCAATTGGGATATGTTCCTCCCTGCTTCCCTCTTTGCTTACCAACTCAGTAGACACCAAGTAACTGGTCAGTCCCCTTTTGCCATGCTGTATGGACATGAAGCCGCCACCCCCTCAATCTTGGGACCCCCCTTGATCAAAGTTGATGTGTCTGAAAATCCTGAGGCCCATGTTAAAGACTTAACCAATTGTATCATTGACATCCAAGAGACAGCTTATTCCACTGCTTACAAGGTCAAGGCTCTGGAGCTCTCCCCATCCAATGCTGCTAGAGCCCCCTCCCTGAATATCAAATAGGTGACCTGGTTCTCTACTACCAGAATTGTACAGGTGGTAGAGCTCATAAGCTTAATTCCCTCTGGGTTGGGCCCTATGAAGTTACCTTTAAAAAATGTATCAAGTATACTGTGAAATTGCTGTCCTCTGGACGTCCTTTTGCCCACGTTCACTCCAAATTTCTCCACAAATATCAACTCCCTGTGTCCAATCTTGAGAGAGGAGATGTTAGAAATTGCGCCATTAATGCTATTTTGATATGGCCTTCAAATATTGATAGCTGCAAAGATTTGACTGGGTTTGCTTTTGAGTTTGGGAATTCCTTGTTTTCTGTAAATGGGTCTGGTTTAATATCCACCCATTCTTGATTATCATACCTTTCTGTGAATGATCCTGGTATGACCTCATCTCAATGTGATCCCCTCAGCCACTCTGTCTTTCTAATGAGCGATCACTGTCCCTTGTCTACTATTTAAGTAGAATCAAACTTCTAATAAAGACAAGTTTATCCACATTTGTGTTGGCTTTAATAATCTTCAAACTTTTTCCTGTCCTTTCTGCCAAAAGGACTTTCACATCTTGTTTTCCAGGAAATTAAGGTATGTGCCCTTAATTTTTCCCTGAAGGCTAACCCAAGGCTAGCTTCAAACCTCAAATCTTTTGTTATAAAGATTTCCCGCTGTGTCCTCCTGGATGTTGTCCCCAGGAGCCAAACACAACAACATGTGATATCCAAAGATGGCATCAAGCCTGATGCACAGAAATCTAAACCATATGTCAAATCCCCCTTAAAGATAAAGGGGAACTCAGGACATTCCTGGGTATGATAGCTTATTTATGACAATTTATTCCAGATTGTGGTGTGCTAAAAGCTCCCTATCTGTCATTACCTGAATCAAATCCAAGTTCATATGAACTTCCCAGTGAGACCTTTGCTTCTGCTGCCTCAAATAAAAGTTAGTGTCAGCTCCCATCCCGCAGTACCCTAGAAGAGATGGGGACTACCAGATGGATACTGATGCTTTGGATGCCTCCATAGGAGGTGTACTCCAAATCAAGACAGACTCCGGAGAGTTCTTACCAGTAGCATATGAATTCTGAAAACTGATAGACACAAGTGTTGTTACCCCATTAATGAAAAAAAGCTTCTTGCCATTTTCCACTGCCTAGTTAAATGGCGCTGTTATTTAAAGAGGCAAGATGAATTTAAAGTCCTCACAGAGCACCAGCATCTTATATACTTCAAACCTAAGTGAACCTCTCCTGCTGTCAAGCACACTGGATGATGTTCCTCAAGAGGTTCAATGTGAACATTTGATATAAGCTGGGACTGGAACTAGTCACTGCTAATGCTCTCTCACAGCTATATGTACAAGTCTCAAGAGGGCAGAACAAATTAGACCCTGACTGGCTGCTCCTGGTGTTACAAACCAAATATTAAGGTTTTCCCCCAGGCACCACAAATATGACACAATGTACTGTCATCAAGAACAAACACTGATTAACCAACGTCTATGAGACACTGCACCATAAGATGTCACACAAAAGCACCTTCCCCTATGTACCCACACATTAAAGAGTGGACACTATCTTACACCACCACAGGGATCTCGGTCATACCAAGAGCAGAAACCTATATGAGTTACTAAAACACAAGGCATGATAGCCTACCCTGTACAGATACATCTATAGAGTACTTGAAAATGTGAGGTCAGCAAAAAGTTTGCTAGGAGCAACACCCCCCTAGTCAGTACTACCCATCTGAACACAGTTGCCTTTCAAGGTATGGGCACTAGATATTGTAGGTTCAATGTCAGGAAAGCACAAATACAAAAAGTATATCATCACTGCCATTGACTTTGCTATCCATTGGCTAGTGACGCAGGCTGTCAAAATTCACACTGGTAACAATGTGCAAAGATTCATAGGCAAAGAAATCATCATGTTGCAACATCTTTGATTACTCCCTCTTAGGGAACTAACACCCCAAGTAAATCACCAAATAAGTCACCAAATGGTTCACTATCCTGTCAATAAACAGGTGGCACCAATATCAGTTAACAATCTATGACAGGGATCACTCAATCCAGGTCCTAAATGGAACACAACTTGATTAAGCCTTGTGACTCAAGAGGAACATTACTCAGATAAGCCCCATGACCTCCATGACGTACATGGACAACATGTGGCTTGTCATGATAATATATATTAGCCTATATTCATGTTCAATAAAGTATCATTCTCTTCTTAATCTTCCCCTTTATCTCATTTATTATACTTCCCAGAAGTATACACACGACAATCAGTAAATTTGGAAAGCCAGAATTACTGATTACAGATGGACGAAAGGAATTGACCTCTGAAGACACCAATGTATATCTAACCAAGCAGAGCGTGAAGCATACAGTGACCACTCCTTACCACCCACAGGCCAATGGCAGAGTTGAGCGGTTAAATGGCAGTCTGGTACAAGCCCTTGCCAGACTCACCGCCGGGAAGCCTGAGGACTGGCCCAAGCAACTAGCAACCACCCTCCTTGTGTGCTGCACCCGAGTGAACAGATCCACTGGGAAGAGCCCTTTTGAACTAGTATATGGCACATAGTCAAACATTGTCCAAGCCTTTTCAGGGCCAAGGTTAGAGATGCCATACAAAGTTCCTCTAGATCGGACCCCCAGATACTCCACGCTAACAGCGGCCAAGCAGACAGAGAGGAAAAACACTAACAAGACATGTATGTCCCCTGGAGAACGTGCACAAAGTTGGTGACAAGGTCTGGGTGATGAACACTGACAGGAGTAAACTACAACCAGGAAAAGTAGGCCCTGCCATTGTTCTGAAGGTAAATGACAACCATACTTACCTGGTACAAGGCTTGGGTAAAAGAAAACAAGACAAAATCATGCACCATGACATACTCCACCCATGAAAGGCTCGTCAAAAAGAATGTGAAACCATCATTACAGCAACCAAACAACAGTTGATAGAGTATGGAGCCCACACCCCCAATGACCTTCCAGCAGACTTATCCACTGAGGAGGCTGACCTTCAGTCAGGGGGTGTTGAAACTGCAGGGTCAACCCCCGGCAAGGTTCCGCCCAAGATGATCTGTGACCCGCAACCCGTTTTCTATGACCTGTAGCCAAATGTGAAAGTCAACTCAAATTACTAAATCCAGCAACAAGAACCAGTAGCAATCCCAGCTCGGTGAACAGCTCAATCTGACACTTCATTCATTAAAAGGATCACACCACCCCCTGCCCAATCCAACTGATTGATCATCACAATCTTGTTCCTCTTAAAATGGTTCACTTAAACTATAAGTCATACATCTCAATAAAGATAAATATCTAGTTTCCAATCATTTTTCCCATGTAACTCTGCTAATACAGCACAGTTATAACAATGATGATGAAATGTGACTTAGCAAGGAACAGGACTATTTATGGGTTTTATCATTAAAGGTGAAGAGTAGGAGACAGCAAACCCAACAGATAAGTGATATCATTTTTAAAAGAAAAACAGGACCGAAAAGCTTCCAGAGTGGCAGGAGAACCCCAAGAGAAAGAGCGAGCGAAAACAAAATCAGAAAGAAGCGGGTAAAGCAGAAAATCAAGTCCGAAGCTTTAAAATCAAGGGAAATCATATCCGAAACGAGGAAAAAGAAGGTAAGCCGAAACTGGGTATTGCTACCCTCTTATAGCTTAACTTTAGATCCTAAAGGAACAGAAGAAGAAATTCTTTAAGTTTAAACTAATCCCAGAGATCTTAAATATTTAAGGTAACACTGAAGCTCCTAAAACTAATTCTAACTTGAGGAAAAAGGATAATAAAGTAATATTGAAGGGAAAAATAGTGAAACTGACCCAAAATTGTGTCAGAGATCCCAAAATGAATTTTGTCCATGTTTAGCAGTGAAAAGATGTAATCCTGACAACAGTCTAATCTGAAGCTTTTTATCCAGGTTTTAGATTATTTTCAAACAGCACAGTTAAAACATCTATTAAAATCCCATGTGATATTAGATTAAAAGTAATTAATTATATTTAAAATTCAGTGGGTTTTAAAGAATAATTTCTAAATCATATAGAGCTTCAAAAAGCTTTGAATTGGGATATACTTGTTGCAATTATGACCCCATGAACTGCCTTTCTTTGCTTTACCTTAGCACTTTTTGCAGCATCTATATATTTCTGGCTTTTTTGAAGGGGGCAGTTTTTTATTACGGCTCAAAAGGCAGCATTTTCTTCATCCTTCTTGCGCTCAATCTTACTATCAGTCTCCTTGGCAGGGCATCTATTCCCCTTCAGGAGAGAAAGTTCACATTTACATTGTTCATGTTTGTCCCAGATTGCAATTTTTGTGCATTTGTTGGTTTCTGAGTGCTTCCATAGCCTTTTGCCATTGATTTGAAGCTCGCGATTAGATTCACAGCCACGGCAGATCAAGTATACACAGGCATAATTCATAGTCTGGTCATATTGTATGGGGGGATAGAGCATGGAAAGAACATGTTGAATGTGGGGATATAATACGGAGTTACCATATTGGATGCGACGGTAGAGCATGGAGTAGCCGGGGTCATAAAAGTTTTTCAGTGCTTCGTCAAACTTGGGCTTGAGGGCCTTGTATTCATCGATGTAGATATGATCGTTGGGTAAGGGGGGCAGACTCTTGGAGGTGGGATTGCAGGTTTCAGTCTTGTTATAACCAAGGAACACTTCGGCTACGCTTGATGGTACAGATAGGAGACAAATGGCTAGTTGGAGATAGTAGAGCATGATTATAATTAGGTTTGAAAACTTGACTTTGTTTTAAATCAATTGTGTAGTTGTAAAATATGAAGATGTGCTAATTCAAAGGGATAGTTTAAGCTGACCCAAGCACTTAATAGGGATGCTTCAACTCGGCCCTGACTAGCTTCCCGGCTCATGGCCACTCCTGCCAAAGCGGAAGTACTTGATATTTAAATATGTTAAAATAATATTTGGCCGGGATGGCCCAGAGCCAAAAACTGATTAGGGCTTGGCCGATGTAGCCCTAGCACTGATTCAAAATAAACATCCAGATCAGGTGTACAAAACGGTTTCAAAATCCACTATTAATATATATAAGAGTGAGTCTGTCTGTAATATCACCTCGAGTGGGCTCAAGCCGTTAGGGATTTGACTGAATTGATTTTTACTTAAATTTGATTTTAAAAGTTGATTGTTAAGCCACAAGCTCAATTTGGCTCATCCTTACATTCAATCCCTTACATGCATCTTTGAGAGTACACGGATTGAATTCAGTGGAGTGTGGTCTAAATCATGTTGAACTGAATTATAAGCCACTCGAACTTTAATAAATTTGTATTTTATTACTTGCATTTTTACAATGTGGCTAACCCTATTCAACCATATCAAAGTGGCTTATCTTTCTAGATTACCTGACTCTAGAATGGGTGGATTAAAACTGGAAGAGAAGTAGCAATTGTTTTACATTGTTTTACATGATTGGATGGTTATGCTCTGTGCTGACGATAAAATTGATGATGAAAAGAGAGCTTGGTCAATTTAAAGTGATACGGTTTAAATTATAAATATAAATATTAGTTTAAACAAGTAGATGGTTGGCTTGGACATTTCGAAATTATTATTCTTCAAGTGAAATAATAGAATATTCCAACTGGATGCATCACCTGATCCAAGTGGCTGTATATTGTTCAGAGTAGACCTTGCTTGACATAGCTTCATCCCAAAAGAACATCAGTGGAGTAAACTAACTATGATAAAATTATGTTTCCATATGATGATTTTTATAAATCTTAGAGGACGTAGATCAATTTTTCAGATGATTCCGATCACAATAGTACCAAACATGATAGCTCTAGCTGCTGAGATATATAGTTAAGTGCTGGAATCGGGTTCGCGTCATAATCAAAGGCTCGGACTCGATTTGAAATTATCTAAATTTACTTTTAATGCACACTAAAAAACTAAAATCAATGTATCTCAGTGAATACTAAGCCGATTTTGATATCCAATAGCTTATTTAAAAGCTGCAGATCAGCTCTACATTTATACAGACATTAAAAATCAATTACTAAATTTTAAAATAATCAGTTTAGCCTTACTAAACTTAATAGTGATACTATACTTATTTAGGTTTAGTTTTTATTTATACTTGGAGTATACAATTTTAATTTTAAATTTAAATAAATATAATTGAAATTACTTTTTAATAAAGCAATCAAATAAAATTTTAATTAAACATGCAATAAGTAATACAAGCCTAAAAAGACAATAAAATAAATTTAATTGGTTTATTAAAATTCAACTTTATTTCTGTCCTTGGACGGGGCAACCACCTAGTTAAGAATAAGACTGAAACGCGGATGATTTGCTATACCTTTATATGATTAGATGTTTAACCTCAATGTTGAGGATTGAGTCGACTGGAGAAAAGAAAGTTTGATCAATTTAAGTATAATTCAAATTAGATGTATAAATGTTCATTTAAGTAAGAGATGGCTGGCTTGCATATTGTAATTTTATTTATTTTGAATTACAAATATGGAAATTATCCACTCAGATACATCAGTTAAACCAACTGGCTGCATATTGTTTCAGAGTTAATGGATGTATCAGCTGATCCATTTAGATGCATATTGTTTTAGAGTTAATCTTGCTTGCCATTGTATCATCATAATAAGGATGTCAGTGGAGTAAACTGGCAATCATATTAAAACACAATAATGCCCACAAAATCCTAACCACAATCCTGAAGCTACTATATAAGCTATGCCACTTTCCCTTGATAAAAACAGTATTCATCAATCACAACATGCTTTTATTCAACGCTCTGACTTGCACCCTTTTCTTGACTCTAGAGGCTGCCCCCAACCAACCAAAACATGTATCAAAACAAAACCAGCCCACTACAGAGAATACCTTTAAAAAGATGTCTACATCGGCTGTAAAAAAGCATCAACTCAAGGCCATAGGTAAAGAAGAAGAGTCGGGGGAAAATCCCTCTACAGAGGTTCTCTTTCCTAAGATGTCTGCATCAGCTGTAAGAAAGCTTAAACAGAATGCCTGATCATTAGAACATTATCCAAGATAACCAGGAGGCCACATCACCCAATTTTGAACTCAAGGAAACTTTGAATGCAATAAATTCAGATATACCACCTTATTTCTAACAACATTTTTTCTAACACCTTAATTTTTTAAGTATCTATTTCTAATCCCCATAGTTAAGTACACATTTATAGACCCATATTTCTGACACTTTAAAATTTAAATCCAAAAATTAAATAATATAAAATAGCAAACAGATAAACAGTTTATTCATAGGCAATACACATGGCCTTGGATGTTTTCAAGATAATTTTCTAGTATTTTTACAGTATATCCAGATTTGAACATTGTAAGGATTTTGGGATATTGACTAATTAACGGACTCAACCAATTAATGTGGACCAGCTGTCAATCACTCTTAGGAATGATTTTAACAAAATAATGTAGGCTGTGGGCTACAGGATCAATGAATCAATGACCAAATTATATCATGGCATCAGCAAATTCATGCTTTGTAATTGATGAATGGAACATGCAATTACTGCTCATTAATTAGTTCCCATCTGTCAGCACCTCAATATGGATCTCATAATAATTACTATTCTAAACTTTATTTGTATCCTAGAACAAGAGCCATCATATGAAGCATCATCTGCATTACATCTAGAAGAGTACATAATGGACTGGGCTGCCAGGTCAAACACTTTAAGATAAAAGGCCCTGAGCCTATTGTATTAGAGTAGCTCTGATTAGATACAGTATAGTGTAACTAGGGATGCTTTGGCTCAGCCCTGGCTGGTTTCCGGCTATTGTCTGCTATAGCTAAACAGAATTATAGTATATTTGAACATTATAAAATAAATCTTTGATGTGAGTGACCCAGAGCCACAAGCTGGCCGCGGTTGCCCGGGACTTGGCCAAAGCAGCCCTAAGTGTAACAATCATCTCTGTGAACTAGTAGCCAACCACTGGCTAGCTAGCCCTGGATAGTGGCTCAGGCAGACAACTGATTCCGATGGTTAAGAGATTCTCTTGTGTGGCGTGTCTAGAATGAACACTATAAGCCAAGGAAGTTGTCAAGCAAGCTTCTAAAAAAATCCACCCAGAAAAGGCTGCCCCCTACTGTGTTGCCCTAATGCTACTTCAGTCTCTACTTAGTGTTGTAAGCTAACTTGGAAAAGCGTGGGCAGGCAGGCCATCTTAAAGCCAGTTTGTTAGAATAAAAGATTGATAATTCCACACTGACTTGATGATTGATCTAAATCATATTTCCTTAATGTTATCCTCTCTTAGGCTTTATTAGTAGAGCAAAACATCATAATGTTGCAATACATTATTAATTCCTATAGTAAAATATAGAGATAACAACTATGAACCTATATCCAGAAGTAGGAAGAAACATCCCAAATTCTTTGGGCCTTGGGCCCTGTCAGACTTGCTATTTTTGAGGACAGCAATTATTCCAGGCTGCAGATTATGCCAAAGTCACATGTTTTCTGTACTTTCCTAATTTTAGAAGACTTAGGAGATCATCTGATGGATGATAAAATACAACAGTCTGCAGATTTATGACAATCATCTTATATATTTGCTTTCTTCATACAATACTTTGCATCCTTGGCAGGTGCAGCCTCACCATGATCAATTTAATCCAGAAGCTTCTCATTAGTAGCCTGCCCACCTTGTATGGCCTCAAAGTACCTATCAAAGGAGGGCTTATTCCCCTGATTGAGATGAAAAATTTCATATGCCAGCTCTTAAGGCCAGAGGTTGCCATCAGCCCCTCTTCAATCAGAGCACAATTGAGTTTCAGGGGATATTGTTTTCAGCTTTACCATCTCACAAATTTACTTTGTCACCCATCCAGTTATTTTTCAAGTATTTCATAAACCCTTGGAAAAAGTACCCTTAGTCAATAGTATATGGATTAATCTGGAGCAGCTTGGATTTCTTTCTGACATCAGCTGGCTTAAGTAAGGTTAAAGCCATAAACCTCCCAAACTTGTCCTTAGTTATAAAGGTGATGTCCTGATGGACTTTTTTTACATTAGTTTTTAAATCTATGGCTTTACTAAACTGAGTCTTATGTAAATAAAATGAACTCAAAATTAAACAAGTTCCAAAAATCAGTGTAAAATACACAATCTTCTAATAGGGATTTAGAATATTAGTGGGTGAGATACTCAACTGTCATGTTAGTTCCTATAATGCAGGGAATAAACTGCCCTAGTTGGAAGACTAGGAAATCCTGGAAGCCATTGTAAAATTTGTTGGGATCAAAGGATTCTAATCAAGCTGTTGACCAAAAGTGGATTCTGTTAGCCCCAATTAATCAGTCAAATCTGATTATTCATACTAAACTGACACTGATAAATAGATATAATCTGAGGGCACCCAATATAACCTTGTTTATCAGAAAGATCATCAGAGCTTAACCATCCAAGAGTTTTTTCTTAGTGGACTAGTTACATGATGCAATGATGAGATGGGTTAGGAGCCATAGATTCAGGTGTTATTGCTGAGTTAATAAATTTGGTACATATTGAAAATTTTCCCATTGTTCAACTCCTAAGAATTGATTTCTCCTAAAATTCTCAATAAACCTAAAAACTTATCTATTTAACTTTAACATATACCAAGGCATCTGGCAGTCAGCCTGTCCTAATATATTCTTCACAACATGATTTTAAATGGTATTGTAACTGGAAGATGGGATCTTGTCCCAAATTCTACTCCTTCTGGCCTACCCAATGTTACGCTCCTGCCTCCCAATGTTGGAGCATTCTTTGTGGAAATCAAAACTGAGACTATTATTAACTCTCAATGTTCAGAATTTTATTCTGAAGACTTGTTGATCTTGTCACAGGCTCTCTATGTGGGTTTACTCTGACTAGCTTTAATAATTTTATTGAATCCTAGTGTATCCTTTGGAAATTTTACCAAACAATATTTGAAGCCATGTGGTGGTTAATTATGAACTCTATGTGGATTTGGGTGTTTATCCCACACCACTTAGACACAGCTTCATACTATCCTGCTATTTTGGTCACATCAGCAAAACAACACAGAACCCAGACTACAAGCAAAAATATTGAGATAAAATACAAAATACATTAATTATAGAAAAAATGGATTCAGTCATCCTTTGATGGAAAAATGCACTCACTTGCTGTGAGTCAAATATCAAAATAAAAATAAAGCACAATTACAAGCCAACCAATAAACAAATTCACTCAGCCATTATGTGTGTGAGATTTATGAAGGCATGATGACCAGTTATTTGAAATAAAAAACGTAATCTCAAAAAATCATACAAATATTATACAGTAGATTTCAAACCTGCGGTGCTAAGTGAAATCAATCCAGATTTAACAAAATAGAACTGGACCCAACTCTATTGGTAATCAATATAAATTCATTAGTTTGTTATTTTTAAAAATCTGAGTTGATTTTTCTTAGCACCACAGCTCTGGAAACTACTACATGCATGTCTACTTTTAATATGAAACCTGGGGAATTGGACCGGAAAACAAATTTATTGATTCTATAATGAATTTGTGTAAAACCAAAAATGTCAAATTAAGATACAGTAGTTTTAAAAGCCATGGCAGCAACCAAAAATACCTCATATTTAAACAAAATGATTTCAGATTTGAACAAAATCCAAGTTGCACAAGAGTCAGGATTCAAATAATTTAAAAAAATTGGTTAATAAATGAACTGTTAAACAAAAAACAAAATTTTACTTGCCCATTATATGAAATTCTAGCAAATATCAAGCAGTGTTGCTTAAACCACAAACAAAATGAACTGACACAGCAAGTGAGATGGATGGATGCTGTTCCAGAGTATAATATAATCCAATCAGGATTCATATGAGGCACCAACAGAAGGAC
The DNA here is from genome assembly GCA_014839935.2 of Entomophthora muscae. Lineage (NCBI taxonomy): Eukaryota > Fungi > Entomophthoromycota > Entomophthoromycetes > Entomophthorales > Entomophthoraceae > Entomophthora > Entomophthora muscae. The sequence goes on from QTSX02007239.1 coordinate 152,804, forward strand.
TAAAATGAAACAAAATTTAAGAAATCTATAAGTGAGATTCCACAAGCACAAAAAAAATGAAGTCACACAGGATGTGTGTAAAGTCACTCCCCCCTTTAGCCTTGGATATGACAATCTTTTTGCGTCATACAAAAAATCTGCTAAAAAACCAGCCAAGCCCCCAATTTCCTTGAGGATTTAGCCCACACAGTTGATGAGAGATTTGTGTTGGGATACCCTTCCCAGGGGGTAAATGCCAAGGCTTTGAACTCTTTTCCCACTTGGGAGAGATCTTGGGTTAATTTGGACTATTTTCTGGCTTGGGCTTGCCCACATTTAAAATTAATTAAGGTAAATCAATCTGGTTGCGCTTCTGCCAAATCATCAATTTCCAATTCAACTGGATTAAATGGTGACCTGCACCATCCAATTCACACTAGCCAATCAGAGTTGGGATCAGAAATTATTGCAAAACCCTCCAGCCTGCTGGATTTGCCTTGTGAAATTTCTCTCACAGCCAATTGAATCCGCGCCCCTGGGTCAGGTGACCTTGAATTATGAAATACCACCCTTAAAGCAAGACAGGGGACTTTCAGTCCCCTGCTTGCTCATTCTTGTAAAATAAAGGTTTTTAACTTTTATCTGTAAATTTTGGTTTCTTGGACCCATTTGTTTGATTCTCTGAGTTTCTAAAGCTGTTAGTAATAATAGTTAGTATTCCTTACCTTAGTTGTTGTCCCCTGGACTCTGTCGTCCCTTTTGAAACTCCTAGAATAGATATTAGTACATACATTAAAGTTTATACCTTTTGCTTTTGTCTTCTTGCTTAAAAGTTTTTTTTTAAATTTGAAACCATATAATTACCTACTTTAATTTTTTTTGCTTTTGCTTCTACTCACTGTCCTCCACTTTGATCTCCCCGCTGTAACCTTCTGGTTGATTAGTCTGTCTAATCTTTGGGGTTTTGGCTGTTTTTCTTTGCCTCCCCAACCCAGAAAACTCCCCTCTTTCTTTCAGGGTTGCTTTATTGCCTCTGCTATCAGTTGGTTTCCAAATTTCTCTGTTTAAATCAAGGATGCTGGTTCCAATTATCAAGTTTGTGGTTTTTACACTGTTGCCAACTCTACTATTTATCTGGTCTACTTCCCTGGACCTCTGGGAAAGGATTTCCTCCTCTGTACTTAGAGTGAGCAATAATCCATCCCACCTTCTCTATCTTGCAGAAGATCTCCCTGGCAGAGCACAGGACTTCATTACTTCTAGTGAACACTTGGTGAAGAGCCTCACCTGCAATGACTTAGATCTGTTCTCCCTGGAGGTGTTCCTGGGTTTTTTGTACAGGGAGGACCCCATCTCACCAGTGTCACTAGTGGAGGAACCATAATCCGTCCCCTGGTGTCAGGGACCCACTCTCAGACGGCTGGCCCACCAGTTTTGGAGGTAACTTGGGCCAGGTTTTTTGTGGGCAGGGCCCATCACAAGAGATGGGCTAACTTTAAGAGGTAAGAAGCAGACTTTCCTAACCAAGACCACGGGCCGGCGGCTGGTACAATGGTGTCCACCACCCCAGTGAGAGTGATGTACACTATACCAAAAATCTTGCTGGTATGGTCAGTTGGCAGGTTGGGGGAAGAGGCTGGCATTGGTTTTGGTGTTACAGGTGGCTCCATATAAACGTTGTAGGCCAAGAGGTAGTTGAATTTTCCTCTAAATAACTTGGGGGTAGAGAATATCCACAGGCCTTGGCAGTTGTATCTGATAGCGGATTGGATGCAGGCTAATGGTTCAAGTTCAATGATTTTCTCTGGTGTATAGTCCCTGTATTTGGGCTTTAATGGGTAATCAGTAAAATGAACGGGCCCAAAGGGAGCACCAGGTGGACGGAAAACTGCAGGCAGAGGGGCAGGAGGGCTGGGAGATCTCAAACTTAACTTATAGACGGCAAATACAAAATATGGTAATAGCTGTAGGAGCCAAAGTAACATAACCTTTATTTAAAAATGGCAATAAGTTTGGAGCGCAGGGTCCTTGGGTCTATATAGCACCCCACCTCCAAACTTAACATTTTCTGTGGGGGGGTCATCAGGGCATTTGGAAAGGCAGGGCCAGGGGAATTGGGGACTTGGGTCTAAAGGCAGCAAAATGGCACTTGGCCCAGGAGTTCTTTCATTGGTTGTGACTCCCAATTTAGCTACCTGATTATCTTGCTCTAGTGTTGTGGTCATGGGGCCAGGTCGCGGGCTGGTGCCTCTTCCTTGGGTTGGCTCTTGATTGGTTGCTGGCAAAAACTTCAAACTCATGAAGCTAATAGTTGTTGCCTGGTTGCCTCCATTAGGTGTCATGATTGGCACTCCACTTAGTGCACTAATTTCCTCAGCTTGATCTGTTTCACTGGGTGGGCCATCATCTTCAGCGTCAGCTTGCGGGGGCTCGACCCCAGAAAAATACGGGCAGGCGGTACTGCGGTCCATAGGCCCGGCGGCCTGGGGGAATCCAGGTTCCAGGTTCAATTCCCGCTCTTGGGCCTGGGGTTCCAGAGGAGGAGAATTTTCAATCCTGACATCATCCCCTTCTTCCCCTGGGCTCCCTCTCTCCCAATTCTTCTTGTTCAGGTAGAGTTGGATGGCTTCTTGGGCATTAGTCAGGTTGCTCAGCGGTTCCCAGGTACTTTCTTCCAGTGGGTATCCTCTCCACTTGGCGTAGTACTGGGGTTTTTGGTAGTGAGTTTGGTTGCTGTGTATGTATTTGACTTCATATTCCTCACCGCGGTTTGTTTGAATGGGTGGGGGGACTATCTTAATCTGTTGGTGGGGAAGCAAGTTCCCATCCTTCTTGAAAAACAGGGATTGGTGGAACACTTTGTGAATCTTCCAAGAGGGGGGTAGGTCAAGCTTGTAAGCAACTTCCCCAACCAGTTTGGTGATCTTGTGGGGGCCACTTCTTTGGTAAGCTAGCTTCCTACAGGGGACATGTAGGGGCACATTGCGGGAGTCCAGGTATACTTCATCCCCAACTTGCAAGGATTGGCCTGGTATGTGTTTTCAGTTGGCAAAGGCCTTGTAAGTTTGCACTGCACAATTCAGGTTGGTCAAGCATGTTTTTTGTGTGTCGTGGATCCCCTCAACCCAGGAATGTCCAGTGGTGTTAGTTTCTTTCTTGCCAATCTTGGGATCCCAGGTGGGGTCAAACCCATAGTTGGCTTTGAATGGAGACATTCCTGTGGAGGCGTGGTCTTTACTGTTGTATGCAAACTGGGCCATGGGAAGCATGTTGGCCCAGTTGTCCTGGTTGGCGTTGGCATAGCATTGAAGGTATTGTTCAAGGATCTGGTTTACTCTTTCAGTTTGGCTGTCAGTCTGCGGGTGGTAGGAGGTAGATACACACTGCTTGATTCCCAAGTCTTTCATTACTTGTGTCCAATAGTTTGACGTGAATTGGGGTCCTCTGTCTGTGATGATCTCCTCTGGCGTCCTGTGTTGGGTGAGTATGCGGTCATGGAAGTGTTGGGCAGTCTCTGCAGCTGTGCAATGGGTGGTGGTTGGTACAAAGTATGCCATCTTGGTGAAGCAGTCTACCATGACTAGGATTGCATTAAAGGAGAGGGATGGGGGCAGTTTGACAATGTAGTCCATGGAGACGGATCTCCACGGTCCATGGGGTATGTCCAAGGGTCTTAGAAGTCCTTCAGGTTTGTTTCTGCGGGGTTTGGTTTGTCCACAGGTCTCACATCCTTTCAGGTATGCGCTTACTTCTTGGTCCATCTTTGGCCAGGCAAAGTTCCTTCTAATGCTCCGGAGGGTCTTGAGTCTCCCTGGGTGTCTGGCCATCTCAGAATCATGATAATCTCTCAGGATGTTGGTCCTGATGCTTCCTTCTGGCACAAAGATTCTGTTGTGCAGCATTAGTGTTGTTCCCTTCAATGAGTAGCCTTTCTGGTAGTGGGGGCTATCCAAGGATTTTGAAAGGTTGGCAATCATGGTTTTGGTGAATTTTTCAAGTGATTGGGCCTTCAGCACTTCTGGTTTACTGGCCCTGATCTTCATCAATCCCAGGTGGATACCTAGGCTAGCTGGGTCCAGGAGTACTTGCGTGTTGTGGTCGCAAGTTTCCATGTGAGTGGGTGCCAGGTCAGATCTTCTACTCAGGGCGTCTGGTACTACGTTCACCTTCCCTGGTTTGTAGTCTATGATCAGGGTGTAGTTGGCCAGTTCTAAAGCCCATCTTGCTTGTTGTTGGTTAAGCTGTTGTGGTTTGAAGAAGTAGACCAAGTTCTTGTGGTCTGTCAGGACCTTTACTGGGAATTCAGCACCACAGAGGTATTGGCGCCAATGTTTCAGGGTCTTCATAATGGCTAGCATCTCTTTGTTGTAAATTGGGTAGTTTCCTTCCGCAGGCAGCATCTTCTTGGAGTAATATGCTACAGGATGTAGCATACTATCCCCTCCTTCCTGAAGAAGGACCCCACCCACCGCAAAGTTGGACGCGTTGGTTTCCAGAACAAATGGCTTGGATGGGTTGGGCATGGCCAGGACAGGGGCAGAGGTGAAGGCAAGTTTCAGGGTCTCAAAGGCGGTGGCACATTCCAGAGTCCAGGCAAAGGTGACTTTTTCAGAGCACAGGCGGGTCAGGGGCAGAGTGATGTGAGAAATTTTTTGGATGAAATCCCGGCAGTAGTTTGCTAGCCCCAGGAAACTTCTGACGTCCTTCTGGCACGTGGGGGTTGGCCAGGAAGTCACAGCGTCCACTTTATCCTGAGCCATTGCAAACCCTCCAGTTTTCACTACATAGCCCAGGAACTCTACTTCTGGTTGGAAGAACTCACACTTCTTGAGCTTTGCGTGTAAGTTGGCTTGAGAGAGTTTGCTCAGGATCAGGTCTAGATGGAGCAAGTGCTCCTCATGGGTCTTGCTATAGATGAGGATGTTGTTGAGGTAAGCCACACAGAACTGGTCAAGGTATTTTCCCAATACTGTGTTTATCATGCACTGGAAGGTGCTAGGGGCGTTGCATAGTCCGAATGGCATCACCAGGTATTTGTAGAGTCCATACCTGGTCTTGAACGCCATTTTGTATTTGTCACCCTCTTTGATTTGGATTTGGTTGAATGCATCTCCAAGGTCAATCTTGGAGTATACCTGGGCGCCCGTCAGTACATTGCACAAGTTGTCAGAGTTAGGTATGGGGTAGCAGTTCTTTACGGTGATCTTGTTCAATTTCTGATAATTAACACACGGGCGCATGCCTCTGTCCTTCTTGCCCACAAACAGCATTGGTGACAAACAAGGGCTCTTGGACATGCGGATGAAACCTTTCTTGGTCATGTCTTTGATGTACACCTTGAGAGCCAACTGCTCCTTGTGGTTGCAGCTATAAATGGGCCTGTGTTTGGGTTTGGTGCCTGGCAGGAGGTCAATAGCATGATCATACTTGGTGTGTTTGGGGAGGCAAGTGGCTGCCTCTTTGCTGAATACATGGGTCCATTTCCCTAGGGAAGTAGGTAGGACTCCCACGCTTGGTTCAATCTGTATGGTCATGAGCCTTTGGGTAGGTTCTTTGGGATTGGTGCAGAAGGGAACAATGTTGCGGGTACCTTTATCACCTAAGGTGATGTTCTGTTCTTGGTAGTTGAGGATGAGGCCATGCCTGTCTGACCAGGAATCCCCAAGGATGAGGGGGTGCAGTAGGCCTTTCAACAAGATGAGGGATGAGGGGTAGGTGTTGTTTCCTATTATCAAGGGTAGTTCTTGCTCACATTTGTATCCTGTGTCTTTGGTGCTGTTTCCCAAGATGATCTGTAGACAGTTCTCAGAGGCAGACAGGCCTAGTTCTTGGGCTAAGTCCGCGTCAATGAAGCTCTCATCTGCTCCAGTGTCAATGAACGCCTTTAGTTTTTGGGTTGTTCCCCCAACGTTAACAGATACTAGGATGAACTTGTAAGACTGGGAAGAAGCATTTATTTGGGCCAATGAGATGGGAGCAGGGGTTTTCTTTGGGCAGGCTCTGGTCAAGTGCCCCGCCTCATGGCAGTGAAAACAGAGACCTTCTCTGTAGTGTCTTTGGAGTTCCTCAGGGGTCATTCCCCCTCTGTTGGGTGTGGCAGTTTGGGTTGGGCAGGTCTGAGAGGGCCCGGCATTCTCTTGGTTCATGCTGAGGCCTTTGCACAAAGGAATCAGGTCTTCTAAGCCAAGGGTGGGCGGGTGGTGCTTTAGTAAGTCCTTCATGGCTGGGTTCACTCCTTTTTGGAAGATGATGGCTGACAATTTGTCCTCAAGTTGAGTGTGGGTCTTTAGTTTAAGGAAATTGTCAATGTAAGCCTGAATGGGTCAAGAGCCTTGGCAGATTTCTAGCAAGGAGTTCAGGGCGTAGTATCTGGTGTTGCAATCCTCCCCAGTTGCCATTAGTTCAGCCTCAAACTTGGCATAGTCCAAACAGAATTCTACATCTTCTGCTGTGGCTTTGCCAAACCAGTCCAGAGCGTCCCCAGAGAGCATGGAAGCAACCCCCAGTATTTTCTTGGTGTTGCTGGCGTAGGAGGGTGCGTTGGTCTGGAAGTGCAAGCGGAGGACTGGCATAGCGCGTCAGGCTTCCTCAAGCGTGAGCTTCCCCATCTGGGGCATCTCTACCTTGGTGAGGGACTGGTTCACAATCACATTTTGCACTTGAGAGGAGGGCTTGTTGGTATCAGTGGCGGCAGTGTCAATTCTTTTTGGTTTGTTTGGGTTTGTGCTCTTCCACATAGAAGAGATCAGGTTCATGGTCATCTTATAGGTGTAATAAGTGATTATCAATAACAAAAGCATACAAGATGCCCCAAGAAATAACAACATCTTGGGGCTCAGGGTACCAGGGTTTAAAAAGATTGCCATAATGTCAGGGACCCACTCTTGGGCGGCCCGCCTGCTGTTTTTGAAGGTAACTTGGGCCAGGTTTTTTGCGGGCAGGGCCCACCACAAGAGAGAGGCTAACTTTAAGAGGTAAGAAGCAGACTTTCTTAACCAAGACCACGGGCCGGCGGCCGGTACAATGGTGTCCACCACCCCAGTGAGAGTGATGTACACTATACCAAAAATCTTGCTGGTATGGTCAGTTGGCAGGTTGGGGGAAGAGGCTGGCATTGGTTTTGGTGTTACAGGTGGCTCCATATAAACGTTGTAGGCCGGGAGGTATTTGAATTTTCCTCTAAATAACTTGGGGGTAGAGAATATCCACAGGCCTTGGCAGTTGTATCTGATAGCGGATTGGATGCAGGCTAATGGGTCAAGTTCAATGATTTTCTCTGGTGTATAGTCCCTATATTTGGGCTTTAATGGGCAATCAGTAAAATGAACAGGCCCAAAGGGAGCACCAGATGGACAGAAAACTGTGGGAAGAAGGGCAGGAGGGCCAGGGGATCTTGAACTTAACTTATAGACGGCAGATACAAAATATGGTAATAGCTGTAGGAGCCAAAGCAACATAACCTTTATTCAAAAATGGCAATAAGTTTGGAGCGCAGGGTCCTTGGGTCTATATAGCACCCCACCTCCAAACTTAACATTTTCTGTGGGGGATCATCAGGGCATTGGGAAAGGCAGGGCCAGGGGAATTGGGGACTTGGGTCTAAAGGCAGCAAAATGGCACTTGGCCCAGGAGTTCTTTCATTGGTTGTGACTCCCAATTTAGCTACCTGATTATCTTGCTCTAGCGTTGTGGTCATGGGGCCAGGTTGCAGGCCAGTGCCTCTTCCTTAGGTTGGCTCTTGATTGGTTGCTGGTGAAGACTTCAAACTCATGAAGCTAATAGTTGTTGCCTGGTTGCCTCCATTAGGTGTTGTGATTGGCACTCCACTTAGTGCACTAATTTCCTCGGCTTGATCTGTTTCACTGGGTGGGCCATCATCTTCAGCGTCAGCTTGCGGGGGCTCAACCCCAGAAAAATGTGGGCGGGCGGTCCCACAGTCCATAGGCCCAGCGGCCTGGGGAATCCAGGTTCTGGGTTTGATTCCCGCTCTTGGGCCTGGGGTTCCAGAGGAGGATAATTGTCAATCCTGACACCCGGCCCACACCTACTCACCAGGCGCCAAGTACCCAGCGCACCCCCTGATTGCTTGCAGGGATGGTTTTGTTGGGGTTCCATTCCTACTCCCCTCAACTATCCTCTACGTCTCTTTCTGGACTCCTGTTTGAGCAGCTATCCCATTGGTACACTGGATGGTATCCTGGTGGATATTTCCCCTGGGATAGGAGGCAAATTTAGTTAGTTTAGCCCCCCCTCTCTCACAATTTGTAGTATGAGCAGCCTAAAATAGAAAAATAACAGTTTAAAAGCCAATCAACAGCTATCCAATTTAGGAATAGAGGGATTTTATTCATTTTCATGGCTCCTGATTTGTATAAAATGGTTTTGAAAACCTTCCAAATATGGAATGATGATTACAATAAAAATAAATAATAAAATTTTAAACTTCTACTTTTAGTGATTTTATCCTAGGTTTTTAAAATGGTTTTTACTAGCAACATTTTTGACAACACCAGCAACCAAGCCAGCAGCAGCCAAGCCAGCTTCAATAGAGGCAAGGCTAAGAACACGGAGGCACCCATTTATACCCAAGCCTTTGAGGCATGTAACAAGGAAGTCAACCTGTACCTGACCCCTGACCCCTTATTGCAGATCCTGAATGGATTAGACGTAAAGTTGTCCACCTAGGGATTAAGCAACAGAACAATCACGTAATAACACTATTGCATTCTGATTTTACTAGGGATAAAGACGTTTAAAACGCCTCTAAAACAGGTGTTCAATTTGCCTTTTGAATGCGCACAAGGCACGGGCTTTACTTCTGCAATTATAAATAGAACAACAAAGTTATTTATATCTACCTCCTTAAGGAAAGCCACGTGGAAGCAGTTGTTCTTTTGCGTGGGACTTTTAGCTGTGCCAATCCACTCTCCTCCATTTGGGAAGTCCTTCTGTCTGTGCCTCCCTGCCCCTGGTGGCAATTCCCCCGCCTCACACTATATAAGTGCAATACTATCTAAATAAATACCAGTTTTGTCTTATTATCTTCTTCTGTCCTTACCCAGGCTGTCACTATACCACAACAGGTATAGTATTAAGATAAAGAAGTAGTAGACTAACTATTTGTAGAAATCAGCACCCAGGCTGCATAATTTATGGCATTGGCATTCATGTCTTACAATACCACCAGCCCCCACCCTGCGGTCCTTTCAATGAGGAGGGAGGAATGCCTCTGGTTCAGTCTCCTGCCACTGCTTCTCCTTAACACCAGGCACTGGCCTTCACTTCTACTAATGCCCATTCTGGGGAAAGAGCAGGCGCTCCCTATGGCCTGCCCAACCTAAGCCATTTCATGCCAGAACATCAACATCCCCAGGCTATTGTTTTTGGTCAACCACTGCTTCTACAAGCCCCTGCCCCCTTGGAGATGGACGCCAACTCTTCACCTTCTGAGGACGCCATCTGTAATGCCATATACGCCATGGATGCTGGTGCTGCTGGCAATGGTTCTTGATCTGAACACCTGGCCATTCAGCAGCCTTCTGCTGAAAACTCCTTGGGCTGCTTTCAGAATCTCTCCCAGGTCAACCCTGACCAGCTCCGCCGTGACCTCTGTACTGTTGAACATATCAAGGACTACCTACAACAATTCACCCATCCTGCTGTATGTCACAACTGATTGCACCTGGGTTGCATCCAAAGCCTAGTGAATACCAGGAAATACTGGTATCTAACTAACAGATGTTCCTCCAGGTCCTTTACTCTGAGCTTGGCAATACTTTCACCACTGTTAATCAGTATCTTGTCAAAGTTACCAACACCCAGAACACCATGCTCCACTGGGTTGATGCCATTGAAACAGGTATAGCTAAGATAGTTCCAGTGCATGTGGTACAGACCCTCACTCATCAGGGTGTAGACACCAATTGGATTAGTTTGGTTACTACTCACGTGCTGGAGACTGGCCCCATGGTTTGAAGCCTGACTCATGAGGTGGAAGACCTAGCCTGTTGCCTTGCCACCATCCCCCTGTTCACCCCCCATCTTCTGCCACAGACAACTCCCCCTCAAGCCACCTTCTTGGTCAAGACATTATTGAGCTCTTTGATAACTAAAAGAAGATGCAGGCGGAATTGGTCTAGCAGAGTGTGATCTTGCCTTCCTGTTTGATGGCTACCACACTGTGTCAGAGCTTCAGGATTGTCTCAAACTTTGCCAATCACATGACAGAGCCAACAGACCCAAATAAGGAAGGACAAGGAAGTGATAGCCTTGCTCCAAGCTGAGCTTGCCACCCATGAAAATCACATCACCTCTCTGGAAGATGACTTGGATATCACCCGTCAGGAGAACAAGGTCTACCAAGATGAGCTGGACGAGCAACAACTTCTCCTGGACGCCTTCTAGAGCCAATTGGATAGGATAGACAGTAAGATTATGGCCCTCAACTTACAGGCCATGTCCATCAACTCCAAGAGTTACCACAGTCCACTGAGATCCTCTAGTCCTGAGTTCAATAATAGCTACAAAAGCAATGAGGACCACACTTGGTTGGCCCCCAACTCTGTACAAGTACTAGAGCCAGTACTGGAGTCTGAGGATGACGTCCTGGCCACCCCTGAAGCTTCTGGAGCCGCTCAAGACAGAGAAGGTGAACGCAAAGCCCAGCAAGAGGAAAATTGTCACTGCGCCTCTGAGGCTAGGTTTGCTGCTTCCACTCTCAGCCGTTCCTGTCTCACCTGCTCTCCAGTGAGGATCACAACTACTCCCCTCCAACATGGCTCCAGCAACTTCAATCCTGTCAACCTACCCAAGTTTGACCACAAGAGCAACGTGGCCATGTTCTTACGTCTGTACCAGAACTCCATGTATGGCACAGTCAATGTCATGAGGGACTCCACAATCATCAACTTTCTGGATGCTGAGACTCAAACCATTATCTTACCACGTCTCCCTGAGAATGGCTGTACTTTTGCCAATGTCTCCAGAGCCTTGACAGAAGAATTTGGTAGCCAAGAAGCACTCCTTGGTTGCAAGATGAACTTTGTTGACATCAGGTTAAAGGTGGGGGAAACCCTAGAAGTCTTCACTTCTAAATTCTACCTTGAAGCTCAAGCTCTGCTGTCTATGAGTTCAGTGCAGTTTATTGATGTGCATTCAGCACTCCTCAATGCTGTACGTGTCAACTGGGAACTATCTCTGGCTCTTAAGTTGGGCATTTACAATGCTTGCACTGTACCAGATCTGATTGACCTCCTACGCATCTACAAGGAGGAGTTCAAAGTCCCTCTTCCCAAAGGCTGCCCTTGCCAGCAATCTGAGCATAGACCCCGCGTGGCTATTGAGATGCCCAAGCCTTCCAACAAGGTTGGGCCTGCTCCAGTCAACAACGGCCCCCGTACTTGCTTTAAATGTGGTATGGCTAGCCACTTCTCTTGGGAATGTAAGAACCCACATCAGAAAATCAACCATGTAGGCATGGAGGACACTGAGGAGTACTACACCAAGGACGCTGATATTGAGGAGGACAATGAGGACCAGTCATAAAACTACTAAGCAGCCAGGACAAGGAGAAATCCTTGGCTGCCTTTGTAATTTTGACACCCTCATCTCCCCCCATACCACTGCCCCCCAACAAACCAGATCAGAGGCCTGCTGCCTTGCCATCCTCTGGGATCAATCCTAAGAATGAACCCTTCCTGATTGACTTCAACTCCCAACCAATACATGAGGATGCAGAGTCTGACAGAGTTCAAGAGGATCTCCTCCATTGAGTCCTCACTGTTAACACACAAACTCATTAGACTACACTTTGCCCTGAGGTGGTTATCCCCCAAATAGCTTGGAGAACAGTGTCCTTACCCTATGCTGAACAACTGGCTCAACCAGGTATTGAAGTCACTCATGAGGAGGACAGTGCTGAAAGACTGGCCAAACTGCTCCTCACAGTAAACGTCTCAGCACCGCTAAAATCCATCAAGGAAGTAAGCCCAGCTGTGGGAGCTGCCATGGCTACCTTCTTGGAGAAGTTCAAAAGACCAAGCGTACACCAGGTCTCAAAGATTGTGGAGATCAGAGAGGACATCCAGGATTGCACCTATATCAACCTGGTAGTGAACAAGACTCATGTCCAGGCCATACTGGATACTGGTGCCCCTGGGAACATTATATCCTCACGGCTGGTTAAGAAGCTTAAGCTGGCACCGGACTTGGCCTACCATGAAGAGTTTGGTACTGCTGGGCTACTGACCACTAGAGCAAAAGGAGCCTACTCTTCTCTCCCTCTTTGCTTTGGGAAGCTAATGGTCACTGCTCCTGCTATAGTTCTGGAAAACAACAGCTATGACATTCTTATTGGGACTAGCTTCATGGTTCAGTATGGCACTGTGACTACCCATGGAGACCATACATTTGGAATCTTGGGCCATTCCATACCCATGTTCTATCATGGCAATTGCCTGTCTGACCTGCCCTTACGCCGTCTGCACTATATCAATCTGGAGTACACCAACAGAGAGCTTCCAGTTGCTTATACACTGCGTAGTAAGAAGATCAAGGTGCTACCTCTCTCAATTAGGGAAGCCAAGGGTATCCCAGTCTACGCCTCCTGTAATGTGACTATCCCACCTGGAGCTCAGGTGATCCACAATACAGGCATCTTGATGGCTCTACCAGCTGGCACTCATGGAGAAATCTTTGGCATCTCTAATGTCTCCAGACTAGAACCATGGGTTGCACCAGGCATTCTCATGCCAAGTGAGAAGGATGTACTCATAATCTTGGTCAACATGAGTTGTGAAGCTATGGTTGTCCCCAAACACCAACTTCTGGCTTATATACGGCTGGAAGAGCATGACAACCTGCAAGAGACCGCCCCTTTTGCAGACTTCTCTGAGTTGGGTCTACCCTGTGAGCAACCACTGGTGTTATTGATCATAAGCCGCAACTCTCTATACGGCCTCTCTGAAGAACAGAAGGATCAAGCTATGGATCTCTTTGCCCAGTATAAGGATGTGTTTGCCAAGGATAATTATGACCTGGGCAAGGCTGCAGATGTTGCTCATCATATTGACACCCAAGGCAGTCCACCTATCCGCTCCAGACCTATACAGCACAGTCAAGCCAATCATGCTATGGCTAACAAGGAACTTCAGAAGCTATTGGGATATGGCTTACTGGTCCCCATTAAAAGCCCTTGGGCTTCCCCTCTTCTGATTGTCAAAAAGAAGGATGGCAGCAACCGTGTGGTGATTGACTACCGTCAACTGATTGCTGTTACCAAGAAGGATTCATATCCCCTCCCTTGTATTGACAATACCTTAGACCAACTGGGTGGCGCCAAGTTCTTCAGCGCCATGGACCTTATCAGTGGGTACTGGCAGATTGATATAACCCCCACTAATCAGGAAAAATGTGCAATCATCACTGACCAAGGGCTATTCCCACCCACAAGGCTGCCTCAAGGTCTGTCCAATGCCCCGGCTACTTTCCAGCGGGCCATGGATGCAGTGATGAGTGACCTTAAACTCACCAGTGTCTTGGTCTATCTGGAATAAATTAATGTGTTCTCCCAAACCTTTAATGATCACCTACAACACTTGGAGGAAGTCTTCCAGAGGTTACTTGCAGCTAATCTCAAGCTCAAGCCACACAAGTGCAACTTCTTCAAGGAGCATCTTGAGTTCTTGGGGTTCATCATTAGCCAAGATGGACTCCACCCTGTACCTCTGAAGGTGGAAGCCATTGAGAAAATGCAGATCCTGGCCAATAAGCGGGACGTGCAGGTCTTCCTGGGAATGATTGGGTACTACTGCCGCTTCATCCCCAACTTTGCATCCCTGGGTGACCCCCTTTTTCAGCTTCTCCGAGCTGATAAGGAATTCTTCTGGAGCCCAGCTTGCCAATCTGCCTTCAATGCTCTCAAAGAAACACTGACTGCAGCCCCTGTGCTGGCCTACCCTGACTTTGCCAAGCCGTTTGTGATTCATAAAGATGCTAGTCTGACGGCAATTGGGGGTGTTCTCTCCCAACTGGACTCCAATGGACTTGAACACCCTGTTGGATACTGCTCAGGTACGCTTAATGTTCACAAGAGGAACTACACTGTCACCAAATGAGAGTGTCTGGCTGTGATATACTCCTACCAACAATTCAGAGTCTATCTCCATGGGGTACATTTCACGGTTGTAACAAACCATGCCTCCTTGCAATGGCTGAAGACCCTTAAGGACCCCAAAGGACGTCTGGTGTATTGGGTCATTAAACTTCAGGCTTATGACTACAAAATCATTCATTGAGCCAGGGCAGCCCATCAGAATGCTGACTGTCTCTCCCACCTTCCCACTGTTGCCTTAGTATCCCCCATGGCTTACATTCTCTATGACAAGCTTATGGAGGATCCTTCTTTGTGGGAGGAGGAGCCAGTAGAGATACAGAGAGCTATCAAGAAGCTAACTGTTGATACCAAGGTCTCTAAGAGACAACTCCTGAAGCTTTGTGAAGACTCTTGTCTATCCTACATACGCCCATCCCTACGCATGGACTCAGTGGTGGCCACCCACAAGACTACTGGCCATGGTGGCATACAGAAGACGTTAGCTCTACTACAGCAGCACTGCTTCTGGAAAGGAATGCAACCTGACGTAGTAGATACACTAGCCAACTGTCATGACTGCAACATTGAGAGGCCTAAGGTTGCCAAGTTCTAACACAGACTTGTACGCCCTGGGTTTGCCTTCCACATTGTAGCCATTGACGTAGTGGGCCCCCTGCCAGCTATCAACAATCACAACAGGTTCATCATTGTGGCAGTTGGCCATCTGACTAAATGGATAGAGGCCAAGGAAATTCCCAACCAATCTGCACTGGTGACAGCCACGTTTATCCTGGAGAATATCATATACAAACATGGTTGCCCCCAGATTCTGCTGACAGACAATGGTACCAACTTCACCAGTTATATCATCCCCCGCCTCAACCAACTGATGGGAATTTGTGGGACACTATCCACTCCTTATCACCTACAGACAAACGTCATGGTAGAAAGCACTAATGGGAGCCTGGTCCAGATACTCTGGAAGCTCAGTCACCAACATGAGACTGAATGGGATACCTTCCTGCCTGCGGCCACCTTTGCATATAACATTGGGTACCATTGGGCCACAGGCAAGCCGCCCTTCCAACTGCTCTACTGCCGGCAACCAGGACTCCCCCCTTTACTATATTCCTTGGTAAAGCCCTCCTGGCTGTGTCCTCAGAGGCGTACCTCAACAAGCTGGTTCAAACTCTTATTTGCTTGCAATCAGAGGCCTACACCGTAAAATTAAACCATAAGTTGCAGGACCTAGAACAAGCTGCATCCAAACACCCCGCCTTACCCACTTACCTGGTAGGAGACTCAGTCTACTTCTTCAGCAATAGAGGGTACAGCCGCAAATCCAAACTTGCCTCCCTTTGGCAAGGCCCAGTTCAAGTTATCCAGAAGACTGGCCCCAACTCCTACACCCTTAAGGAGCCACATTTGGGCAATTGATCACTAGAGTACACGCTCAGTATATGTGTGCTGCTCCTAGTGACCAAGAGTAAGCCCAAATGAGGACAACAACCCAAAAAAACAAAAGCCTAATTAAAAAATTCCATGGGTTATTGTCCTGTTTGCAATAGTGTTACACCAAAGTATGAGGAATAAGAATAAAAGGACAAGGTGTTTATTGGAGACTGACAAGACTCTTCCAGTACCGCACCAACTGTTCTACCACCTGAATGACAGACAAAAAACACAACTGGTTGCCTACAGATCCACAAAGCCAATGGCCAAGGATTAGCAACAAACCCCCACCAAGCAAGACACACAATTGACCCCAATGTCCACAGGAAAGGCAATCCCCAAGAAGATACAGTCCCACAGAAGACTCTCATAAAGGGCATACTCTACTGGGACCTGACCACCCACCCTGTAGAATACAGACAAGGCCCACTCAAGGAAGACCCCCATGTTCTCCTCCCACTTGGTATCACAGTGGTTGGTTCCTTGAAGAACAAGGTTGCCAGCCATCACCATTGGTACCAGATGAGCAGTCCCCTCCACTGTGTATGTCTTCAACACTTCCTGGAAGGCTCGCCAAAGACGTTGCTCAAAGTTGTCAGAGGTTTTCCAACTGACTGGTTGAGCCTTGATAACCCCAGGTGTTGCCCAAGCACAAAGGACTGACTTAACTATGTTGGATACCATCCCCTGTTGCAAGACTGAGAGCCCTTGACCCTCAAATTGGAATTCCTTCAGCTGAGCCTTCAAGTATTCTTCTGCCGCCCACATGGAGAACCACCAATGGATACTGTTACCCTTTTGCAACCCAGTTCCTGTCACCTCCCTGGGCTCACTCAAAGCTAGGAACAGCACAGCAAACAATAGGTCTGTCCACACTAAGGCCAGCTGGGGCACCAGTAGCTGATCTAGGTGAACCCCCAAGTCCAGATAGCTGCCGTCCACATCATGCAGGACTACCTGCTTCTCTGCTGCCTTCACCACCTCCACTGGCCTGGTATGCTTGAGCCTCTTTGGAATTACCACTTGAACCTTCTTCAGGACTCTTCTTGTGACTCTTCTAGAGGGACTGTTTACCATAGCTGTCACCTTGAGACGCCAGCCCTTTTTAAATCTGTTGTCTAATCCAGTGGAGGAAAATGTTGCAGATCCTGAATGGATTAGATGTAAAGTTGTCCACCTAGGGATTAAGTGATGGAACAATCACGCAATTGCACTATTGAATCCTGATTTTACTAGGGATAAAGACGTTTAAAATGCCTCAAAAACAGGTGTTTGATTTGCCTTTCAAATGCGCACAAGGCATGGGCTTTACTTCTGCAATTATAAATAGAACAACAAAGTTATTTATATCTACCTCCTTAAGGAAAGCCACATGGAAGAGGTTGTTCTCTTGCGAAGGACTTTTAGCTGTGCCAATTCACTCTCCTCCATTTAGGAAGTCCTTCTGTCTGTGCCTCCCTGCCCCTGGTGGCAATTCCCCTGCCTCACACTATATAAGTGCAATACTATCTAAATAAATACCAGTTTTGTCTTATTATCTTCTTCTGCCCTTACCCAGGCTGTCACTATACCACAACAGGTATAGTATTAAGATAAAGAAGTAGTAGACTAACTATTTGTAGAAACCAGCACTCAGGCTGCATAATTTACAGCACCCCTATGGCTTTGACTTGTTCAGTAGTTACTTAGTGTCTATCTCTTCCCCCAATCCCGTACCCACCCCCACACAAGCTGCCCATCAACCAACAAATCAGGATGGCAACCTTAATTTGGAATAACTTCCTGCCAGCAGTCAACCTCAATCCCCTCAGCCAATCAGGCTCCAGCTCTGCTGGCCCAGCGCCCCAAGTAACAAATAATTACTGCCCAAATTCTCCCAGAAATTGTGGCACTGAACCTGCAAGGTCTGTCCTGGGAAAAGATTGCTAGCCAATTGCAATTTAACCAAGCCACCATAATGTGGGAGTTCAACAATCTAATGAACAGGGGGAACCTGGTTGGGACAGCCAAGAAGCCAAAGAAGGCCCCTGAGTCCCAAATCAACAGGTCATACCCAATTATGCTTGACCTCCTGCAGCGGGACCCCAAGCTTCCCCTAACCCAGGTCCGGAAGCAACTTGCACAACATAGAATTTGGGTGTCTGAGCACATGGTGAAGCTCTGGATGTATGGCAAAGTGGCGTCAGTCTGTGTATTGACCAATGTTGCTGGCAACTAATGGGATGGAGCTGAGTATCAGGATACCAAGAGTACTGTGGAGCTCCAGTAGGTGAGGGAGGAGTCAAAGCAGGTACTGGCATGACCCGCCAGATGATGATACCTAACTTTACCAGGTAAGAAAGGGCCTTCCCAGCCACAGCCCAAGGTCCAGCAGCTAGCAAGGCAGAGTCAATCATCCTGTGAGCGCCAGGTAAAGCACTCCCAGGAATTGACTGCTCTGGCCAGTAGCATCAGAAGTAGGTGGGGTTGAGATGGTTGGTTTGGGTGTTGGGGGTGGTTCCATGGGGACCAGGTGGGCAGCAGTATTATTGTACTTACTGTTGAATATCAAAGGGTAGATGATGATTTCTTTGCCATCATGGACAATTTGTTAGGGTTCCTTGGGTGCATTTGGGCAGGTGTACCACTGCAAGTCTTCCAAGGACCAGGATTTGTGATCAGGATTTGGGGGATACTCAGTGAAATGCACAGGGTCAAATGGAGCATTGGGTAGACGTTAGTAGTCAAAGTCTTTGGTTTTGTCAACTGGAGTCTGGCTATCTATCCCAGGGGATGGGTACTAATGCTTGGGTGTATGCAGATGGAAGAGTATCAAAAATATGTATGGAAACAGATTGGTGAACTAAAGGTTCATAAGAAATTTATTTGGTAAGGATGATGACACAGAACTTTTTCAAGTGCTTCTGATTTATATACTTACTCACATGCAAGTGCCTCTGGGCATTTTTCTGGTGCTATCTGTGTGGCAAGGTTTGGCATCTCAGGTTCTGCTATTTGGTTGGCTGCTTCATGGTCATTTTTGGGGTTTTCAGGAACAGTTGTTTGGCTTTTTGGTAGTTCATCTTGACTTGGATGGTCATTTCTTCTGGCAGGTTTGGCTTCTGGGGTTATGGGGGTTTTCCCAATTTGATCATCTTTTTTGGACTGGTTTGAAAGGCTTTCTTGAGGCCAAGGAACTTGATTGAAAAAGGGGTCCCCAATTGGGGACCCCAAATGACTTAATCAAGGGT
The DNA here is from genome assembly GCA_014839935.2 of Entomophthora muscae. Lineage (NCBI taxonomy): Eukaryota > Fungi > Entomophthoromycota > Entomophthoromycetes > Entomophthorales > Entomophthoraceae > Entomophthora > Entomophthora muscae. Next base: position 171,557 of record QTSX02007239.1, read on the forward strand.
GGGCTTTGTAAAGTTCCGTGGCCCACCTTTGGCCCTAGATTGGGATGTATTTCCCAGACCATTGATAAAGGTGGCCCGCGTGTAGGCAAAACCCCTCCAAAACCTGGAGGACTTGGCTCACACGGTAGACAAACGCTTTGTGTTGGCCTTCTTGGCCAAAGTTCTCATTTCCCCTTTGGAGTCCCCTCCAACTGCAGAAGAGACATTAATTCAGTTGGATTGCTTGTTGTTCTGGTGTTGCCTGGTCCTGAAACAATTAGCAAACCAACAAAAAATGCGGGCCACATGAAGTTGGAAAGGTCAAATCTGCGGCCTGGGGAAATTGGGTACCAAAACCCGCGACCAGAGGTGTCCCAGGTAGCTATTTTCTCCGGCCCAGGAGTCCCCCGGCCCAAAACAATTGGGTTCCAGAGCTCTCTGGTGGAGACGTCAGAGGAAGGAATTAGGGGAAATGCACACCCTGAGTCCTCAGAAGGCTCCTAGACAATAAAGGGGGCTGAGTCTTATATCCAGCCCCGCAGCCACTATTTTCTTGGTCCCAAACCAAGATAAGATTGGCTAGTACTCTTTAATAGGCTCCCCTTTAGATTGCACTCCAATAGCCCCTTTCATAACCCCTCCTGACCTATCACCCCCCTTTGCATAAAATGGAAGCATGGGCTTTCAGGTCCCTTGCTTACCAATTCCAATTGTTGAATAAACTCCTGACTTTGCAAATCTTTTGTATTTTAAAGTTTGTTTAACAATAAAGGTATTTATCCCAACTCCTGCTGTTGTCCCCGCCTCCCGCTTTCTCTGGCCCGCCTGCCCGTCTGCCTGTTGTTTTTTGTTGGGAATTGTTCCAAAAACAATAACTTGGACCATTCCCTGTTATTTACCCAAGTACTTAATTTCCCCCCGCCAACCGCCTTCCCTGGCCCACCTGCCTGCCTGCCTGTCGTTTTTGTTGGGAATAGTTCCGAGTATATTAATTTGGATCATTTCCTATTATTTACCCGTGCACCTGGTCCGTCTGCCCAGTAGTCTTAGCATAAGAAGGGCACCTGCCAAAATCATGTTGTCATCTTGGTACAAGATGGCTGTGTGGATACTGGTGCCCATTTCCCTCTTGTTCTGGTCCTCAAACCCAGTCTTTTGGAGCAAACTTTCCTTGATTTCTCAATCTTCTGAGTTTATTCCTAGTCATTTTACAAATGTAATTGAGCATCTCACCCAGATTCCCTTTAAACCAGGATCCTATGGGTTGTTCTTTTGGTTGTCTTCTCATCTTGAAGAGTTGTTACCACCTTTGGAATCTGTGACTACTGAAACTCCTTCTTCTGACTTGGTCAATCCTTCCCCCTTGCGCCAAATCCCTGAGTCAAATACAGAGGCCCCTTTCACTTGGGATCACTCTCTATGGTTACTTAATGGAGCCATGGTCATGGCTTTGGATGCATACTTCCCTCCCCTTTCACATCTGGTCTCCTTTGGGAGGCCCCTTCAAGCGGCTATCCCAGTCTTGCACTGGATGGCATCCTGGTGGTTGGTCCCACCAGGATGGGAGCCAGACTTTGTTAGTCTAGCCCCCCTCTCTTACAGGCTTGAACTGGGTTTACTGGGTAACTAAAATTAGCCTGCCCAGGCCCAGCCAAACCCACCAAGGCTTGGGAATAGCTTTTGGGGCCCAGAACGGGCCCCACACTTGGATTTTCTTCAAAAAGCAGAAATCCAGGTGCAGGTAAATCTCCCCCGCCTGCTAGCCCCGCCTGGTGGCTAGGAGCAGGTTTGATTCCCGCCAGGGGCTTCAAAATTGTTACTTTTGTAACACTGAGGATTTCCCATATGATCAGGCAATTGAATTTACCCTGATCAAATGCCTGACAAGTTTGTCCAATGACATCATATTCATCTCCTACTATAAGCTATTGATAATTTTGGCACCCAAGGAAGAGCTGCCACCCAAAAAGGGAGGAGAAAGGTCAAGAAGGAGACATTCATTGGTGCGTTTCTGGCTGTTTCAGCCAAGGGGTTTGTCTACTATTGGACAAACCCAGATTTCACCAATGGCTACAAGTACCATCACATCCTTGGTGGATTACTTGACTCCTGGGATGGCTTGAATTCCAAGCACCAGGTTTTCTTGAGCCACCAGATGGAGGGAGCTCCACCACCTTCAAGGCCATCCAGCAACACAGGCACCAGGCCTCTGTGTACCCAGCCAGCCATGCAGACATCCATCTGGGTGATTTTGTTTTCTTTAACATTGGAGATACACTCCGGGAGTGCCACCCTCAGGCTTTTAATGATATCTATCTTAGGGTCCTTGACCACAATTCTCTCTTTGGTCACCAAATGATGGCTAACTTGTTTGCACAAATGTTTTTCCACGTGAACATGAGCAACCAATCACGGAAAGACAAGCGCCTCCCACCTTGGGCCACTGCCACCTACCAGCTCATCCAGCCAATGACAGACAAGGAGTATAACAAGCGTTATATGGCGGCCATCACGCACAATCCTCCTACCCCTACCCTTGCCACCACTACCCCCACCTTCCAGCCCCACCCATCTAATACCAGACTCCCCAGGCCAGCACTGCCTCTACACCTTTCTTCCTGCGCTATTCTGCCTACTAGGCATCACTCTTTCCTGCCCCAATAAACCCCCTGTTGCCAAATATTTTATATTTATATTTTATTTATTTTGAATCTAAATTGTTCATTTTCTCTTTGTTTATAGTTGGCTTTATTCTGTATGTTCATTTTTTTTTATAAAGTCATATATTTACTATGCTGTGTATCTAGATCCAGAACACAGTTATTTTTAGCACTTTAACACAGCCCCCTGTGAAAATATTAACACTAATTTGGTGATCATCAAAATTTGAATTAGAAAATTACAGGTTAATTGTGTTTAGATAAAGTTGTTACTGATCCAAATTCAAAACCTTAATGATAAAATTTAAGCCAATCAGGAGCTGAGGGATAAATTAGTTGTTGTGACATAAAGGGCTATTCAATAATTCTTTGGTGCATGTGCGCTAATTAATATGATTGGCTGGTTGTTTTTCTATTGAGCACCATTGCTGCTGTGGCAAGTTGTTGGTGGACTAGTGCTCAATCAGCTGCTGAGTTAGCACTAGTCCATCAACAACTTGCCACAGCAACAATGGAGCACAATACCAAAATGACCAGCCAAGCATATTAAAATGCACACATGCACCAAAGAATTATTGAATAACCTTTTATGTCACAACAATTAATTTATCCCTAAGCTCCTGATTGGCTTAAAGTTTATCATTAAGGTTTTGAATTTGGATCAGTAACAACTTTATATAAACACAATTAACCTATAATTTTCTAATTAAAATTTTGATGATAACCAAATTGTTGTTAATAACTTCACAAGGGGCTGTGTAAAGTGGCAAAAATAATATGGTAATTGAGGAAAAAATGTCAACAAAAAACACATATTGAGTTGATTGTAAAACATATACATAATGGGTAAAAATGGGATATTGTAGTAATGTGAAAACAGGGATAAACAAAGAGGCAATATTATCAGAATAATACAGATTTTATTGGGGTGAAAGCTATTAAAACATAAGGAATGTTAGTAAAAAAATTAATGGGAGAATTGGAGAAGCTGTTAAAGGACCTCAACTCAACAATTGCAAAAATAAAAGACATTGAATGCAAGGTCAAGGCAAAAGTAAAGGCTGTCGTCCTTACTGGGGACAAAATTAAGAAGGTGTCTGCCAAGGCACTTATGGCCAAGATGCCAGACACCCCCAAAATAATAATTGAGCGTCTTCTCAACGTTCAAAAATTGTAGTTGAGGGTCTCCAGTTCAAATCATTTGCCCTCTCTGCGCTGTATGTCTGGGTTAACAATCCTGAGATGTATGCACATTTCAAGCAAGCCAAGCAAGCAAGAACTGAGGATACCAAATTTCCCGCCCAACTACTTACGCAAGAATGGCTAAGCTGGCCAAGGCTGCGGGCAAAGAGGAAACATGTGAAGGTAACCTAATAATCAAATTTACTAAAGATTTCAAAATACTTACATAATTTTAAGAAAACATAGACAGTGAAATCTTCCAGGTCCTGGTCCCCTTTGTCCCTGCCACATTCTATGCAAACTATGCCAATTATGTGGCAAGGCAGCTGTTTCTGTCCCCCCTGTTTTGTGCAAACTAGAGGACGGCGTTCATGGTATCTTTCCAATGTCCCAGGAGGCATTAGCTGGGCTGACGCATGGCAAGGGGGCATCTGAGTGGGCAGTTACTGCCTACAAGGATACCCAACTGGTCTGCCTGGACCCGGTATCCCTCAGTGGAGTTTACTGTGGTAAACTCCATGGAGCTTGTTTGGGACAGCCTGGAGACGCTCCCATTCAAGAACATACCAGAGATGGGCTGGGCCCATGTGGCTGCTTGCTTCTGCTTCCCCTTGGAGCATACACTCTCTTGACTATTGGAAAACTTCAAGTGTGAGGTGTTGAAATCAGCTATTGCAGACGCAAAAGCTGTAAAGAAGATCAAAACCCTCCTTGCTGACTTTGGGCTGGCATGGAGTGCCAACAAGACAGGGGTCCCTCCAGCAATGGATCTCACCTTTGCTAACACAAAACATGAGAAGAAGATTAGTACCATGTTCAATAAGCTGTGTGATTTTACTGAAGCCTTTGCTGGGAAAAGGCTTCACCTTGTGGTTTACTTGGGGTTTCTCTTTTACTTTGGAATGGGCGCCAGCGTGGAGGATCTTGACGGAGTCTTCCTTGGGATTTATGAGGCCAGGCTCTCCCTGGATGGGAAGAAGGTCCCCCCAGGTACAACTCAGTTGATCATGTGATCCAGGACGCCCTGGTCCTGGCTGGAATTTACAGGTCTGCAGCCCTTCTAGAGAAGCTGCTGCTTCACTCCCACCTGACTGTACTTCCTTTTACCAGCTGCTGTTAATATTTCAATCAGGGTGTATCCACTGTCTACGGTTTGGTGGTAGAGGTTGTGCACCACCTCCATTGCTGGGTGGGTACATACAAAAGAACCCATTAAAGGCGCCCTTAAAACTCTCTTTTCCAATAAATATATTTAAATTTTAGATTATTTTTATTTATAATAATTTATATAATTTTTATTTTAGCAAACAAGTTTTGCAAAATAAATCTTGGAGAAGGTTTTCATAAAAGCAAAATAATATAGTTAATAAAATATACCTCTAAGTTGTACATTAACCATTTATTTTTTATTTTATTTTTATATATATTTAATAAGAGTGATATAAATATATTTGAGTAATCCAGTATCAAGCGTTTGGGATAGCCTCAGATGCCATAATAAAATAATATATAATAAAATAAATACATTACAAACCTTCATTGATGGTCCTGCTGAATGTGATTGCGGGCTTAGAAGCTTCTAAATATAAAATAATAATCAATAAATCTTGAATAATAAATTAGAGAATATAAAACAGTTGGACACACTAAGCCTTTAATTTATTGGCTGTTTGGCAAGGCACGCGGGGATGAAAAAATCAGTGTGGCCATAGAATTTGACCACAGTCTCAGCTGGGAGGGTGTGGATCCCGGCCTGCAGCAAATCAAAGAGGTCCTCAGTCCTAGTTGGGGTCCCTTGCTTGACAACTTGCTTGAGCTATCCAAAAACTTCTATGATGGGATTTAGGAAGGGCAAATAGGCGGGGAGTAATAGAAGGCGCAAATTTGATGTGGCCAATTGCTGGGGGTCCACTGCAATGCTGGTATCAATTGAAGGAAATTCTTTGAGAATATCTACCACCTTATGGAGACCAACTTTATTCAGCACAATTACATTGGTGAAGCCCAGGCTTGTGAACCTCAGGTGCTTCTGGACCAATTGGAGGAATGATAGGAAAGTCTGGCTGTTATGGGATCCTAATATCATTTGATAAAGCTCAATCCCCTTTGGACTGAGGAGAGCCACCATCAAACAGGCTGTGGCGCGAACTGCAGCATGCTGAGCTACCCTGTCATTTGAGCCTTTGGGGACATAGCCATATGCATTGCACATAGATGAGGCAAATGCCAATTTTTCAACATGTAAAAATTGACTGTCCCCTTGTTTTTGAGGGCAGTGTAAGCCTCAGCGTATTTTTTCTGAGTCTTGATGTTGGTTGGGCTGTTTCTATTACAGGGAGATACCCCATGCTTTTTACAAGAAAAGCACATTCCCTTCAGCAGATGGTAGTAAAAGGAAATGGAAGCCTCAACCCCAAAAGTAGATTTAACCACAACCTGTATATTTGCCAGTTCAAGATAGCAATCTCAGGTTATTCACTGGCGGGTTGCCCATTTGTGCTCCTTGGTGAGCATAGCGGACATGTGCAGGGATTTCTCTGCAGCAAGGACATGGCCAGTATTGATGAACTTATTGAAGGTCTTTGAGGCATACTTGGGATCCACCCCAACAAGAGCTGCGGCTGCCTTGTTGTCACCAGATTCCTGCATGAGCCGGAGAAGGATGATCCACGTGATATCAGGAATACGCTTCTGGGCAGGCTTGGTGGGCTCAGATGAACTGGGATCCTGGTTGGTGACTGGCACACAAGGCATGGGCACCTTGTTGTAGAAGCTGCAACCTTTTTAAACACCAGACATCCCTCATCAGTTCTGTAGAACTAAGACTCCTTGTCCTCTTCCTTATTGCCATCACTGATGTAAGGCTCATAGCTAGTGTCAAGCACAGGCTTAACCTTCTCCAGCATGGCTGACAGGACCAACTCTTGCTGGTACACAATGTCAAACACATAAAAAGTAAGTTCTGCCTCCTTGTTTCTAATTGTTTTGATAGTGGTAACCTTGGTGATCTTCCAGGTCAGCTTGGGGACCCAAGGGTTGATGCTCTGTACCCTAGCAGCTTATGCTCATTGAACTGGCTGTGTCAGTGCAGCGTCACTATTGAACTCTCATCTCCTGTCTCCTTCCTGAGTAGGCACTTGGGCTGCACTAACTCTATTCTTTGACCCGCAGGGGCAACCACAACTGCAGCGCACAACGGGTGCATTGGTACTCTGTTGTTGTGTTCCTTCCATTTTGAGAATTTAATAAAATATTAAATGAAATTTCAATTAAGTTACTCCCTAATGTTAATTTTTGCTTTTATATGAATATGGATATTTAATTAGAGTTTTCCCCACCCAATATCCCAATTAAAGATTTTTATTTCTTAATTAGTTGTTTTTGGGTTTACAACACCCATTTTAGAATACTCAAAAAAATTTCCACCCATTTACCCAGATTTTACTGCCAAATTCAAACATTCATCACAATGTTTTTAAAATTTGTGTTTCAGATTGTGTGCCCTATTTTAGTTACCTTGGTATCATTCTTGATTACCATCCATTGCACACAACATTTGAGTGGTTTTGTTTACATAGTGAGTTGATATTGTGTTTTGGTTTTGGGTTGAGTTTTGACTCACTGTGCTTGGGTGTATTTTATCACCAATTCACATAGTAAACATATGTACAACAAAATTTAACTCACACCATTTTGTTTGTGAATCTCTGTATTTTGGATTGTATTTTGAATAGTCTTGCTTTGTGCCTGAGCACTTCTTTGCTGTATTGACCCATTCTGCCCATTAACGCCAAAAATCCCTGTTAACAGAGTGTATATTTTAACCTGATAGTTGATTTTGCTTAAATCTGAGGTATTTTTGGTTGTTGCCATAGATTTTAAAACTACTTTATAAAAACCCTATGAACAAATAGTTGAGTAAAATTTATTCTAATCTAATAACCATATACATTATTTTAAAAGCTATGGCAGCAAGCAAAATTACTTCATATTTAAATAAAAATAAAAAAATTTATTGTCACAACATCTTTGATTACTCCCTCTTGGGGAATTAAAACCCCAAGTAAATCACCAAGCAACACACCAAGTGGTTCACCGCTCAGTCAATAAACCAGTGGCACCTTATCAGTTAACCATCTATGATGGGGATCACTTGATCCAGGTCCTAAATGGAACACAACTTGATTAAGCCTCATGACTTAAGAGGAAAATTACTCAGATAAGCCCCATGACCTCCATGACGTATATGGACGGCATGTGGCTTGTCATGATACTATATATTAAGCTATATTCATGTTCAATAAAGTATCATTCTCTTCTTGATCTTCCCCTTTATTTTGTTTATTATACTTCCTAGAAGTATAAACTTGACAGCAGTAGCACAGGTAGGTTATCCATACCTACCCAACTCAAAGGAAAAATTCCTCCCAAGAAAAGAACCCAAGCAATGTCACTCCCTAACAGTTGGAGAGATTACAAAGTAGGACAAGACGTCCCCCTGGACTTGACATCTATGTTAATCTCCTTGTACTTATTGACCAGTACAACACTCTCAAAACCCGCAGACTGTTCCCTACCACGCCAGCCACAACAGCGTCTACGCAACCTGAGATACCCAACATTGTGTTTCAGCGTTTATGTACAGCTGAGATTGGTGCCTTTGCAGGTCTACGCCGTGAGAACGCCTCCCTTTGGTTCAACAGCACTGAGAGCAAGTTTGAACAAGCGTAAGGAAAACCCCGCAGTTAAGAGAGAGCCTTGCCCCAACAAGCAAAACAACTGGGCCAATAATACCCAACCTCAAAACGGGAATCACACTGCACAAGCCAACCAGGCTAGCACTGAAGATACCAATGAGGAGGGAAAAGCTCAGGGGAGTGCTCAGACAAGCTGCCCTCCCCCTCTTCACAAGACTTGTACAGAGAAAAGGACGTGGACTCCATCACCATGATCTAAGTTCCCTCCAGCATCCCTCTCCTGTTTGCTGCCCAATATGGAAATAAACTCCTTACCTATCCTTTCTGTTTTTGCAGATACCAGGGAACAGCGCTATTTGACACTGGAGCCAAACAATTGCTTATTAAAAAGAGTTTTTCAGACCTCATGAAGTTACCTACCGTTTGAAGTAACATCAGAAGGGTCATCATGGCAGATAACTGCAGCACACTAGTTACCCACAAGACCAAACCTTTCTGGGCACAAATTGGAGACATCCAAACAACAATTAGTGGTCCCATCATCCCAATCCCAAAATACAATATCATAACTTGGATTATATTGGATGCAAAAGACAAAGCCTCACATTGACTGGGACAGTGCCACTCTCACAATCCAGCGAGGGGAATTCCGCCATCATGTGTACCCAACACACCTTGACACACTCATGAGGGATCACATATTTGTAAAGATCATGGAAACAGAGAAGGAAACCAACATCAGCAAAATCAATTGGAGCACGTGTACATATGAAGTCATTCACTTCAAAAACACAGAAATACATCACAAACAAACCCCAATTAGAGACCAGCTGGTCAACAAGTTTCCCTCCGTATTCCAAGAATCATTACCCGGGCTACCCCATGATTACAGTATACAACATGAGATCAAATTAAAAGGTAGCGTACCTAAAGCACAACTGTCATGAGTGACAAACTCCTGTCAACTATGATAACCAAAAGGCCTCAACTATGGGAGTCAAACCCTGGCATCTTGCGGGCTGCCAGCCCACAGGGCCGGCTGCCTGCAGTTTTTGGGGTTCAAATCAGGATCAGATTTGACTTTGGAGAATCTCCTGAAGTTTGATGAGCCAAGTTTGCCTACAATGATGCCTCCCGTGCTAGGGGTTCCTGTTAACCCAACCAATCAACGGGCCGGGTTAGCCACAGACCCCAGAATAACCCGGGCCACATCAGAAGAAGAAACAAAGATGCCTTCTATAAGAAACAGGCCACTCAGAGATGACCCATCCTGTGACCTGGTTAAAGAATTGGAGTGCTCTAGTTGCAAGTCAGCCAATGAATTAACCCCCGCAATTTTTGCCACCAAGGACTGGGAGGACCAAGTAGATGGGGAAACCCGGGCCATCAAAATCTTTGAAATTTTTGCCATGACAGATGGGCATACTTATACCCTGGGCCGCCAGGAAGATGCCCATTGCCATCCTTGCAATAAAGTGACATTAACCTTTGGTTCAACCAGATCATACCATACTTGTTATTAGTTTTATTTCATCTTCAGTCTACTCCTTGCGGCCCTGTTCCCTGTGCTCATATACCCCTAGAAAACGTGGACCAGCCGCCCAAACTTTACCGTCCACCAGGAGCTCCCTTTGGCCCAGTACATTTTACCAAGTACCCACCCAACCCAGCGTATTTGGAGTTTACCCTGGAGGAGATCCTTATCCACGACCCTTAAGCTAGAACCAGAGAGACTGAAACCGTGTACAGAGAAGGCGTCAAAATTACCATACCTCCTCTGCTATACCAAGACAAGTATAATTTCCTGGCCACATATTTAGTTCCAATGACGCCGCCCCACACCCCGCGGCCCAACCGCCCGCAAGATTCCGTTGCCACTGATGAATCCACCTCCACCCAAATATTTGGAGTGATGTATATCACCCTCACTGTGTTGATTGATTCCATGGTGCCTACAAGCAGACCTTGGGCAATAATTGGAAAATTGTTATCTTATATTGTAAAGTTAGCCCCAATCCTGTGGTGGGCTCTCCCTTCTGGGCCCGCGGGCTGTCCACCCGCGAGTTCTCAGGAACCCCCCTCAGGTTGGATCCCTGACAGCAACCCATCTACCTCAAACATGGTAACCTGGCCCCAAGATGTTGTTAACTCTTGGGGAATCTTGTATGCTATTTTCTTTGATTTCAGCTTACTATGTGTACAAGTTAGCTACCAACCTGATCACTACAATGACCCGACACCGAACCAATCCCAAACAGAAAGACACACCACCTAACAAGGAGAAGACCAAGACCCCAAACTTGCAGGTGCAGAACGTCATAGTAAACCAGACCACAGCCCAGGTAGATATGCCCCAGATGGGGAAGCTCACCCTGGAAGAAGCCAGAAGAGCAATACCAATCCTCCGCCTCCATTTCCAGGCCAACACAAACTCATACTCTAACAACACCAAGAAGGTCCTTGGAGTAGCCTCCATGCTCTCTGGCAATGCCCTGGACTGGTTTGGGAAAGCAACCACCAAGGACGTCAAGTTCTGCCTAGACTACTCCAGATTTGAGAGCAAACTGATGGCCACAGGCGACAACCAAGATACCTGCCACCACGCCTTAATCAGCCTACTAGACATCCAACAAGAACCACAAACTCTGCAAGCTTACACCAATGAGTTTTTGAAGTTGAAGGCTAGAACCCAGATTGGGGACAAGTTATCAGCTATCCTGTACTGCAGAGGCGCCTGCCTGGGCCTGAAGGAGCTCCTCAAGCATCACCCCCACGCTTGGCCTAGATGAACTACTCCTCCTGTGCAGAGGGTTGAGCCTCAACCAGGAAGGAACCTCCTCCTCCACTCAGCGCGTGAACTGAGCCCAGACTCCCAGCAGACCTGGGATGTCTCCAGATGAACTAAAGCATCACTACTGCAAAGGCTTGTGTTTCTATTGTCATGAACCCAGGCATCTTACCAAGGCTTGCCCCAAGAAGAATAACTCTCCAGTTTCCTTGGCGCAAATAAACACCTCTACTCAATCTTATAAGTTTATCCAAGTTGAAGAAAAAACACTCACAACATCCCAGACTGTGGGAGCCTTCATTGACACTGGAGCAGAAGAGAGTTTTATCAATGCCACCCTTACCAAGGACCTTGGACTAGAGTCCACCAACAAAAGCGTCAAAGTAATCATGGGAAATAGCTCCCATGACTTGGGTTTTAGGTGTGTGACCAAATTGCCCTTGAAAATTGGGCAGAACTTGTACCCTGCAGTTCCTATCATCCTGAAAGGACTTCCCCACCCCTTGATCCTTGAGGACTTGTGGTCACAAAGACACAGCACTATTCTGAACTTTCAAAATCAAACAGTTGCCTTGAAAAGGGACAATTTGTTTGATGTGGTACTGTTCCAGTTGAGCCCAACAAGCAAGAAACCCGATACACTCCTGACCCTGAGATTGGAACCCAGCGTGGGATGCCTAACTGGCCCCCTAGAGAAGTGGAGCCACGTCTTCAGTGAGGAAGCAGCAACCCAGCTCCCCAGCCACTCCATCTATGACCATGTCATTGACCTGCTACCTGGGACTCAACCACACCACGGCCCCATATACAGCTGCAATCACCGCAAACAAGCAGCACTGAAGGCTTACCTGGAGGACATGACAAAAAAGGGTTTCATCTGGGTGTCTAAAAGCCCTTGCTTGTTGCCTATGCTGTTTGTAGGGAAGAAAGACGGCGGGATGCGCCCCTGCGTGAACTACCAGAAACTAAACAACATCACTGTAAAGAACCGCTACCCCATTCCTTTGCCAACAACCTTTGTGACATATTGACGGGAGCCCAGGTGTACTCAAAGATTGACCTGAGAGACGCCTTCAACCAAATCAGAGTCAAGGAAGGAGACAAATACAAAAAGGCCTTCAAAACCAGATACGGGTTGTACAAATACCTAGTGATGCCATTTGGGTTGTGTAATGCCCCAAGTACTTTCCAAAGGATGATCAACTCAGTCTTAGGCAAGTATCTTGATCAATTCTGTGTGGCATATTTGGATGACATCCTCATATATAGCAAATCACATGAAGAACACCTCAAACACCTTGACCTGATACTGAGCAAACTCTCACAGGCCAACCTACACGCCAAGCTAAAGAAGTGCAAGTTCTTCCAACCCGAGGTCAAATTCCTGGGATACATTGTGAAGACTGGCGGGTTTGCTATGGTGAAGGACAAAGTGGAAGCAGTAACAGCCTGGCCAGTACCCAAATGCAGAAAAGATGTGAGAATTTTTTTAGGCCTGGCAAATTATTGCAGGGATTTCATCCAAAGTTTTTCTCAAATTACATTGCCCCTAACCCACCTCTGCTCTGACAAGGTCCAGTTTTTCTGGTCTGATGAGTGCACCTCCGCGTTTGTGACTCTGAAGAAAGCTTTTATGTCTGTCCCAGTGCTTGCCATGCCTGACCCAGCTAAACCTTTTGTGCTGGAAACAGATGCGTCTGGCTTTGCGGTGAGTGGGGTCCTTCTTCAGGAAGGAGGGGATGGTATGCTACATCCTGTAGCATATTACTCCAAGAAGATTCTACCAGCTGAAGGGAACTACCCAATATATGACAAGGAGATGCTAGCTATAATGAAGACACTAAAGCATTGGCACAGATATGTGTGCGGCGCTGAACACCCAGTAAAGGTTCTGACAGACTACAAGAACTTAGTTTACTTCTTCAAACCACGCCAGCTGAACCAACAACAGGCTAGATGGGCCTTAGAACTGGCCAATTACGCCTTGAACATAGACTACAAGCCAGGAAAAGTTAACGTTGTGCCAGACACCTTGAGCAGGAGAGCTGACCTGATCCCCTCCTCTGCAGAAATCAAGGACTGCAACATCCATACCCTATTAGACCCCGCCAGCTTAGGAATACAACTGAAGTACTTAAAGATTGCCACCAGTAAACCCAACGTGATAGGAGCTCAGAAATAAGATGCATACTCAATTGAACTAGTCAAAACCCTGACAAAGGACCCGGACTGCCATCACTCAAAGAAAGGATACTCCCTGAAAGGTACTACCCTGCTGCTCAATAATAGAATCTACGTACCCAAGGGCCACACACAAACAAACATATTGATTGACCACCATGACTCAGAGATGGCCAGCCACCCTGGTAGACACAAATCCCTCTCAAGTATCAAGCAGAACTACGCATGGCCAGGCATAGACAAGGAAGTAGCTGCATACATCAATGGTTATGAAACCTGCAGAAGAATCAAGACACGTTGCTCAAAGCCAGAAGGACTACTGAGACCCCTGGACATCCCAGCGGGTCCCTGAAAGTCAGTGTCAATGGACTACATAGTAGAACCCCCCCCCCTCAAAATCCTTTGACGCAATTCTAGTAATGGTTGACTGTTTCACAAAAATGTCCTACTTCATCCTGACCACTACCCACTGCACAGCAGCTGAGACTGCCAGACACTTCCACAACTGCATCCTGACACAACACGGCACTCCAGAAGAAATCATCACCAACTGAGGACCCCAGTTCATGTCCCACTACTGGACCCAAGTGATGAAAGACTTTGGAATAAAACGTTGCATGTCAACCTCCTACCACCTACAGACCAACGGACAAACCAAACAGGTTAACCAGATCTTGGAAAAATACCTCTGATGCTACGCCAACGCAGACCAGGACAACTGAGCAGATATGCTACCTATGGCGCAATACGCCTATAACAGCAAAGACCACACATCCACGGGTATGTCTCCCTTCAAGGCCAACTACGGCTTTGACCCATCTTGGGACCCTAGTATTGGTAGCAAGGAACAGAATACCGCAGGACAAACCTGGATCAAGCAAATACATACCACCCAAGAAACCTGCCTCAGAAACCTGACTTGCGCTGTTAAGATCTACAAGGCGTTTGCTGATAAGAAAAGAGTCCCCGGGAAACCTCTGGAGGTAGGCAATGAAGTGTACCTCAACTTTTGAAGCGTTCCCCTACATGTACCCAGTAGAAAGCTAGTACACCGCCACTGTGGCCCTTACAAGATCACAAAGCAGATAGGGGAAGTGGCATACAAACTAGAGCTACCACCTACTTGGAAAATCCACAACGTCTTCCACCACTCACTGTTATTCAAGAAAGAAGGAACCTCCCTTCCCCACCAGAAGATCAAGACCAAACCCCATCCATCCAGGAGGGACGCTCAACAGAATACAAAGTAGAGTACATCCACAGACACTGCCTCCACTACAAGACCCCACAGTACTATGTCAAATGGGTGGGATATCCACCCGAAGAAAGCACCTGGGAACCAGTCTCCAACCTACCCAACGCACAAGGTGCCATACAGCAATACTTGGAAAGGAGAGCTGGGAGGGAGGAGGGCAACGGGGGAGAAGGGGATGATGTCACAAGTGACAAACTCCTGTCAACTATGATAACCAAAAGGTCTCAACTATGGGAGTCAAACCCTGGCATCTTGCGGGCTTCCAGCCCACAGGGCCAGCTGCCTGCAGTTTTTGGGGTTCAAGTCAGGATCAGATTTGACTTTGGAGAATCTCCTGAAGTTTGATGAGCCAAGTTTGCCTACAATGATGCCTCCTGCGCTAGGGGTTCCTGTTAACCCAATCAATCAACGGGCCGGGTTAGCCACAGACCCCAGAATAACCCGGGCCACATCAGAAGAAGAAACAAAGATGCCTTCTATAAGAAACAGGCCACTCAGAGATGACCCATCCTGTGACCTGGTTAAAGAATTGGAGTGCTCTAGTTGCAAGTCAGCCAATGAATTAACCCCCGCAATTTTTGCCACCAAGGACTGAGAGGACCAAGTAGATGGGGAAACCCGGGCCATAAAAATCTTTGAAAGTTTTTCCATGACAGATGGTCATACTTATACCCTGGGCCGCCAGGAAGATGCCCATTGCCATCCTTGCAATAAAGTGACATGAACCTTTGGTTCAACCAGATCATACCATACTTGTTATTAGTTTTATTTCATCTTCAGTCTACTCCTTGCGGCCCCGTTCCCTGTGCTCACATACCCATAGAAAACGCGGACCAGCCGCCCAAACTTTACCGTCCACCAGGAGCTCCCTTTGGCCCAGTACATTTTACCAAGTACCCACCCAACCCAGCGTATTTGGAGTTTACCCTGGAGTAGATCCTTATCCACAACCCTGAAGCTAGAACCAGAGAGACTGAAACCGTGTACAGAGAAAGCGTCAAAACTACCATACCTCCTCTGCTATACTGAGACAAGTATAATTTCCTGGCCGCATATTTAGTTCCAATGACGCCGCCCACACCCCGCGGCCCAACCGCCCGCAAGATTCCGTTGCCACTGATGAATCCACCTCCACCCAAATATTTGGAGTGATTTATATCACCCTCACTGTGTTGATTGATTCCATGGTGCCTACAAGCAGACCTTGGGCAATAATTGGAAAATTGTTATCTTATATTGTAAAGTTAGCCCCAATCCTGTGGTGGGCTCTCCCTTCTGGGCCCGCGGGCCGTCCACCTGTGAGTTCTCAGGAACCCCCCTCAGGTTGGATCCCTGACAGCAACCCATCTACCGCCTCACGCCACAAGAAGACAACACCCTAAAAGCCTACCTTGACAAAGCACTCAAAAAAGTCCTCATCAGACCTTCAAAATCACCCTTTGGTGCCACTGTCTTCTTTGTGGCAAAGAAAGATGGAAGCCTCCAACTGGTCACAGAATACAAGGCCCTCAACAAAGTCACAATAAAGAACAGGTATCTCCTGACCCTAATTGATGACCTTTTTGATGCCCTGGGGGTCCCAAATCTTCACAAAAATTGATTTGACAGCAGGATATCACCACATTTGCGTGAAACCTGAAGACATTCCAAAGACTGCATTTTGAACTAAATGCAAGTCCTTTGAGTGTGTTGTCCTCAAATTTGGCATGAAAAATGCTCCCAGTACCTTTGTAACCTTCATGAATGAAGTATTCAAGGAATACATTGGGAAGAGAGCAATCATCTACCTAGACAACAACATCATTTTTAGTCCCAACCTGCAACAAAACTGGGAAGACATCCACACAGTCCTCTGTACCTTGCAAGAAAACCAACTAATTGCTAAACCATCCAAATGCAAGTTCTTCTCAACTGAACTCCCCTTCCTTGGTCATATCATTAGAAAGGACAGTATCAAGCCGGATCCAGACAAAATACACACTATAACAGAGATGCCAGCCCCAAGAAACAAGAGCAAACTCCACACTTTCCTTGGAATGGTAGCCTATGTACACGGGTTCATCCCTGACTGGGGCTCACTAACAGCTCCCTTATCAGCCATCACTGGGAAAACAACCAAATTTGTCTGGACACCTTTGTGAGATCAACTTTTCTGCCAGTTAAAAGAGCGCATGGTTACCACCCCCATCTTGCAATACCCAAACCGCAAGGGTGTCTATGAGCTAGAAACTGACGCCTCTGATTATGCCATAGGAGGAGTCTTCTGTATGCAAACAGCCCAGAAAGATTTCCTCCATGTGGCATATGCATCCAGGAAGCTATCAGACGGCAAAAAAAGATACCCCATACACAACAAGGAATTGATAGCCATCATACATTGCCTCATGAAATGGCAATGTTATCTAGAAGGAGCCTAGTTGTTCAAAGTACTCACCAACCACAAGTCGTTGATCTTCTTTAAAACACAACAACACCTGTCAAGGAGATAAACCAAATGGATGAGTCTCATACAGAGATACCCCATGCAAATTGAATACAAGCCAAGCAGGGAGATGCTTATTGCAGACGCCCTATCAAGGCTATACAATAAACACATCCTGCACACTGATGGTGACCCCAACTGGCTCATGTTAATCATGGGGAATCTCCAGGAAGGGTTCCCACCTGGCACACCAATGGACATCCAAGAGAAAGTCCTCAAGAACAAACATCTGTTCAAAAATGTATATGGTACCCTCCACCAAATCCTTCCAAATGGTGACACTGTACCCTACGTTCTGTCAACACAAAAGATTGACATGATCCTCTGTTATTACAGAGACTTGGGACACACCTGTAGCAGAAACTTACATGAATACCTCAAGACTTGCTACTGGTGGCCTAAAATGCTAGATGATATCAGAGAAGTGCTAGAACAATGCAAGGTCTGTGAAAAGTACGCCCAAACCAAAGCTCCACCCAAGTCAGTAGTACCTGTTTCCATTACACAGCCCTTCAAGGTATGGTTATTAGATATTGTGGGACCTATGCCTGGTGAAAGCAAAGGCAAGAAGTACATCATCACAGCCATCATTATGCAACTAGATGGTCCGTAGCACAAGCCACAAAGAAACATAAAGGCAACAACGTGAGACAATTCATTGGTAAGAAGATCATAGCTAAGTTTGGAAAGCCCAACCTTTTAATCACAGACAGAGGCACTGAACTCAAAGCTATTGACACCAACATATACCTTGCCAAAAATGGAATAAAACATGTCACAGCCAGCCCATATCACCCCCAAGCAAATGGACGCGTAGAATGACTAAACTGCTCTCTAGTGGAAGCCCTCAGTAAGTTATCTGCCAACAATCCAAAAGCCTGGGTTGACATGTTACCAACTGCCCTCATGGTCTGCAGAACACGAGTCTACTGCAATACAGGCAAAAGCTCTTATGAACTTGTCTATGATCAGAAACCTTCACTTGTCAGTACTACCACGGGACCACAACTGCCACTTCCCAAGAAGATACTAGACAGCAATGACCTAAATGTACTACAAGCCAGAAAGGACCAGGAAGCAATGGAACAGCAAAGGGTTCAACAAGAAGCAATCCCATTACAACAAGAAATTTTCCAAGTTGGAGACAAGATCTGGGTTGTCAACCACAACTAGCACAAATTAGACCCAGGATTGCACAGACCAGGCATTGTCATGAAGGTGAAACCCAATAACACGTACCTCATCAAAGGGATTGGAGCTTGGACCAAACTAAAACGTATGCACCATGATCAACTTTGTTTGTGTAAGGCAAGAACAGCCCAACAAAATTCAAGACTCCCTGTTCCTAACGTCAAACTGGATAAGTACCAGGCCCATATACCAGATACCCTCAAGAAAGTTCCCAAGGCTCCGCCTTCCAGCACCCCAGGGGAAGATGTCACAAAATCTTTGATTGCTCCCTCTTGGGGAATTAAAACCCCAAGTAAATCACCAAGCAACACACTGAGTGGTTCACCGCTCAGTCAATAAACCGGTGGCACCTTTATCAGTTAACCATCTATGATGGGGATCACGTGATCCAGGTCCTAAATGGAACACAACTTGATTAAGCCTTGTGACTCAAGAGTAACATTACTCAGATAAGCCCCATGACCTCCATGACGTATATGGACAACATGTGGCTTGTCATGATACTATATATTAAGCTATATTCATATTCAATAAAGTATCATTCTCTTTTTAATCTTCCCCTTTATTTTGTTTATTATACTTCCTAGAAGTATAAACTCAACATTATGTTAATTTAAAATAGATTTGTTTATTTTTAATTTTGTTTAAATATGAGTTATTTTAGTTTAAATCCAAAGTATTTTTGCTTGTTTGCATAGCTTTTAAAACTACTGTACAGATAAAAATCAAACTTTAAAACCAGAGCTGCAAATTACTTTAGCTTGATTTAGGATTTTATTATATAGTAAAAGGGAAGGAACAATATCATAGTGACAATGCAGCTGGTGTGTGCCGCAGTCAGGGGCTAACCACAGCAACTTTAGTAAAATTGACTGTATAAATGAAAAAATGAGAATTTAACTGTGGCAATTTTGTCACTTTTTAAATTTTCAAAGTGGCTTTTTACAATAAAGTAATTGCTTTTTATTGACTTTTTTGGTTGAGAGAATGAATAAAACATTTTATATGTATCCTTAATTATTTTTAAGCCTTGATAAATTGTTTAAATCCAATTTAAAAATTTAAAAATGTTAACTTGATCACAGTTAAATTCACACCTTTCATTCATATAGTCAATTTTACTGCATTTGCTGTCTCCACAAGTAAAAAATAAGTGAATACAGCACAATTTCCCACCCAGAAAAAAGACAAATATAGTGTGGATAACTTTGAAGTTACACAGACACAAAAAACCAGTCCAGGACTCCAAGGTTGGGAGGAAGAAGAGTATAAATCCCAGGGTGCACAAGCTTATAAAAAAGCTACCAAGTATGTCATATTCAAGACAATGAGCAATAAGAAAGTTTCACCTTCTTCTTTGATATACCCGCCTTTTTACTACCAAGAGTCATTCCTTTCAAGCCTGATACATAAAGTTTGGCCAGTGTTTGATACTAGCAACAAGTCTTATGTAAATGATATTGATGTAGAAGATAATAAAGAGCCCTAGTATTGCAGTAGTTTTTAAGCCTGTTAAGATAAACAAAAATTGTTCAGTACAAAATAATTGGTTCAGTCACACAAAAATGTCAACTTTTTGTATAGAAATAGAAGCTAATTCCACAGAAAATGTGCACTATTTTGCAAAAATGTTGTCGTGAATAACGGCATTCACCATGTTTCAATTTCGCCTTTGTTGGGCCGTTTTGAAGACAAATCTCTTGCTTTTGCTTTTGACTCTCAAAATAAACCAGCTTCTGCTTCAGGAAATATGATTGTTTGGTTTCCTGACTCTGCACAACTCACTTGCCCCACTCATGCTTGTGGCAAGTGATCCTACCGTCCTGGTAGTGTTTTGTGGTATTCCTAACCACTATATATTCCATTCCATATTCACCAATAAAAATTAAGTTCTATTCAAATTTTTGTCTTTGTGTCTTCTGTACTTCTGCGCCTCTCTCTAGCCACGCCTAGTAGAGATTATTCATTCAGGGCCACAAGGTAAACACTATTGCCTTCCCTGTCATCTAACCAAGACTTAGTACAAATCCAATCCTAAGGTTAGGATTCCCCGTTGTGTGTCTGTGCTGCGCCTCAGAACACAACAAAAATGGTGCTCACTACAGGGGCTGTAAGCCCCTTGGTTATCCCTTTTGCATCTACGTTTTCAGGTCCCTTGCCTCCGCCTATTTGGGAGTTGACCTCACCTGAAATTACCAGCCCTCCTATTGAGGAAGACATCGCCAACCCGCCTATTGTCCCTACTATGCTGAACCTTGGGAATGGTCCCTGCCTAGTTGCTTACCCTATGGGTACCCCTGACTTGGAACAAGTCATGGCAGTAGCCCTTTGGATAGCTCAGGACGGGGCCATCCCTTGCCTTCAGTTACAGTTTAGCTGTGCCAAATACTACAAGTTAATTGTGGCCCCTCAGTTTCCACAACATCTCCTCTCAGCAGCTTGCTCCGCTGAGCACTTACTATTGTCCTTCATAAAGCCTGCCTTAGCCCACCATCAAATGGTGTTGGGGCTCCACGTCCAAAAAATCTTGTCTCTGCAAGCAGCAGTTACTCATCACTGGGACCAGTTTGCGGCCTACCAACAATGGATTCATTCTCTGTTCTCCCTGACATCTGACAATCAGCGTGATTTGGTCACCTCTCAAACACGTTTAGTCAATTCTATTGAGCAAATGCGCTATTTCATCCCTGAGTACGTTAGTGAGCAACTACATGAGTTTCACCAGTTAGAACAACCCTGGCAAACTCAAGTAGACTCCACCCTAAACGCTTATCTCTCTAATTTTGAGCGCCTAGTGCAACAGCTCAATGCATTCAGTTTATTTCTTTGAGCAATTGCAACAGGTAGCTGACCTTGCAGCCAAAGTCTAAATGTGCTCAGTGCAGAATTTGATCAAGAGAGAGCTACCACTGCTGCTGCTATTGCCAAACTTCAGAGTCAGGTGAATGAGCTGTCCACTCCCAAACCAGATGTTCCGCCTTCTCCTCCTGCTGATGATCTGGTGAACAGAGAGCAGAAAATCTGGGAAGCCATCCAGGAATTACATGCTTCCACTTGTAGCCAAGGACGTCCTACTGAAATGCCTCAACCTGACCCCCAGGTTCTTGCGCTGACTGCTCAGGTTGCTGAACTACATCAAGAAGTTGCTACTTTACATGAGGTAGTAACGGCCACAGCTAGTCCACTTGGGGTTAACGAGGAGGGTGGCTGTTGTCCTGGTTTGGCGGGGGCTCCTCAAATCCATTGTGCCAGAGAGTTGATTGCCCTAGCTAATGTGGTGGATCATTTGAAACAAGACCAGACTGAGTTGGACAGGGACATACAGGAGATGAGTGAGTTGATTGATTTGGTAAACAACAGATTCACCCCTTGCCTATCAGTGGGGCCATCCCTTACTTTGCAACTGGCTGCACTCTCCACGGTTGTCACTACTCAAGGACAACACTTAAATGTTACTGAACAACAGACCACTCTAGCCAACACAACAGGTGCCAGAACCACCGAGACTCTGACAACCCTTGAAGAAAGTGTTTGACAACTGTGGGCTAGACAACCCCCCTCCGAATCTGAAACTGAGTTCTCCCCGCGCATAAATGTACTTGATAGCAACAATGGTGGTCCAACTCCTGAGGCACACTTCAAGCCTACTTTTAAGCAAGTCTTTGATCCTAAAACCTCAACTATTGCAGCCTTCTTAACTATTTACAAGACTGCTATGAGACAAGCATCAGATGAAGTTAAGAAAGAACATATTCTGACTTGCCTACACCCGGCCTGTCAAGAGGTAGTTGTACCAGAGCTGCCCTCCATTGAGACCTGGGAGGACATATAACAGCTCCTAATTGACAAGTTTGGTGGTGATCTTAGCCTGGAGGTGAAAAAGGATGATTTCATGCACATATCCTTCAAGCCCAAGAAGACATTAGCTGAATTTGCCAACAGATTTTACATGGAGGGACAACAGTTAATAACAAGCAGACAATTGACAGCGCATGAAGCATATATGGCCTGCGCCCAGGCCCTCAAGGTGAATCAACTCCTATGCCTCCATTTCAAGGCCCACAAGGCTATGCTGTCCTCCATGAAAAGTATAAAGACACTGCTCCAAGATATGCATCTTACCCATTCTGGGGCAGTTGTTCAGAAAAAGTTGTGCCGCTTCCAACTCTGGCTACTCTTCTTGCGGCCCTTGTATCCTCACTATGAACTCCCAAAATCCTCCTCAACGCCAAGGTTTCACCAACTGTGGTCAGATAGGCCACCACTCTCGCGTCTGCACCAATCCGCGGGTTAAAGGAGATGATCCCAAGGATCAGTTGGGAAAAGAACAGTCAACCTAGAGGCGGAGATGCTCTCGGTTGACAATTCTTCCCAGTCTCCTCCTACACCCCCGCCTGCTACTGACTCTGAGCCTGTTGATGATGAAGCTCCTCCTATCCTCCTCCTGTTCCATGACATTTCTGACAATTCTGACGTGGATGAGTCTGATGTTGAAGACCATGATGTATACGGGTATTCTGTTCTTGCCGTCCCTGAGACTATTGCCGTTCCCTACAAGCTACAATCTGGGAAGACTACAACTACCACCAAGCCCTTGTCTGAGGCCAAAGCAGTTGTCTCCTGCCCCTATCTTACTCAGGAAAAACGGTCCCCTGTTTTAGTGGAATCATCAGAGGAAGCCGCTGAAGTTGCAGATGCCGTTTTCAAAAATGTATCTGTCTCACTCCCTCTCCAAACTGTATATAAGGAGTTTCCAGGACTACAATGCATGATTGAGAAATGGGACAAGGAACTAGCTGAGGCACAGGATATCTTGGCTGTTCTGTCACCTTTTGGACGCACCACCACCCAGGTAGAGATATCTATCCAAAAAGTAAAGATCAAAGCCGTCCTGGACACTGGTTCTCCTGTCAACGTTGTTTCTTCTAAATTGGTGAAGAAACTTAAGCTGGTCCCTGATCTCAACTACCATAAATCCTATGGCACCGCTGGTCTCTCCATGACTTTTGCCATTGGTGCGTACTCTGCCTTACCAATGCAATTTGGTAAACTCCTGTTGGCTGTGCCAGCAGTTATTCTAGAAAATGAGAGCCATGACCTTTTTATTGGGACTCAGTTCCTTTGGGAATATAATGGGATCATCAACCTAAAGGATGGTTATCTTTCTATTCTAGGGTACAAAGTCCCTCTTATTTTTGAAGAACCAATCAAATTTCCTGGTAAACGTTTGAAGACATGTACTCTGGAGTACCCCACAGGAGTTTTCACCCTAAAATATTGAACCCATTACACCAACATGTAGTGTCCTCCTATGGCTTGTCCTGCAACTGAGGGAATCTCTCTCATGGTCATGTCTGCTATCACCATCCCCCCAGGCTCTCAGGCTATCATAGGCTCCCAGATATCATATGAACTACCTGAACATACTTTCTTAGAGCTGTACTCCCCTTCTTCACTGGGGTATAACAATCCTTACCTTTGTCCTGGAATTCTAGACGTTTCCCACAAGGATCCCGTTCAATTACTAGTTGCCAACCTTACTGCGCTTCCTATGACAGTATCCAGAGGACAGGTCGCTGGTTACAGAAAGTTGTTAAATGATCCTGACGTCTTGTCTCTTCACCCCTTTGGAACGTTTCAAGACTTTAACCTACCCGAAGACAAGCCTCATGTCTTATCTCTGTTCACTGCCCAAGACTTCCCTCAGTTGTCCCCAGTTCAACAGAAAGAGGTGCTTGATTTACTAGACCAGTTCTCAGACATCTTTGCTAAAGATAGTACTGATTATGGGCTAGCCAAAGGTGTGATTTATCAGATTAACATAGGAGATGCTCCCCCCTTTTGTGCCAAGCCATACTGCCGCAGCCAAGTGGAAGATGCACAGGTTTCTAAGGAGCTCAAACAACTGCTGGATGCTGGACTGCTAGCTCCCTCTCAAAGTCCCTGGGCTTCCCCCCTGCTCATCTTAAAGAAAAAGGATGATGGACACCGGATTGTGATGGACTATCAAAGGTTTAATTCTCTAACCAAGAAAGATTCCTATCCCTTACCACGCATTGATGATGCCCTTCAATGCCTTGGAGGTTCTAAGTTTTTCTCTGCCATGGATTTGGCGTCTGGCTACTGGCAAGTTGACCTCTCTCCTGAAGACTGTCAGAAGGCTGCACTCATCACATCAGAAGGATTGTTTGAACCTAACTGCATGCTGCAAGGGCTCTGTAATGCCCTGGCAACTTTCCAGAGGGCCATGGATTCCATCCTGCGTGATTTGAAGTTGTCATGTGTCTTAGTCTACCTAGATGATATAACAGTCTTCAGCGCAACTTTCACAGATCACCTAGCCCATCTTAAAGAGGTGTTTATAAAGATCCAAGAATCTGGCCTCAAGTTAAAGCCCTCTAAGTGTGCTTTCTTCAAAGAACGCCTTGAATTCCTGGGCCATGAAGTAACCCAAAAGGGAATTTGTCCAATGACCAAGAAGGTTGAAGCTATCAACAAAATGCTTCCGCCCACTAACCTCCAAGAAGTACAAGTCTTTCTGGGAATGATGGGTTACTATAGACAATTCATTACTGATTTTGCTGATACTAGCAAACCCTTGGTCCAACTATTGCGTAATGTTCCTTTTGAATGGCCCTAGCCAACAGCAAGTCTTTGAGAATCTAAAGCAGAAACTCAAAGAAGCACCCATTTTAGTGTACCCCAATTACGATAAGGAATTCATCTTGTACACTGATGCTAGTGACCTTGCTATTGGGGCTATTGTGGCTCAGCTTGACAATGAAGGTGTGGATCACCCTGTAGCCTATACTTTCTGTGTGCTGAATAAGCATGAAAAGAATTATAGTGTTACAGACAAGGTGTGCCTTGCTGTGCTGCATGCAGACAAATAATTACGCCACTATGTGTATGGTACCCATTTCACTGTTGTCACTGATCATGCTTTGCTCAAATGGTTACAACAACTTAAAGAGCCTGAAGGACGCTTATCCAGATGGGCTCTCCGCCTGCAAGGTTATGACTTCACTGTGCTCCATTGCCCTGGGATTCAACATCAGAACGCTGATAGGTTGTCCCAAATGCCCATCCTTGCTCTACATCCTGCTGAGGCAGACCACCTGTACAAGCTAATTGACTACCCTTCTTCCTGGGAAAGTGTGACAGAAGAGGTTTGACTTTCCTTGTCCAAATTGTCTGAAGATACCGTCATACGCAACAACCAACTCTTCAAGAAGGTGTGGGGTTTTATAACTGCCATACATGCGCCCCAGTCTTTGCCTCTCCTTGGTGTCACAAGCTCATAAAGAAACTGGCCATGGAGGCATTGCCAAGACCTTTGACTGGCTTCAGAAGAATTACTTCAGGGAGAATCTTTGCCTGTTGATCACAGATGTCATAGCTAGTTGCCATGACTGCCAACTTCAGAGGCCCCAAGCTGCTTCCCATGAGTTCAAATTGGTCCCCCCCCTCAACATGCCTTTCACACTGTCAGCATTGATGCTGTAGGTCCTCTCCCCTGCTCACACTCCAGATGCCGCTTTATCCTGATTTCCGTTGATCACTTCAGCAAGTGGGTAGAAGCTCGCCCTACTAAAGACATCACTGCTAAGACTACCACTGCCTTCCTGCTGCAGGATGTTTTCTACCGCCATGGTTGTCCTCAAGTGCTGTTATCAGACAACGGGACCAACTTCAATGCCAAACTTGTAACCTCTGTTGTTGAAGCTCTAGGAACTCACCAGTCTTTCTCTTCCCCCTATAATCCTTCCACTAATGGAGCAATTGAGCATGCCAACTTGACACTGGTTTCTATCATGAGGAAACTCACCTACTCTGACACTGCCAATTGGGATCTATACTTACCTGCTGCACTCTTTGCCTATTGTCTGAGCAAGCATTGGGTCACAGGGTACTCCCCCTTTGCCATGTTGTATGGGTGTGAAGCCACCACTCTGTCACTCTTGGGGGTTCCCCTACTCTCCTCTGATAAGGCCATGAACCCTTACAACCACATCAAAGACTTAGTCAACCGCATCATTGATATACAGGCCACTGCCTACACTTCTGCCTATAGACTAAGATGCTTGAGCTCTCTCCTGACAACGCTGGGCGCTCCCCCTTGCCTGAGTTTGCTGTTGGTCCATGTCCTATACTATCAACACTGTGTGGGTGGGCGCGCACACAAACTAGACTCCCTGTGGATTGGTCCTTTGGAGGTGACTTTCAAGCAAGGATCTGAGTACACTGTAAAGCTCCTCTCTAGTGGTCGCCCTTTTGCTTGTGTACACACCAAGTTCCTCTGCAAGTATCATCCCCCAAAGGCCAATCTAGAGGGGGGCAATGTTGTGAATAACAGCATTCACCATGTTTTGATTTTGCCTTTGTTGGGCCATTTTGAAGACAAATCTCTTGCTTTTGCTTTTGACTCTTGAAATGAACTGGCTTCTGCTTCAGGAAATATGATTGTTTGGTTTCCTGACTCTGCGCAACTCACTTTCCCCACTCATGCTTGTGGCAAGTGATCCTACCGTCCTGGTAGTGTTTTGTGGTATTCCTAACCACTATATATTCCATTCCTTATTCACCAATAAAAATTAAGTTCTATTCACATTTTTGTCTTTGTGTCTTCTGTACTTCTGCGCCTCTCTCTAGCCACGCCTAGTAGAGATGATTCATCCAGGGCTGCAAGGTAAACATTATTGCCTTCCCTGTCATCTAACCAAGACTTAGTACAAATCCAATCCTAAAGTTAGAATTCCCTGTTGTGTGTCTGTGCCGCGCCTCAGAACATGACAAATTTCCAGTCACACAAAAAGTTATGTAAAATGAGAACAAATTTATGATTATTTAACAACAAATAAACAAAGCACTAGAACATAAGAGTTCCAGTCACAAAAAAGCTGCTATGTTTACTATATTTTTTAAGAACACATTGAATTCAGTCACAAAAGTTAAAAACTCAATCCAACAACAAACCCTAATAGCAACTGAAACAGACAGTAAATTATCAAATATTAAAACAAATCAGTGAATCTGTAGTATTGTTACCAGTTCATCCTAATCAATATATATAATTTAGAACATGAAACAGATATGAAAAATTCTGAGTGTCTGCTTAGGGATTAAATTATTAAAAAGAATCAAAATTATTAATACATACAGTTAAAAGTACAAGATTTTAACCAAAATAATAAATAAATAAATTTTAAAACCTAATGTTAAATAAACAGTAGTAACTACAAGCTTTTATGCTACTAAATTTAGACAAATATAAATCAAGGTAAATAAATTATATAGTTAAACAGATTTTAATTTTAATTTATTTTTGTACTAAAATAGACACATTACAACAACAGATCCAATGAATCAAACAGTTCCAACACAGATGTGGAAGCCTCTTGTGGATCAAAGAACAGAGTGGCTGTATTCCAGGAGATGTGAAGTGGGAGTTGTTTTGAGTTAGGTGGTGAAGCCTAAGCTACACAGCCACTACAACAAACCCAGGACACCAAGACTGAAAGAGCGGCTAGTATTAACCCCAGAGGTCCAAAGCTGTCTAGGAAGGCCACCAAGGCCACCATTACTAAAATGGGGGTAGAAAGATATCCCTTCATTTATTTTTCTGTTGACAGATTTTCAGTCAAATTTGATCCAACTATAATTTTCTTCATATATATATTAACTTAAAATAGATCAAAAGTTTATATATAATATATTTACTAAAAAAAGCTATGCTTCACACATACAGTAGTTTTAAAAGCTATGGCAATAAGTGAAAATAATTCATATTTAAACAAAATGAGCTTGGATTTAAACAAAATCGAAATGAATCCAAATCTATTGTAAATTAATATAAAATTGTTTATTTTTATTTTTGTTTAAAAGCTGAGTTCATTTTGTTTAAATCTGAATTATTTTTGCTTGTTGCCATAGCTTTTAAAACTACTGTATAATTATTTTCATTTTTGTTTTATTTTGTATTTAAAAGTCTTAATTTTAAATATTTACCTTTTTAAAGCTAGTTATATTAAATTTCACTTCTAGAAAATAAAAAAGAACATTAAAAAGTTCAAAGAATAACTTTTATAAGAAAGGCTTTCTTTATTATTATTTTTTATTATTATTGTAAAGTAAAAAATTTCATATGGAGAAAACTATTTTCAAGATACCAAGAGTACCACGCTGCCCCTTCAGGTGAGGGAGGGTGGGAGCAGGCACAGGCATGTCCCATCAGATGATGGGACATAACTTTATCAGGTAAGAAATGACCTTTCCAGCCACAGCCCATGATCCAGCCACTGCAAGGAAGAATCAATCAATCAATCCAGTGAGTGCCAGGTATAGCACTCTCAGGAATTGACTATTCTGGACAGTGGCATCAGAATTAGGAAGGGTTGAGACAGTCAGTTTGGGTGTCAAGGGTGGTTCCATTGAGACCAAGTAGGTGGAAGGATTGTTGTATTTCCTGTTACATATCAAAGGGTATATAGTAATTTAATTGCCATCACAGACTATTTAGTAGAGATCTTTGGGAAAGTCTGGGTGGGTATACCACTGCAAGTCTTCCAAAATCCAGAGCTGTGGACTGGGGTTGAGGGATACTCATTGAAATGTACAGGACCAAACAGAGCATTAGGGGCAGTAATAATCAGGCGCTTCTAGGTCTTCAACTGGGGCTTGATGGTCAACTCCTGAGGCTGAGTTCTGGTATCTGGGCAATTGAAGATAGAGGAGTATCAGAAATAGATATGGAACTAGATTGGTGAATCAAAGGTTCATAAAAATTTTATTGGGTGAAAATGACAATGCAAAATCTCACAGGTGCTCTTGACTTATATAGTTACTTGCATGCAGGTACCTCTGGACATTCTTCTTGTTCTATCTGTGTGGCATGTTTGAGCATACCAGCTTTTATTGTCTGGTTGGCTAGCTTGTCAATTTTTTTAGGTCTTCAGAATAGCTGCATGGCCTGCTAGTGGTCTATCTTTGCTTGGATGGTAATTGGTTGTGCCAAGGTTGGTTGCAAGTGTCATGGGGTCATCTTCAAATTAATTACTAAATTTGGGTTGCCTGACAAGCATATCTGAGGCTGGGAAACTTGATTAAAAAAGGGTTCTCAATTGGGAATACCAAATTATTAAATAGAGAGTGGGCTTGCTCTGGGAACCCTGGGCAGCTAAATTTAGTCTTCCCAGGCCCAGCTAAACCCACCAAGGCTTGGGCATAGTTTTTGGAGCTCAGGACAGCCCCCACAGCTGCTGGCAGGATGAGAATGGATCTCACACCAGGATATTTGTTTTTAAAGAAAATCCAGGTGCAGGTAAATCCCTGCCACCTGCTCCCCCCGCCTGATGGCTGGGCGCAGGTTTGATTCCTACCTGTGGGATTGTACTTGTTACTTACTTACAACTATAGCTGGATCAAATTTTACTGAAAATAAGTCAACAGAAAATAATTGACAGAATATCTTCCTTCCCCACCAGAACAGTAAATGACACTGTTGAGAAACTTGTGTTATTGATGGTATGTTCAAAGCTACAGATAGATGTTAGCCTTGCCAATGTACTCTACCTAATCCTATGCAAGAGCACTACAGACTACAATAGAATAGAACTTTGAAGATAATTAGGTTTATTGAAACTGGAGTACAATCTAGCCAGTGGCTACAATCTATCCAGGTGTAACTAAGAACTTTTTGTCATCCTTTCAGGCATCTATATCAATATATACTGCAACAACCCTTGTTCTTGTCCTTTCAGACAGTTCTCAGTGGCTACCTTTGCAATAGGTCCATTTTTGCTGGCTGTGCCTATCCTGATTGGCTGTCCTTGGCACATGTGTTGCTACTGGCCTTGAAAGGTGTACATGACACTTCAGCTACAGCCTACACTCTTCTTGAGCTAGCCTACTGTTGTTTGTTGATTGGCTGTATCTTACATGCCTATTATTGCTCTGTGAAACTTTGCCATGTTTAGTTGATGCTTAGAAATTGTCCCTGTTCAGCCCTCTCACATTGGAAGGTGGAATTCCAGTATTCCATTTGTAGGGCTTAATCAGTGATCCTTTTCTGGCTGGCAAGTCTTCTGCTTATTAATGCGGCAGGTCAAATTGAGGATTATACATCATATAATAGCAGACTTGATCCATTATTGACCCGTGGATTATCCGCCATGTAATGCTGACCCAAACTTGGCATTTCCTTGACATATGTGCATCAATTGTTTGATATGCTCATAGACATCATCAGGCTGGGTGAGGCTGAGTTGATACAACGTCCAGCAGGATGATATGGGCAATATACAGTTGATGATTTAGTGATTACACGCCATGTGATCAATGATAATCACTATATTGACTAACGTTTATATGGCGTATAATAGCCATATCAACTAGTAATTATACGGCGTGTAATATAACACATCAGAATGATAATCAGTGGTAATACAGTGTATATTTATTGCATCTATCTTAATAAACTAACAATTATACGGCGTATAACTGCCATATCCATTATGATATATTAATGATTATATATTGTATAAGTGTCATATCATTCATAATACATTAGTGATTATACAGTGTATAATTACTAAACTTAATAGGATATCAGTCTAGTGATTTTACGGCGTGGAAATGTAATGATCTGCGTGCAATGATTAGCCTGATCATTTGTGGTCAATCAGCCTAACCTCACAGACACCACCACCAAAAGTTTGTACTTGATATACAACCCTTTATACTGCCACAATGTTAATTTTTACCAGTCTTATAGAGAGCTTTAAAACTGTTTTGGATACCACCTACAAGCCTTATGTGAGTGATAGAAAAGGGAAAGACAACTAAAAAGAGCCACATTATTATTGAACTTTGAAGAGAAGAAGGTATTCAAAAAATCTACAGCATTGCATAGCCAGGTGCCTATCAGGATTTCAGGATATTGACTAATTAATGGATTCAACAAAGTAACGCGGGCCAGCAGGTAATTACTCTTAATAATGGGTTCAACCAAATAACACGGGCCAGCAGTTAATCACTCTTAGGAATGGTTTCAACAAATTAATGCAGGCTGCAGGTTTGTGGAATCAATGGATTCAAATGATCAAATCATATCCTGGCAATTGCAAAATCTCTATCCCTAATTAATAGTGAAACATACAGATATTGTGCTATTAATTAGTTCACCTCAACAACCACCTTAAATATGCTTCCTATATATAATTACTATTATAAACTTTAATTAAATTCTAGAACAAGGGCCATCATAAGAGCCATCATCTGAAACACTTCTAGAAGAGCCTAAAATAGACTAGGCCATCATATGAGCCATCATCTGAAACACTTCTAGAAGAGCCCAAAATAGACTGGGCCGTCAGGCCAAACACTCTAAGATAAAAGGCTGTGAGTCTATTATATTAGAGCAGCTCTGATTAAGTGAAGAATCATCTCTGCCAACTAGTAGCCAGCCAGGCTAGCTAGCCACTTGGAACGTGGTCCAGGTTCACAGCTACTCCGCTCAGATTGAGGGATAGTTGCACAGCTTCAGAAAGGATACTGAGCTGTGGAAGTCGTCAAGCAAGCTTCTGTCACAAACTGCACACACTTAAGGTTGGGCCAGAGCTAAATTGGATAAATGTGGGCAGCCGGGCCAGCCTCAATATCAGTCTTCTAATAAAGAGTTGATATTTCAAACCCTTTCCCTAGTTTGATTCTAATTAAGCAGAGAGCAAAAGATCATACTGTTGCCATACAGTATTAACCCCTATAGTAAAATATAGAGACAACAACTTATGAGCCTATATCCAGAAGTAGGAAGAACCGTCCCAAATTCTTTGGGCCTTGGGCCCTGTCAGACTTGCTACTTCTGATGACAACAAAATATTCCGGGCCAAAGGTTACGCCAAAGTCACAGGTTCTCTGTACTTTCCTAATGTTAGAAGACTTAGGATATCATCAGGATGATGATAAAATACCATGGTCCACAATTTTCTAACAGTGCCTATTCCCTGTGTCCTGTCAGAACCTAAAGAGTCTATGCCTACAGCCAAAAAACCTAAGAACACAGTGGTCCCAAACTCCACCTGTGAAACTCTTATAAGACTTATAAAGGAAACTCAGGATTAAAATAAGGCTGAAGCAACTGTCAGTGTATCAGAAAAATAAGCACATATGCTGTATAGTATATTTCTGAAAACTGGCAAAGATCTCCTTATGAAGAAATCCAAGCAAGAGTCAATCATCCTGAAAAAGGAGCATATGTGGGCAGTAAAACAGTGGATTACCCAAAACTGCCACCTTGAACAGGAAAATATATAGACAATGGTTTATTTTTTTGTGAATAAAAACCCAATTTAATTTTACTAATGAATGATAATATAATTGAGATTCTCATGGTAAAAACCTGGGGTATCTCTGTACAGCTGTAATAGCCCAATGAAGAAGAGATCTGTCATAAATAAACCAAGATATACATTGCACTAAAGGACAAGGGCAGAGTAAAAATTTACTATATTGATTAATTGTCCTTTGTGTCTTTCATGCACAATGCTTACAGCTTTGTACCAAAGGTGTCAGGATGGTGTATCCTGGTGTATTTTTTTGTGCTATGTCCTACTCAATGGTAGCCCTTCTTGGTCTCATTGGTATTGAGCTGTATCAAATGGTCAAGGGTTCCCACAATAGCATGGCCTTTATTGTGTTTATCCAATCAAATTGGGAGCACATCATACTTACTAGCTTGGGGCTCACTAGTATTATTGTTCTGGATAATGTTGGGCTCCACAAGGTGGAAGATATTCTAGAGCAATTACCAATGATTGAGACAGGTGTGGAAATTGGCCAGCAGCAATTGGATACAGGGCCTATAAAAATATTGTTTTCCTGCTTATTCCCCATTCCTGAACCCAATCAAGAGGTATTTGGGTGGATTAAGCAAGCTGTTAAACAGGATTCAAATGAGACCAAAAATTATTTGATTTACTATAGATTAGAGCCCATATTCTTCCAGCACATAATGTGGCTAATGTCAAAACTGCAGGCTTGACCTGCCAGCAAGGTTCCAACCAAGCAGGTTTGTGACCTGCAATCCAATTATCCGGTCACCCAAAGCCAGACTAGGAAGTCAACTCAAATTACCAAATCCAACAACATGAATAGATGATGATCCTTTAAGGTGGATACCTCAATTTGGCGCTTGACTTATTATCAGGATCAAGCCACCCCCTTCTTTCATCCAGCCGTGTGATCACCAATCATGTTCCTGCTATCCATTGATTCACATGAACTATATAATCACTATCTTCCAATAAATATTATTATCTAGCTTCTAAATATTTTTCCCCGTGTAACTCTGCCAAAACAGAACAGTTACAACATTGTAGCACAGGTAGGCTCTCCATCCTACCTTATCTTGAAAAATTCCGCCTGTTGCCTGCACACGCCAAGGCCAACAAATCCTTGACAGAATTATGTCTGGCCTTCCGCCTGACTGGACTCCGTACACTCCTGGTACCAAGATACCTGATGGTTTTGTCCTCTACCAAAACACAGTAATCCCCCTACCCGCCTTCAATGCTCTGTCTGCCCAAGGGTTCTTTCAGGCACCTTCCTTGATGCCGCAACCAGCTGACAAAACCACCATGCCCGCCTATGTTGCACAAAGACTTTGCAGCGCCGCCTTAGAGCCCTTTGCAGGGGCCAACAACAACAATGCTGCCACATGGATCCAGTCCGCCCAAAGCAAGCTGGCTCAGATGGAATGCCCACAGCAATTTTGGATTGCGGAGATTTCCATTTGTCTGACCCATGACGCTGGCACCTGGTGTGACAAGTGGCACAAAGAGCACACTGACAAGAACTGGGACACCTTTAAACAGGACTTCTTGGTGAGGTTTGTGTTTAAGGATACAGCACTCATGATCATACATCAAGTAAAGAACCTGACCCAGACAGGCACCGTTAAAGAACTCACCCGTGCCTACAAGGAACTCCGTCTCCATGCCCCATCTGATATGGCCTTTGATACCCCGGCAACGCACCTCATGTACTACAACGCCCTCAAGTTGCACATTATGAGACATGTGAACCTGGGCCAGGTAACCAACCTGCAAAGCCTGTACCGTGAAGCAGAAAAACCGGGAAAAACATCCAACGCTCTGCACAAGGCACAGACTGGGAAATGAGAACAACCCAAAGACGCTCACCCAGCCAGGTGTTCCAATCAACTACCCCCTGGGAACAATGAAACAACACAAACCATAAGCCTGTGGGTTCAAATGGACATGGAAACAGGAACAGTGGCCAATCAAATTGTACCCATTTCTGTGTCACCACCACCCAAGGCAACCAAGATGAGGGAAAAGCCTGGGGAGAGCATTAAGCAAGCCAAGCTCTCCCCACACAACTCCCAACTTGCCCAATGATGAATACCAACCCAAGGACGTGGACCAATGTCCAATGATCCAAGTACCCTCGGAAGACCTGGTACTATACACCATTGTCAGACATCCCAATAAATTGATGTCTTACCCTTTCTGCTTTTTCAGTTACACAGTATCAGCACTCCTGGACTTGGGCGCAGATCAAACTTTAGTCAACAGCAGCTTTGTGGATAAATTCAAGCTGGCTACTAATCCTTTGCGGATCAAAAATGTGGTACTGGCTGATGAACACCACTTTTCCATGACAAAGGAAACTGCCCCCTTCTCTGTCATGCTTGAGAACCTTCACTCCACCATCCAAGGTCCCGTCATTGACTTCCCTAAGTTTGACATTATACTGGAACTAGACTGGCTACGGAAAAACAACCCTCACGTGGACTGGGCAACCTCAGTGTTGACCATCAAGCGTGAAGGTGTCAACCACCAGATCTACCCGGACTCCGTGGACCAACTCCTACGTGACCACGTCTTTGTATGCATCACAGAGACTTTGGATGAGAAGGAAAACATGAAAGAAATTGACTGGGATTCCTGCCAGTATGAAATCATACACTTCAAGGACCACCAGGATACCTCCATGCCTCAAGATTGCAACATTGTGGCCTGCCATCCAGAAATCTTTAAAGAAGCGTTACCTGGGCTACCCCCTGAGAAGCACATCCAACACTCTATCCAACTCAAGGGGGCTATACCCAAGGCACGTCCCATCTATCAACTGGCCCCAAACAAGGACAACACCCTGTGTGCCTATATCAAGGAAGCACTGGAAAAAGGAATTATCTGCCCCTCACAGACTCCCTTTGGGGCCGCCATATTCTTTGTGGCTAAAAAGGACGGTACCTTACGCCTGGTCACAGACTACCGCGCCCTAAACAAAGTCACCATTAAGAATTGTTACCCACTGCCACTGATTGACGACCTCTTCAACGCCTTGGGGGGAGCCACTGTCTTCTCCAAGATTGATCTAACTGCAGGCTACAATCAGATTTGTATCAAGGAGGAAGACATCCTGAGGACAGCCTTCTGCACTAAGTACAGTTCCTACAAATGTGTGGCACTCAACTTTGGCATGACCAATGCCCCGTCCACTTTTGTAACTTCCATGAACAAAGTGTTTGCGCCAAACATAGAAAAACATGCCCTTGTGTACCTGGACAATATCATTGTCTACAGCCCCTTGGTGGAACAGCACCACAAAGACCTGGAGGAAGTCTTTGCAACCTTGGCATGGCACAAACTGTTGGCAAAGCTCTCCCAAATGCCAGTTCTTCCGGGAACAACTACCCTTCTTGGGACACACAGTCTCAAAAGACGGCATCAAACCCAACTGTCAAAAAATACAAGCCATCTGCAAGATGCCACCTTGCAAGGACAAGTCAGATCTACACACCTTCTTGGAAATGGTGGCCTATCTACAACGCTTCATACCCAACTGTGGCGTCTTGACTGCCCCCTTACCTGCCATAACAGGCGCCAAGTTGAAGTTTGTATGGACCCCCCAACGTGACCTCTGTTTTAGACGTCTCAAAGAAAAGCTCACAACAGCTCCCATCTTACAGTATCCCAAACAAGATGGAGAGTACCAGATGGAAACTGACGCCTCAGATGCATCCATTGGGGGAGTACTATAAATTAAGAATAGTGACAGTGACAGTGACTTCCTGCCTGTAGCCTATGAGTTGCGCAAACTGACAGATGGTGAGTGTCAATACCCAATCCACAACAAAGAACTACTGGCCATTGTACACTGCCTACTCAAATGGCGCTGTTACCTGGAATGGTAGGAAGAATTTACAGCACTAACCAATCACAAGTTGCTCATCTATTTCAAGACACAAGCAAACCTGTCACGCCGCCAAGTGCGGTGGATGGAAGTACTAGAAAGGTTTAACATGCTCATCCAATATAAGCCCGGGGCCAAGCTCGCCATGGCAGACGCCCTGTCCCATCTGTATGTCTGCGCGTCTAGGGGAGAGAATGGGCTTGACCCAGACTGGCCTCTCCTAGTGCTATGTACAAAAGACAAAGGGTTCCCTGCAGGCACAACCAATATCACCAAAGAAACAGTCATCAAGAATGAACATCTCTTTACTGACATATACAGGACTCTTCACAGAAAAATGTTGGATGGCACAACCATTCCCTACATCCCCACACATCAACAAGTTGATACCATTCTTTGCTACCCCAGAGATATTGGACATACAAAGAGCCAAAATCTATAAAAATTCATAAAGCATAAAGCCTGGTGGCAAACCTTATACCGCAATGTCCAGGAAGTGTTAGAACAGTGCGAGGTCTGCAAAAAGTTTGCCAAAAGCAAAACCCCACTTAAGTCTGTACTCCCTATTAAAACCCAACTACTGTTCAAAGTATGGGCTCTTGACATTGTGGGCCCCATGCCAGGAAAGCACAACAACAAAAAATACATCATTACAGCCATTGACTTCGCAGCCAGGTGGCCAGTAGCCCAAGCAGTGAAGGCACACACCAGCAACAACATCTGACAATTCATTGGCAAGGAAATAATCAGCAGGTTTGGAAAGCCAGAACTCCTGATAACCAATGGAGGCAAAGAGTTGACCTCCAAAGACACCAATGTATACCTCACCAAGAATGGGGTCAAACACACTGTCACAACACCATACTACCCACAGGCCAATGGACGCGTAGAGAAGCTTAATGGTAGCCTCGTGCAAGCCCTAGCCAAACTCACTGCCGGGAGACCTGAAGACTGGTATAAGCAGCTACCAACTGCATTACTTGTGTGCCAAACCAGAGTGAACAGATCCACTAGAAAAAGCCCATTTGAACTGGTATACGGCACACAGCCAAATATCATTCAAGCATTGACAGGAAACAAACAGGAAATTCCAAGTCAAGTCCCCCCTTGCTCAGATCCTCAAGTAGTAGAGGCCAACAGCAAACAAGCAGCCAAAGAAAAGGAGCACTTACAAAAGACATCTGTTCCCATCCGCAATAGACATGAAGTTGGGGACAAAGTATGGGTCATGAATGTTGACAAGAGCAAACTACAACCCAAGAAAGTAGGGCCAGCAATCATTCTAAAGGTAAACAATAATAACACTTATCTTGTGCAAGGGCTTGGGAAACGCAAGCAAGACAAGACCTTACACCACAATTGCCTACAACCCTGCAAAGCAAGACAGAAACAACAAGAAGCCGCCCTGCCTGTCACCAAGCCACAACTGATTTGATATGGCGCCCAGGCTCCTGACAACCTCCCTGACGGCCTGCCCCCAGAGGAGGCTGACCTTCAGTTGGGGGGGGTGTCAAAACCGCAGGCCCGGCCCGCCAGCAAGGTTCCAACCAAGCAGGTTTGTGACCCGCAATCCAATTATCTGGTCACCCAAAGCCAGATTAGGAAGTCAACTCAAATTTCCAAATCCAACAACATGAACAGATGATGATCCTTTATGGTGGATACCTTGATTTGGCGCTTGACTCATTATCAGGATCAAGCCACCCCCTTTTTTTATCCAGCTGTGTGATCACCAATCATGTTCCTGCTATCCATTGATTCACATGAACTATATACTCACTATCTTCCAATAAAGATTATTATCTAGCTTCTAAATATTTTTCCCTGTGTAACTCTGCTAAAACAGCACAGTTACAACACTAACTTATATGCTCATTCTGACTTTTTCATCCCTGTATGTCTTGCTAAACAGCCAATCTTTTAATATGTGGCTTATCTTTTTTAATTTATATATTTTTAAATATTGTTTTCAATACTATAAATTCAGAACCTGAATGTAAAAATTCAGGATTGTCAAATCCTTGGTCCAAAATTTGAATCACTTTTGCGGGATGGCCTTTTTTAATTAAATTGATTTTTTTGAGTATTTATTTGAATATTTGAAAATGCAGGAACTCATAGACACTTTGCAAAGTTCAAGTTGAACTGCATATTTCCAATGGACAAAATGAATTAACTGGAATCAGATTTGAAGCTTTCAAATCCATCAACCATTTTCATTAAGTTTACTAGTTTTTTAAAATTGCGGGATTGTCAAATCCAAGAACCAAATTTCAAATCACTTTTGAATGCCACTAGTAAACTCAGATATTAATTAAGGAAACTGGAATCCAAATTTAATGTATAGTAAGCACACTAGGAAACACTAACTCAAATCAAGAAGCTCCACCACAACTAAAATAAAAATAAAAATTCAATCTAAATAACCATGTTTAGACATAAAAAGTAATTAAATTTTAAAATCATCCAAACCCGGAAAGTATACAATATTATTCACTTCAAATCACTGATATAGAAACTCTGCTACTATTCAAGGCTAAATCAAGAGAAAACAACTACCCACAACTAAACCAATAACTCCAAATAAATACATATTTAATCTAAAATATATTATTTTATTTTTATGGACCATCAATCACATTCCCAACCCGCTCCTGCACCAGCCTGCGGGGCAGCCTGTCCACAAGGGTGTCCCAGAGGGTCCAAGAACAGACCCAAAACCCAACTTGAGGGGATTCATGCCAATACACAGGCCTTTCAAGGTGTCAGCGCCAGCCAACCACCTCCCGCATCCTAAGCCAGAACTACCAGCTTGAATCCCAGGCAGAAGCCACTCTCAAGGCCTGCCACAAAAGTCTCCTACACCAGGGTCACTGGGAATAATGAGGTTACTTACACCTCCATCATTTACCCAGTTGTCACCTGGCCCTGCACTCTTGACCCAAGAGTTGCCACTTCCTGCCCCCACGTCTTTGACACCACCTACAAGCTATTGGCAGCCACTGTTGAGCCATCTACGCCTATTGTGTATTCAACCATTGACAGCACCACTGCAAGCAAGCGTGTTCCCACCTTCTACATGAAGGTCCTTGTCCCCTGTGTTGAGCCTGGTAGCCAGGATGCTGTGGTACCTGCCAAGGGCCGGCGTTGGTTGACAGATAGTGAGCGTAAAGCTCTTCTCAACTGCTTGAATGGGGGAATGGCGGTTTGGGATATTTTGTCCCAATTTGGTATCACAGCCAGATACATTGCCAACATCAACACCAAGTATGGCAATACCTGGCAAATTGCTGAATACACCAAGGCAAAAAGACAGCCCAAACTCCTTCAGCCTATTTACATTGACGCAATCAAGCAGTGGGTAGCCAAGGATTGCCACCTGAACACACGTGCTTTCCAATCAATACTTGCCACAGAGTTTGGGATTTCTGTTTCTAAAACCCTTGTTTACAAAGCAATGGCTGATTTGGGATTGTTGTGGAAGGTGCTCAGAGTTTCTCTGTACAATAGGAACAGTGAAAAGACCATCAAGGATTGACACATTTATGCCGAGACATATCTGGTACTAAAGGAGACTGGGAATGCCCAGTTCTTCTATATTGATAAATCATTATTTTCCTCCTCACTCAGGTCTAGGCATGGGTGGGTTGAGAAGGGGTCTAAGGACGGTATAGCCCATTGTGCAGCTGTCCATTCCCAGACCTATTCCATGGTCACTCTTCTTGGTTCTTGTGGGTTGGACCAGTATCAGATGATTAAAGGCTCCCATAACAGCAGGACCTTTCTCAATTTTCTCTGAGCTGTCAAGGAGTACCTGCAGATAAATTACAGCGGCACAATCAACATTGTTGTGCTTGATAATGTTGGGCTCCACAAAGTGGATCTGGTTGTGTCCAAATTTCCCCCCCATTGACAAAAACAACCACACCTCCAGCCACCAACTTACCAATTGTCCAATGTGACATCTCTTCCTCCCGCCATATTCCTCATTCCTGAATCCAATCAAGGAGGTGTTTGGTTGGATCAAGAATAAGGTGAAACAAGGCCTTCCTCAGGACACTGAGGATCTATTCAATATTCTTGAGGTCAGCCAATTTGCAATGCCACCCAATGTGGTGGCGGCTTTTTACAAGCACTAAGAATCCTTCCTCCTTAAAGCCCTGGCCTCTGAGCCAATCAGATAAATGGGCACTTTGGGTTTTATTTGTTTTTATTTTTATTTATTTTGTTTTTATTAGTACTCAAAAATTATTATTTATATATAATAATGTGACGTTTGAATGTATTATAGACTTTTAAGAATACATAGAAAAGGTAAGTAAAATTAACTATACTAGGTATGAAGAATATATTTTTATTATAATGCACTGAATATTATATTGATTGTTGCTCTAACAAATGAATAAATTAAAAAAGATAGAAATAGAATTATTTAATTTAAATAATTGTGAATTGTTGATGGTACTTAGGCTTTTTTAAGCCACAAATTCTACCTTGCGTGTCATCATCTGATCCTTGTTATTTCAGTGCCACTATAGCCACACAACACAACCACCAATGATTTTCATGTATTGCTTACTAATTAGTACTTAGGACACGGGTCAAGCATATCAAATATGTTTATCAAATCTTATTACAAGGGAAAGGTAATTCAAGTTCTAAACAATCATTTGTTTAGAAAAATAGTGGAGCAGGCCGCATGATGCAGATAAATTAAATTCTTGATGTTTATCTATGTGATAAATAAACCCGTATTCAACAAGCTAATAAATAAAACATTTTTAACTTATTTTTAATATTTGACGTGGTTGCAACTTTACCTAATGTCTTGCAATATATTTAGATATATTAATACTATAGTTTACATACTAAAAGTTAAAATAAAATTAAAATATTAAAAGAAAAATTATAATTATAAATTGTAAAAGTTAAATGTTAAAGTTTAAATATTTGAAATTTAACTATTTTTTATTAAATTATGATTTATTCTAATATTGAAATATTTGATATTAAAAATTTTAATATTGTAATATGTATTATTAAAACTTTAATATTAAATTTTAGATACTAAATATTTTTAATACTTAAATATGTAATATTAAAATTTTTATAGTAAAATGTTAATAGTACATATTTCAGTATTAAAAATTTGGTATTAAAATTTAAAAAATTAAAAAAATTAATTTGCAAGAGGAAAATATTTATTAGGGGGATGCTAATTGCAAAGGGAATGTGATTATTCCGGGGAATTATACCCCAAACTTAAAATTTCAGCTAATGTATCTAATTAGATCCACATACTCTTCTGTACTTGGTGGACAACCCTGGATGTGATTGCTAGAGGGGTGGCGCCCTATACCCCGGTGGTTGCTGATTGTTTGATAAAAGGCAAGCAGGTGAGCAAATTGACTAGTAGGTTTTTTGGGGGGCACGTAGTACCTGTATAGTATTGCCAATGCAAATGAATCATAGAGGACGTACTCAACTGTCCTTTATCCCCATGGTGTTTTCTGGCGGTCAAGGGCTGCACGGCAAATGTCCATTTGAATAGGTACATCCTCCAACTTTTTGACGTTGGTTTTTAATATGCAGTGGAGGAGGATTCCCAGGTATACCACAACATGGCTTCTTTGCAAGGTATACTTTTCCAAGAACATGCATATTTTTTTGAATGTTTGCACTAACTTATTAATATAAGACGTTTGGTTGAACTTGAAGAGGGTTCTGGGGGGGAGCCCAACTTGAATCAGCCCCCGGGCTTTGGCAAATGAAATAAATAAAGGTTTAAAATTATTCACGAGGACTACATCCCCAACTTTATTTGATAGTGCCTTAAAAACTTCATTACAAAGTGCAGATTTCAAATATTTATTTCCTATTTGAAAGTCAGTTTTTATTAAATCCTTTTCATATTTGTTGATGTTTGTGAAGGGGAACCTTTGAACGCTTTCATATATGTATTCATTAAAGTTCAGTTTTATATCCCCGCAAATTTAATTCATTTCTTTGATTTTAATTGTTGATCCTAGTTCATAGGCCTCCCTTATCCATGGTGAGCACCCCGCAGGTGGTTGATAATCCCTATCTTGAGCTTCACTATTAAAAAATTATTCATATTCTGTTGAACTATTTTATTTATTTGTTTTATAGGGGCCACCAGTGACTGGTAGCCCCCATAAAACCAACTTGGCGTAAAAGCTGCCACTTCCACAACCTCATCCTCATCCCTGGTAATGACTAAAAAAATTTAAGTAAAACATAAAAAGACTTACTGATTGTTTCCCCTATGACCCCCTCAGCCACAGGTACCACTTCAGCAAACTTCATGAGTGTTGGATGCTCTTCATTAATTTTTCTAGGCTTAATTTTTCTTATATTTCTTGCTACTTGTGCTTCTTCTTGGTTTTCATTTGATAAAGCTTCAGTATTTCTTGAAGCGCTACTGCTTCTTGCTTGTGTTTTGTTTTCATCTGTTTCCATTTGGTTGGTTTCCTCTTCATTGGTGTTGATTTTCTTTTGAATTTCTGTTCCTTCAATTAGTTTAATCCTATTGTTTTCTTTGGCCCCCTGTCAGAACTTGCACAAATTGTAGGCCACGTTGTTG
This sequence comes from Entomophthora muscae, assembly GCA_014839935.2. NCBI lineage: Eukaryota > Fungi > Entomophthoromycota > Entomophthoromycetes > Entomophthorales > Entomophthoraceae > Entomophthora > Entomophthora muscae. Next base: position 214,795 of record QTSX02007239.1, read on the forward strand.
AACTTTAGACTTGATAAAATTGTTCCCTGTAAATTAAGTAATTTTTCTTTATTTTTTTCATCTATAATATTTCCCAATTTATCTAAGAGCATCTTCTTTTGACTGGATTAGTGGCTGGCCCTCCTTACCCAGCTTTCCTGTCACTATTTCCCTGATATTTCTTTCTATCTCAACAACCTTTTGCAGGTGTGCTTCTAATTTATTGATCAAGTTATAGATTGTTAACATATTGTTTGAATTCCATCAAAAAACTGGTTTTTATAGTACTATCTTCAACGCATACATATTTTTCATCATCATTAATAAATTAAAGACAATAAACGTAAATATTAATTTAAAATATTGCAATTAGACATCAACTCTTGATATTTTGATATTATGTGCATAACTCAATGCATTTTTTTTAATAAAATCCACTGTAAACTAAGTCTTTTTCATTACAATTTAAAATAAATTGACTGTATTTATATTAGGGCCATTAACGCTTAGTACAAATATTGATACATAGTGCATTTTACAGCCTGTATATTTACCTATTGATAATAATTCTGTAAACTTTTCGGTCGGATTTTACGAGGTAATAATAATGTAATGTGTTAATAAATTACAGTTTACTGTCATTAATTAGTTGATTTTCTTTGTTGTGGCAATTGTGCATTTTCTGATATTTCTGCACTAGTATCCAATTGGTTGGCTTCACATCCAATCACACAGGCAATAAGAAAACAAGCTGCCACCCCAACCACATCCAGTCTTGTGGTGGCGGCTTATTTTCCTATTGCCTGTGCAATTGGATGTGAAGTCAGCCAATTGGATACTAGTGCAGAAACATAAAAAATGCACAATTGCCACAACAAAGAAAATCAACTAATTAATGACAGTAAACTGTAATTTATTAACACATTACATTATTATTACCTCACAAAATCCGACTGAAAAGTTTACAGAATTATTATCAATAGGTAAATATACAGGCTGTAAAATGCACTATGTATCAATATTTGTACTAAGCGTTAATGGCCCTAATATAAGGTAGGTTACGCCATTTCAAAAACGCCATCTCAAAAAACGCCATCTCAAATTTTTGCTATCTTGATTTGCTAGTAAAAACGCCATTTTGATTTACAGCATTTTGACTAAGAAAAAACTGTTTTAAAATTTTAGATTTTTTGAACTCCAAAAAACTACCCAAATATTCCCAAAAATAAAAATTCAAAAAAAATTTCTAGGCTTAAAAAAGCCTCAGGATTCCAAATCTGCAGTAAAAAAATGGGGTCAATTATAAGCAACATAGTTGGTAAAGCCCAAAAAATTAAATTAATCCCAAAAACAACCATTTTCATCTATTTTAACTATAAACTATACTTTAAAATAAACATATATTTGTACCAAATACCAAATAAAATTAAAATAATGATAAAAGTAAAGGAAATAATAGAGAAGATAGAGTGGTGCTTATTGAGGAAGGATCATACATTGGTTGAAAGAGCAACTGAGATAGCTTGGAGATGCTCAAGCTTGCTATCCTTGGGATAGTAGGCAAGGACCACCTTGCTAATCTCTGTATACTTTTTCACTGCTTTGGTTTGCTTGGGGGGCTCATCCTTGGTCTTCATGCCTGTTTTAAAGAGGCAGGCAGAGATGGCTTGTTGAGTCTTGAGATGGACCATGATTTTGTTGAACTTGGGCTTCTGAACCCGGACCCTTATGGCAAATTGACTATGCCACCCTTCAAGAGAAGAGGTGATCTTAATTAGGCCATCCTTTACCTGCTTAAAGCAGTTTCACTGGATTGAGTCACCACCCTTTCTGATGTGGCGTGCTCCTTGAAACACTCCAACCCATTGAGTTTCAAAATACTCTATGAATGGAGCAAAGGTTGCCTGGTTGGCAATAATGTAGGGATGGCGGAGGAGGGCATAGTAGAAGGCATTTGTCTCCTCCTTATGCACAAGGGCAAGGGCAGCAAAGCAGTTGAACACGTCCTTTGCTTCCTTTGTGCCTTCAGTGTAGACCAGCTCATGAAGTGCAGAGCATTTTTGAAGGCAGCGGCAGAGTGCCTACCAAAAGTGAAAGTAGCATCCCTGAGGGGAGCTCTTGAAGACTCTAATAAAAGCATTGGCCTGAGCCTGCTCAAAATCTATTACCAGGTATTCATGGTATGGAAGGCTTTTGGGCTTTTTCTTGATTGGGGTGGCTTCCTCTGACTGGGCCTTTTTCTTGCGCTCTCTAGTCTCCTTTGGCTCCTCTTCAATAGTTGGGAGGATCTCATCCAACTTGGTCTTTAATATTGTTAGAGCCTGGACATAAGTTCCCTGCTTCTTATTTGGGAGGAAAAAGAAGACCAGGGGAAGAACAAGATTGCCAACCTGCCCATGGATATTCCAAAGCTGGCTAAAGAGCTTTAGGCAGGTTGATAATGTTCCATCTGCAAGCCAGGTCTTGTATTTTAAAAGGTTGCAAAGATCCTGGGAGGTAGCAAAGCAGATGATCCGCTCTGGGGCATGTTGCCCATCATTGTGAAGGAGGAATCTCTCTTCATTCTGTGAAAGCTTTTGCTCTTCAGTTAAAATCATCTGTTCAATTGATGTAGCACTGACGCCTTCAGTGCTCAGGGAATATCTCTGGTCAGTGAGATATCTCTGAAGTTTTGAGGCGCCACCAACAGTTGCCAATTGGGTATCATTTATATTAATGAGTGCATTGTTTACAACCTCAGTTGCAGTTTGGTCTTTGGTGGTTGGTATGACCTGGCAAAGAAACCAGCGGATCAGTTGATACAGTGGATCAAAGGGCTTGGCACAGCCATGCCCAATAGTCAGGGCTTTAAAACAAGTGAACCCATAGGTGGTAAGTCTATCTGGACAGCCAACGTTATCACATTTGAAGTGATTCTGACAGATGGGCTTCTTCTTGTTGTTGCAGCTGAAGCTGTAGCCCTTGTGGACAAAGCCAGCACCCCCTTTTTTGTCATAATTGGATAGCTGACAGGGTATGTGGCGGGCACAGCAAATGTGCCATTTCTGTTGCATACATTGTGGATAGATTTAAGATCCCAGAGCTCAATTGGCTCATCTGCAGGAGCACCAGGCTCAGGCTCTTCTTCATCCTCAGGCTCTGAAGTGAGGTCAGAATGGCAATTGAAAATGAACAGCTTCTCTTGTGGGTCTGACAGGGAGTAAACAAAAGGAGAATGGGGAGGGGTTGGGCTTGTTTCCTCAGGCTCTGGTGAGGGCGTAGGTGTCTTGGGAGGAGCTTTACCCTTAGCAGGCTGCTTTTTAGGGGTACTTTTGGCCTTTTTGGCCTTTGGAGGAGTGGCCTTGCCTTTGGAGGCCTTGGATGCAGCTTTGTTGATGGACTTGGGAGGCATCTAAAAGTGGATTAGTATGAAAATATGAGCATTTTGGGGGTTGTTTTTAAAGAGAAAAACAAGAATGTTTTTAATATAAAAGTATCAAACCTTTTTACATAGAATTTTAAAAAAGATTAAATAATATATACTATCAAAATTTCAATGTTTTATATTATGAAAAAATAATTTTTTATTAGTAACACAAGTAGGCAAAACTTTGAATTTTGACTGAAAACTTGCTCTCAAGATGGCGTTTTTGAAGTGACGTAATTGAGATGCTGTAGCTCAAAAACATAGTGTTTTTGACCATTGTTTATATTAAATTAACAAATTTACGGTGGAGCTACCTCAACTGGGCCAAAGAGTAAAACTTGAATTTCTCAAAAACTAGCTTATACAACTGGGCTTAAAAAGTACCCAGTTATTTAGAGGAGATGAATATATATATTTGCAAATTTTCATATGTTTTCTTACATTTTTTATTAATGTTGGTTTTGACGTGAAACTATACTTTTGAAAAGTGGAAAGCAAGAATTGCGGTGGGGGAATTGATATAGTGTAGCCTGGTATCATATGTGATTTCCCCGTATTTTCCCCTATCCATTGTGCGCATTGAATCAATTGGGTTATATGAAACTCAGTGAAATTGAAGTGACGTAAATCAAAATGGCTTAATCACCCCCTTCCATATTAAAATTGCTAATAAAATATTTTTATTAAGAGAACCCTTATCAATGTATCCATGTATAATAAATTTATAAATTGCTTATATAAAACTGTTTTTGTTTACCCAGAAATGACAATCACTGGTAGGACTATCATAGTGGCGTCTTTTTAGGTTGTTCCTTTTATAAGTGTCTTAGATTAATATATAGGAACATCTTCTGGCACTATACCACAGGCTTTATTTTAGTTTGGGTATAATCTTATTTTAGTTTAAGATAGATGGCGTAATTTGAAATGACATAAAGTCAAGATGGCGTAAACACGCCCCACACTAAGTGTTTTCATATGTAAATAAAGTTAGCAAAATAAGATTTAATTAATCTGACATGAAGTGACAGAATTGAGATGGCATAAATTTGAGATGCTGTATTATAAAAGTATATGTAAATTTTAACTATTTTATTGTTTATTTTATTTTTTTGTGATTCAAAATCACTAACACAAAAAACGCCATCTCAAATTAAATTTGAGATGGCGTTTTTCAAGATGCTGTTTTCAAAATGGTGTGTTGTACCTAATATAAACACAGTCAATTTCATTAAATTATAATTGAAAAGGCCAAGTTTACAATGAATTTTGTTAAACAAAATGCATTGAGTTATGCACATAATATCAAAATATCAAGAGTTGACGTCTAATTGCAATATTTTAATCCAATAATTACGTTTATTGTCTTTAATTTATTAATGATGATGAAAAATATGTATGCTCATAATTTTAAGCTATTTGTAAAATCTACAACATTGTATTAATTATGGGGAATGTTGATAATGTAAAAAGAAATATTATTAATTATTAATTGAAAGAGAGATATCAATTTTAATAAGTTGTCACAAAGAAATGATTTATTTACTAATCAAAGGACAGGAAGGGGGAGAGAATGGGCAGAATGAACGTCGCCTTCATCTGCGCCTGTGAGAGGGGCGGCATCAGAGATAGTGGGGAGGGAATGGGTAGTGGCTTGGGAGTCAGGGTTGGAAGACAGGTGGCTTGATGGGGGGTTGGGGAGGCAGGGTTTGTTGACTGGCAAGGGGCAGCAGAAGCTGATTGCTTCAATTGCTCAAATTCTTCTTCTGTCACATATACTGGCTTGACAAAACAGATGGACTGGCATGAGAGGAGACAGGGGTCCTTTCTGGACTTATCACTATCACTTGCATATAATATGATGAGATCAAATAAGTCCTGGACAGACGCAGAAGGGAAAAGCTCATACCCCTTATCAATTTGGGTGCATAGTTTGTTGTAGGTGGCAGGCTTTAAGCGCCTGAGGGAAGAACCAAAATTGTAGAGACATACATCTGCAAGATGCATGTCAGCGTAGTTGATGGGGTAGGACCAGCAGGTATGCCCCACAGCCCTGATTTCTTGGGTAGCCCATTCCTGCTGCTCCATCTCCGCACTCAGTACAACTGTGTGCACAGTGTTTTGTGTGGCCCACTCCTCCAGCATGGCCTTGAGCTCTGTCTGGTAGGCATACCTAACTGCAGTGTTTGATATTGCCAAGTAATAATTGACGCCCAATGGGGAAACTGCCAATAAAACCCCAACAAACCAATACAATATTGGGCCGCGCTTGTACACGTCAGACTGGATACGCTTCTCTCCAAAGTCTTGGATACTTGCAGATATCTTAGCATACAACAGGAAGATTATGTCATTACAGGCCCTCATTGCCCTTCCTTTGATAAAATTGATGATTCTAGAATCATATGGGTCAGTGTTCATCAAACTGAGACCACTGAGAACTTGATTGGACAAGATTCTAGCAGCAACCATAACTCTGTGCATCCATGAATTCACCATTCTTTTGTTGGTGAAGATGCTGTGGAGTCCCAACTAGAGACGTACCTGGACCAGGAGCATCCGCGGGTCATGTTCCATAATGGCCATCATAAGGGGATGAGCTGTGTCACCTTCAGTCTAAGTACGGGCACCAGTTGGTGTCTTCTTGGTAGGAGGGCCACAGTTAGCGTGGGCTCTCAGGGTTGCAGCCACAGTGGACTTTGCAAACCCCATTGCGGCCGCAATTTCCCCAAGGGACATAAGCTTCCCTTGCTTTTCAACCATTTTGAGAACAATCTCCAGAGTGATTAGTTTTCTTCCTGTCTTGCAGGCTGATTGGCTGGGGAAGGGATATGTCCATCTTGTGAACTGGTCAATGTCATCTGATTGGCTGTTTTGGGGTCCTGGGCTCTCTGGGTGACCTCATAGCTAAAATGGCTGGTACTGGATGCCATTGCTGATAAGGGATTTGGGTTAGTAGCTGCCTGTGCGTGATGGGCAAACAGGGCCATGCTTGAGGACGCAGGAGAAAGAACAGACTCCCAGGTGGGGCTTGCAGGGGCCTGCAGGTTGGGAGTGGCCATAGACAGAGGCTTCATTGTTAAGAGACCCAGTGTAGCCCTGCATAATTTTGTCAAGGCCAGGGAACAGCTTGTTGACTTGGTTGTTGTTGACAGAAGACATAATAAATTTTTATTAAAAAATTATAAACTCAAAAAAAGATGTGTGCATTTTAGTCAATTTCATTGCTAAGTATGTTAATTTTGTGAATAGTAGGATCTAAATTTTAGCCGTCATAAACTGGAATAGGGTGATTTTTGAGAATACCTATGATTTCTAAAAAAATCAGCACAAATCCACTCTAGATCCTTTGGCATCCTTTTTGAGACATCCATAAATTATATTTATTTTAAATTCCTTGAAATTATGATTTGAAATTTGGTTCTTGGATTTGACAATCCCGCAATTTCAGATTTGTTAAGTTTTACATGATGTCTATGATTTGTTTGAAATACAGGAAATCTCAAATTGTACATTAGAATCCCGCATTTCTGATTCATGTATCCTGCATTTGTTTGTTGGGTTTTGTCTTTTGTTAGTTGAGTTATCTGCTCAAGAGATTCAAAATTTGCCAATTTCAATAAACCAAAAAAAGTCAAATATAAATGGTTAATTTTATTTAATATTTTACTTTTCACTCAGCTGAGTTGCCCGCAAAAGTGATTTGAAATTTGGACCAAGGATTTGACAATCCCGCATTTTTATGTTCAGGTTCTGAATTTACAGTAGTAAATTTATAGAACATACTTTTTATGTTTCCACATAATATACCATCAAGTGTAATAAAAATTAACATATCAAAGGAGATAATTGAATACTTTTTAATTTTTACCATATATTTATTAGGTTTGAGATAATTGTCTGGAAATATGGTAGATTTTAATTAAAAATATAATTATTATGATATTTGAAAGGGATAGGATCAGATTTATTGGGAGTGAGATTGGTGGAACTCTAGGATTGTTTTTTTTAATTTAGATGTATATTTCTATGGATATGGCGTAGGTTGACACTTCCCTGATTATATAACTTGTAGCAACTTAAATACAGAAATACTGTGATACAATTAGACAAAATGATCTTTTCAGGAGAAGAAGGCATCTCATAGGTATCTGAAAGAAATAAATGCATCTTGGATAACATGTTCAATTGAGCTATAACCAGGTGCAATCATTTTTCCATCTAGATGTTGCTGCATTTTGTCCTGTTAAATAGTAATATCAAGTGGGTCATGAGCCTATGCCTTAATCCCCAGCATTATAAAAAGACCTAGGCAAACAATTAGGTGAAGTCTCTTTCCTGCAAACAGGGCCAAGAACTCACATATTTATTATATAGAGTACTTATTTTATTTTTGGGAGGTTATTGTGAAGATTTTCCATGTTCAGCAGAATTTCAGTCTTGTCAGATCACCAGGAGGCCCCAAAGTCTCCAAGGACGCCCAGGAAGCAGGGAAGAACAGCAGAGGAACTAGTGGTAAGGTCAAATACTTTTTCTTTAAAATTTTCTAGGATGTATGATATTGTGTACTCAGAATGGAAACAAAACCTTACTTCTTGTCCTATCTTCATTTTGGGTAAGTTGTGATATGTCATCTTAATAATGAAGTCTCAGACAAGGAGGATGAAAGGCTTGCAGAAATCAAGGGGAAGAGCATAGTGATTAAAGTTGATCTTTGGGGCCACAGCCAGAGCTGCAACTCAACATCTTGTGACTTCTGGTGTTGATTGTGTTGCAACCAAGTTTCCAGACTTGCCTGCTAACTTATCTTAAAATCCACAGGGGGCACTTGATGAGCCGCCCCTTGACGTATCTAACAACATGAATTAATCTGATGGCAATATTGAATGGCGGGTACTTCATCCTAATTAGGAGCACTACCAATTTAACTTGCTGATCCCCGCACAAGTTATTCCTTGGCTTCAAACCTTACATGGTCCTTCCCACTATGCCACCCCCTTGTGGCCTTGTGGCTTTCCCCATATAGTATATTAATCACAATATTCTACAACAAACAATACCTTATTCTATTCATTCTTGTCCTTTATATTGAAATGTTGTCTTCCCCAATTCAAATAAAGAACTCTCTTTGGTTCAGTTGCAACAGTGATAGAAGAAGTAAGTTTATAACCTACCTAAAACGGAATTCCCCCAAGAAAGGACAGAGTACAGGCTGTATGGCTACTCCCCAACAAGAGACCTTCCTGCCAATCCCTGAGGGGGACATCCCCAACAGGTACATCATCTATCAAGACCAGCTAGTTCTCACCAGCGTGTAAAATTGGCTCTGCCTTTGGGCAGTGTGACGCCAGCGTCACCCCGCCCCAGTCAGATCTGTCCCAGCACATGCTCAACCTTCAGCTAGAATCCTTTGCTGGTGGTTTCAAAGGAGCTGACATTGTCAGTTGGCTCCACTCAACAAAAACCTGGCTTTGTATCTTTCAGGTGCCTGAGTCCATGTGGGTTTCCACTGCTTTAGGGTGCCTTACAGGGCCTGCCGCAGTATGGTTCACCAACTGGGCTAGCCAGGACATAGATGTCACTTGGGCGTCTGTGACAGATCCAGGTCCAATCAGTCCAAATGCCCATTATCCTGCCCTTGAATTTTATTGCTATTACCTTCCTGTGACAAAGCTTTATTGTCATCCCGCCAAAAAGCCATGATCTTGACACTCTTTTCCTCTCTTTCTCTTTAAGCCTCAATCTCTTAATTTTCCCTGACTTCCACTTGTTGTAAAATTTTGTCAAATCCTACTAACAGGTTCCAAGAATCCCACACATAGATTTGATTCCTTGAGAGGGAGTCCCTTCCTTTGCAAAGTAACTGGAATACAGCTCTTCAAACGCAGCCTTTACTTCCACCAAAGCCTCTTCAGGCCCAGTCTTGGTGACCTCCAGACTTGCCCAAGCTTCCTCCAGTGATCTTGTAAGAACTTCTTTCCTGGCAGCAGCAGTTTCCATGCAAAGTACTCCAAATTTTGATTTTTCAAATGATAACAAAGAAGACATAACAATTGAAAAGTAATTAAGGGGAAAGCGTCAAAATCAACAATATATCTTTATTAAAAGTAAGCTGTTTTTGCTGTTATACCATTTGGGGCATATTTGGCTGAAACCCCTCCAATTCCTGAATCAATCTATAATAAATCATGTGGTCTATGACATTTGAGTCATCCAAACCTAGATCTTTCTTTAAAAGATCCCCTGTAATTCTCAGCCTATGAGAATTAACCTACAATGAGAAAGAGTCACCTGACACCATTCATCTCAATGTATTAATTTGGCATGGTACTTCCTCAGCTCCCGGCGCCAAAGCCCTGTGGAATACACACATTCCAAAACTCAGCTATCAACGTTCCAACTGGGAACCAGCTGATCAAACCTAAATCCCTAGACATCATTGCCTTTATTTAGTTATCTTTGCATTTAATGGCTTTTTGCGGTAAAAGCCCATTAGAACACTTTGAAACTCAAACCAGGTGCCACTGCAGCACCCAGGAACTTTCCCAGAAAGCGCCTTGGCACTTTACAAATCAATTAGGTGGTGCGGCGGCGCTTCTAACCTAATAAATTTGCCAAAACAGTGCTTTTAACCCAAATTTTGGGATTTACCTATGGTTAATCTTAACCATACTTCTTGACACAGTCAAGGCAATTAAACAATATAATTAAATCCTCATAAATTTTATTCTCATGAATTGATTAATAAGCCTTCCTGGTTAATTAAATTGTTTTTAAGATGCTAGTCCCCAAGATTGCTTTGGCCAATCTTGCCTCAATTTTACTAGTTAGCCTGGCCTGACTAACCACCCATATTCTATTATTTTATTAAATATAGATAACAAGTTTCCAGGAATATTTATCTGAAGAATTCCAGTCAAATATATTTACATGAAATAAACAGCAAAAACAGAACATCTTTATATTTTGTAGTATTTATTTGGCTAAATACTTGACAGTGACAGTCAACCAACACAGTATTGTTCAGGGATGCTGCAAAGTCCTGCTACAGTGAAACCTTTCCACCTATTGTGGTGGGAACTCTCCACCTTGCCATTAAACAGACCAGGTCTGCCCCTGAACACCTTGCAGCCTGGCAGCAAGCCCTTGCCACCGCCCCAGAAGCCGTCACTGATGAGAACACCACTCCTTACGCTAATAGTCAATGGGCTCAAGCCCCATATCTGCAAGTGGGTTCCTGTGGGGCACTGTACTTCCATTGACAACTGCTGCAAGGCCACCATTGAGGCTAATAACCAGGCTTCCATAGGCTTTTGTAGATCCAATGATGCACCACCCCAGTCTTGCCCCACACCTGGCAGTGCCCACAATCAGGTGGGCTGCCGCCAGCCCCACCAACAAGAGAATGGGGCTAAGTGCCCCTGCAAGGGGGAGCTTCAATTAGCACCAATTGAGGACCCAGGAAAAGCCTGGGGGTTGTAGATTTGAGAGTTTCTACAACCCCACTTGACCCTTGCCCACAATCTCTCCTTGCAAAGAACCCTGCAATTATAACGTTCATGATGTTGAAACTCTTGACGTCTTCCAAGTTCATAGCAACGACCCTGTTCTCCAAGCAAGCCACTCTTCAAATAAAGTAACTTGCTTGGCCTATCCCTTCTGTTTCCTTGGGAAAACTCACAAACTACTGATAGACACTGGGGCCAATCACACCATGGTTAATCAGGCATTTGCCGATACTCAATAACTAGACCAAGTGTAAGGTCTTGCTCATATTGGTGCAAGGTTATAGACTAGAGCGTTCAAAGCATTGGGATTCAAATTTAAAAGATATAAAAGTGTAGGTATTGTCTGTAATATGATCTTATAAAAACCTGCTAAAAACCTATATTGTGTCACAAATGGAGTAATAGAGTGTAAAAACCCTAAGCAAAGAAGATAGTGATAATGAGCGCCTTTTGGGGAAGCTTCAAATATAGAATTGAGAAGAAGATAAGTATATTTTATTGAATAATACTTTAGACTTATATAGAATTGGCTGTGATGGAGATTTAGTTAGATCAAACCTAGGGGTTATTCATGTGCAGGATGGGTTCAAGTTGCTGGATACTTGTACAGTCATGTGATATTGCTTTGTTGTCATTTCCAGCATGTCAAACTGTATATTGGAAAGGCACCAAATCAGGCAATGGCTGGATTTTAAGTTGGTTGGTGGTAGCCAGAATATTTTTACATCCAGATCCTTGACACCCCCCTTAAGAGGTTACTCTGGTACATCAGGAGAGGGCTTTGTCTTGACAGCTGCTGCCTGATGTTCCTGGAGTTGTTTGTTAGTTGGTACCAACTAGGTTGAGTGTTCACTTTTGCTAAGGCAGAGGCAGGATCTGTGGTACTTCTTGATGATAGGGTCTTTAGCGCCCTGGAACTTAATCAGGTGTGTTTCCTGTCTGGTTGGTATTTGAGGATTCTTCCTGGTCCCTGTGTACTGAGTCTAGCTTCTTTCTGTTCCCAGCCAAGACCCAGACGGGGAAGTTGATCGGGAGTGGTTCCTCTGTAGAGGTTAACTTTTGTGCTTTGAGCCTTTTTGTTTCTGCTATTTTAGCTTTGAGGCGTATGTGTTGTAGTGTTGGTGCTTGTTCTATTGTGAGAGGTTTTCATGGGGAATTTTTACATATGGTTGGGTGTTGAGGGTAACTATCTCTTGTTTGTACCTGTATGTTAGTTCAAACAGTGAGTAGACTGTCCCTTGATTGGTGCAACCTGGGATAATAATAATGCATGTTTCACGTAAAGCGGCCATGCGTCTTTGGCTTTGCCATCCATTATTTTCTTGAGGGTTCTGGTAAGGCTGCTGTTTAGGCGTTCAACTCTGCCATTGGCCTGTGGCCTGTATGGCAAGGTTGTGGAATGTTTGATGTTCTTTGCTTTTAGGTTGTTGTTTACTATGTGACCTGATAACTCTGTTGCTCCATCAGTTATGATGAAGTCTGGATTACTGTAGTCAGCTATGATTGCTTTGTTAATGAATTGATTTTTGTTTCTGCCTTCTGATCCTTTATTGCCCAGCAGATGGCCCCCATGTAGTAAAGTCAATGGCTACAATTAGGAAATTTTGCTTTGTTTTCTTTCTGTGAAGGGTCCCACTACGTCCAGTCCCCAAACCTCAAATGGTTCAGGGTCAGGTACTGGGTTGACTGTTGGCTGTGGCGCCTTGGTGCTGGCGTATTTTATACACACTGTGCACTTCTTTTGAACATCAATTATGTCTTGTTTTAGGTTGGGCCACCATACTATCTCTTTTAATGTGAGATATAGGTTGTTAGCCTTTGTGTGTCCTAGTAGACGGTGATGTCTTAGGATGATGTCAACTCTTTGTGCAAGTGGGATGTAGGGAACATGTTTGTCTTTAATGATTTGGTACATGGTGCCATTTGATACATGCAAATAATTTCATTCCTTACTAATGTATCATGGGTTAGTTGGTGTGTGGAGGAATCTTTCCCTTTTGTTTTGTACTCAGTGTTATATAGGTTGGGCCAGTCAGGGTCCAGGTGGTCAGGATGATCCTTTTTTGGCTGACATAGCCTAGAGAGAGCATCAGCTGTGACCAGCTCTGCCCCCTTTTATACTGGATGTCCAGATTATGCTGCTCCAGCAGGGACATCCATTTGGCTTGTTGCCGTGCAAGTGTATTCTGAGTTTTGAAATAGATTAAGAATTTATGGTCAGTTAGTACTCAAACGTTTAAATGTCCTTCTAGATAACATCTCCATTTCTTGCATGTGTGATATATTGCTAGCAATTCCTTGCCGTGTATTAGGTACCTCTGCTCAGTGGTAGTTAGTTTTCTACTTTCATAACATACTGGCAGAAAGTCTTGCTGCCCTGGCTGGCAGATGCGTAGGACTGCACTAATGGCGGTGTCACTAGCATTTGATTCAAGCTTGTAGCACCTGTTGTTATTATGGTATTGCAAGATTGGTGCTTCAATCAAAGCTTGTTTCAATAGTTGGAAATTCTTGTCACATTCTGGTGTCCAGTTGAATTTCTTTTTGGCATTACCTTTGGTTAGGTCATTGATTGGTGCGGTGAGCTTTCTGCAGTCTTTGATATACTTCCTTAGGTAAGCTGCCATCCCGAGAAAGTATCTTACTTGTTTAACAGAGGTGGGGTGTTGCATGTTATTTATGGCTTTTTTTCTGGGTCTGCTTTGATGCCACCATCAGAGACAATGTGGCCTAAGAAAAAGAGTCCCTTTTCCATAAATTAGCACTTACTAGGCTTGGCGTAAAGTTTGTGCTTTGCAAGTTGATTGAGTGTCTTGCAGACATGTGTGAGTTGTTCCTCTTTTGTTTTTAAGGATATTATGATGTCATCAAAGTATCATAATGTATTTGAGAAGCCATTTAGCACCTGGGCTATAATGGTGACAAATATTGCGGGGGTGTTGGTCATCCCAAAGTTCATTACTTTACATTCAAATAATCCAAATTGTGTACGGAACACAGGTTTTGGTTTTTTCCCTTTTAATTTGACT
>QTSX02007240.1:0-227129 GCA_014839935.2 Entomophthora muscae
CATATTTTTTATTATAATACCAAATATTGTGAAGAACCGTGGGAGCTAACAGTCAAATCAATTAAAAATAGAAATAGATTAATTTATTTAAAATTGTGAGCTCCTTTGAAGTACATTAATTTTTTTTTGAGCCAAAAATTTGACTTTGCGAGTCGTCATCACCTGACTGCGAGAGGATTGATTTAGTAAATATTTCATATTACACAACACAAAAACCAACATTTTCATGTATATCTTACTAATTAGTATTTATACAGGTTAGCATAGTGAATATCAAATCATTAAAGGAGAAAAGAATTCAAGTTCTAAACAATCACTTGTTTAAACATAGTGGAGCAGGCAGTTTTCAAATAGAGTTTTGCCACATAATATACAAATTCCGTACTTTATAAATTGACTAAAATAAAACAAATTATAAATTAGATTTTAATACTAACCATGTTTGATTTATTATAACTACTGAATTATTGTATACTACTAAATTGCTCTGCTAAAATTTAAACATTAAAGAATTTCCCTTTGTAAATTTAAAACAATTTTTTATGTTCATCTTGGATAACTCCCCAAACTATTTTTACAACTTCATTTTGTTGGACCAAAGCCCTTCCTTCCTTTCCAATTGCTTTGCTACTTTTTTCTTAATTTTTGTTTAATTTCAATAACCTTTTGAAGGTGTTTTTTAAATTAGTGTACAAGGCTGTGAATGTTTGACATGCTGTTTGGATTGAATCCCAAATAATGGCTTTTATATTAGTATCATCAACACATAATCAGTAAATTATATATACTGAATTAATTTTATTAACATTTATTGCAAATAATACAAATACCTTGTAATTATATAAAAAATAGCATAACATAGCACAGAATACACCAACAGTGCACAAAAAAGCCATCTGAATTAGTACATGTAGATTATTTTTATCAGTATCTATCATTTTTTATTTGACAAAACTATCATTTTATTAACACCTCACATTTAATTGTTTTTTATTGAACATAACTATGCTAGGTTGTATTGCTAGACAAGTCAATTGCACATTATGTGATTTATTAATGAATCTTGTATAACCAAATTCATTGTAAACTTGACCATTTTCATTGTAACTTATATAAATTGATTGCTTTTAGATTAGGGAGCCAATAATGCTTAAAGAAATATTGATACATAGTGTATTTTACAGCCTGTATATTTACCTATCAGTACTGATTCTGTTTAAGTTAAGTCAGATTTTGTGAGTTTGTAATAATACAATGGATCAAACAATCACTGTTCATGACCATTAATTGGCTGATTTTTTGCTGTGGCAAATGTGCATTTTCTGATAATTACACACTGGCATCCAATTGGTTGTTTTCCCACCCTATTGCACAGGCAATAGGAAATATGGGTGCTATACCAATTCTGGGTGTGGTTGGAGTGGCAACCACGTTTTCTATTGCCTGTACAATTGGATGTGAAACCAACCAATGGGATACCAGCGCGTAAGTACCAGAAATACACAATTGCCACAGCAAAGAAAATCAGCCAATTAATGGTCATAAACAGTGTGTGATTAATCCATTGAATAATTAATAACTCACAAAATCCAACTTAAATTTTACAGAAGAATTATCAATAGGTAAATATGCAGGCTGTAAAATGCACTATGTATCAAATTTTTAATAATTGTTAATGGCTCCCTAATATAGACACAGTTCAATTATAAAATCACAATTATAAATACCAAGTTTATGATCAATTTTATTATGAAAAATGCATTGAGTTATGTACATAATATCTAAATATCAGGATTTAGCTCATGCCTGCAATATTCTAATATAACATTTACATTTGTGGTCCTTACTTTATTATCAACAATGATAAAATTATTATACAGCTAATTATATGTTACTGCATCAAATTTACAATATTTTATTAATTATGGAGAATGTCAATAATATAAAAAATATATTAGTAATTGTGAATTTGAAGAAATAATATCAATTTTAATAAGTTGCCACAAAGAAAGGTAACATTTTATTCATCAAAGGACAAGTAGGGGAGGGAATGGGCAAAATGTATGTTGCCATTATCTGCGTCTGTAAAAAGGGACAGCATCAGAGGTAGTTGGGAGGGAATGGGTGATAGTTTATGAGCCAGGGTTGGAAAGTGGGTGACTTGGTCTTGATGGGGGAGTTAGGGAGGCAGAGTTTGTTGACTGGGAAGAGGTGGAAAGAGCTGAATGCTTCAATTGCTCAAATTCTTCTTATGTCACATATGTGGGCTTTAAAAAACAAATGGATGAGCGTGGGGGGAGGGGAGAGGCAGGAGTCCTTTCTGGATTTATCACTATCACTTGCATAGAATATGGCAAGATCTGATAGGTCCTGGACAAATATGGAAGGTGAAAGCTCATACCCCTTCTTAATTTGGGTGCACAGTTCATTGTAGATGGCAGGCTTTAAGCACCTGAGATCTGAACCAAAATTTTAAAGGCATACATCTGCAAGATGCATGCCAGTGTGGTTGATGGGGTAGGATCAACAGGGTTGCCTGCAGCCCTAATTTCCTTGGTTGTCCATTCCTGCAGTTCCATCTCAGCACTCATTACAGCTGTGTACATAGCTTGTTGGGTAGCCCACTCCTCCAGCATGTTCTTGAGCTCTGTCTGGTATGCATACCCATCTGCAGTGTTTGATTTTGCTGAGTAATAGTTACCACCCACTGGGGAAACTTCTATAAACTCTAAAAAATCTATACAAAATTGAGCTGCACTTGTAAATGCCAGATTGGGTTTGCTTTTTTCCAAAGTCTTGGATGCTTGCAAAAATCTTGGCATATGACAAGAAGATGATGTAATTGTGCATCCTCATTGCCCTCCCTTTTAATAAAATTAATGATGGTTGAATTATATGGTCATTATTCATCAAACTGGGACCACTGAGAACTTGATTGGACAAGATCCTAGCAGCAACCACAACTCTGTGCATCCACAAATTTAGCTGTTCTATTATTTGTGAAAATGCTGTGGAGTCCAATTTGAAGACGTACATGGACCAGGGGTATTCACAGGTCACGTTCCATGATGGCCA
This sequence comes from Entomophthora muscae, assembly GCA_014839935.2. Classification (NCBI taxonomy): domain Eukaryota; kingdom Fungi; phylum Entomophthoromycota; class Entomophthoromycetes; order Entomophthorales; family Entomophthoraceae; genus Entomophthora; species Entomophthora muscae. The sequence goes on from QTSX02007240.1 coordinate 3,076, forward strand.
TCATAAGGGGATGAGCTTTTTCACCATTGGTTAAAGTACAGGCATCATTTGGGGTCTACTTGTAAGGGGGGCCAAAGTTGGTGTGGGCTTGTAGGGTTGCAGCCACAGTTTACTTTGCAAATCCCATTGAAGCTGCTATTTCCCTGGGGGCATAAGCATCTCTTTTCTTTTTGACAATTTTGAGAAAATTTTCTGGGGTGATCAATTTTCTTCTGCGTCTTGCAGGCTGATTGGCTGGAGGTGGAATGTGTCTGTCTTGGGAACCAGAGGTGCCATCTGATTAGCTGTTTCTGGATTCTGGCTTCACTAGGTGATCCCTTGGCTCAATTGGCTGATTCTAGATACTAGTGTTTATACATGATTTGGGTTAGCAGCTGCCTGTGTGTGATGGGCAAACAGGTTATTCTTGAAGACATGGGAGAAAGAACACATTCCTGGGTAGTGCTTGGGGAGGGGCCTGCAGGTTGGGAGTGACCATAGACAGAGGCTTCACTGTTAAGAGACCCATTGTAGCCCTGCATAATTTTGTCAAAGCCAGGGAACAGCTTGTTTACTTGGTTGTTATTGAAAGAAGACATAAATTTTTAATAAAAAATTAAACAAAAAAGGAGTGTAAATTTTAGTCAATTTTATTTTTAAGTATGTTAAGTTGGTGAATAGTAGGATCTAAATTTTAGCCATCCTAAAATGGAATAGGGTGATTTTTGAGAATGCCTGATTCATAAAAGAATTAGCAGAAATATATTCTAGATCCTTTAACTTCATTTTTGAGATGCCCATAAATTATATTTATTTCAAATTCACCTCATTTTTCATTTATGAAATTAGGTTCTTGGATTTGACAATCCCGCAATTTCATATTTGTTAATCTTTACATGTTTTCTATGATTTGTTAGACATACAGAAAATCTCAAATTGTACATTAGAATCCCTCATTTTTGATTCATGTATCCTGCATTTTTTGCTATGTTTTGTCTTTGGTTAGTTGAGTTATCTACTAAAGGGATTTGAAATTTGCCAATATAAATCAATCAAAAAATTCAAATTAAATTGTTGATTTTATTGAATAATTTAATTTTACTCAGCTGAGTTGCCCACAAAAGTGATTTAAAATTTGAACCAAGGATATGAAAATCCTGCACTTTTACATTTAGGTTCTTAATTTACAGTATTGAGTATTTTTGCTCACATTAAGACAGCTTCCTTGATTCATACACCACAGAGATTAAATCATTTTCTGTGGCATGTATTCTAAGTATTCCTCCTATTGTATAGTTCAAGGCATCTTTCTCCAGTTCATATACCCCTTCACAATTAAGGTACTGTAGGATGGGGCAGTAACCATTAATTTATTTATTTATTTTTTGGAAATGCTGCTCTCTTAGTGGCATCCATACAATTTATTTTGTTTTGCCTGTGATTATGGACAGGGGGCTGTTATGGCTCCCCAGTTGGGAATTAATATCCTGATAAACAGCCATTTCCAAGAATATTCAGAGTTCATTCTTGTTATGTAGCACTGGCATTTTGGTGATAGCCTTTACATTTTCCAAGTCTGGTTTAATCTCATCTTTACTAATGATTTGTCCTAAGAAGGGGAGTTTGGTCATGAAGAATTCCCACTTGGATGGTTTGACTACAAGTTGATTGACCTGGAGGGTGTTAAATACCATACAGACGTCCTTTCAATATTGTTCTTTGTTGGGACTATAGATGATTTTATTATCTAGGTAGACTATGGCTTGCTTCCCAATGTGGTCCTTGAACACTTCATTAATGAAGGTCATAAAGGTAATGGGGGCATTTTTCATGCCAAAATTGAGGACAACACATTCAAATGAGCCATACTTAGTTTGAACACTGTCTTTGAAATATTTTCAGCTGTAACCCAGATTTGATGGTATCTTGCAGTTAAAAGATCTTTGTGAGGAAAAGTGGTCCTCCTAAAGTGTCAAAGAGGTTGTCAATTAAGGCAGGGAATAACTGTTCTTAGTTCTGACTTCATTGAGTGCTCTGTAGTAGGTGACAAGGCACAACCCTCCATCTTTCTTAGCAATAAAGAAGACCACTGCACCAAAGGAATACTTAGAAGGTCAAATAAGCCCTTTCTTTAGGGCCAAATATAGGTTTTCTTTCAATGAATCATCCTCTTGAGGTGTTAATTGATAGATGGGGCATGCCTTGGGTACACTTCATTTTTAATTCAATCTTGTGTTTAATCTCTCTATCAGGTGGTAGGCCTGGAAACTTCTACTAAAAGACTGAAGGGAACTCTTGGACAAGTTGTTGACAAATTGGGTCCTGTTCAAGTGAGACTTTCATATTTTTGACATGGATGATATTGTATGTGTAGATATGCCATTCAAATTTACTGATGTCCTTTTCTTCTTCTGTTTTAGTAATATTTAAAAATATGTGGTCCCTCATGAGGGTGTCAAGGTAAGTTGGGTACACATAGTGGTGTAATTCTCCTTGTTTTATAGTGAGGGTGACACTGTCCCAGTCAATGTGAGGCTTTGTTTTTCTCATCCAATATAAATCAATTACTATGTCATACTTAAGTATTGGAAGGATGGGGTCACTAAGGGTAGGTTGCACATCCCCTATTTGTACCTGGAAAGGTTTTGCTTCCTTGGTGACTGGGGTGCTTCTGTTCTCTGTCATGATAACTCTTTTGAGATTACCCTTAACCATGGGTAGGCTCATGAGATTGGCAAATTTCTTGTCAACAATGGACTGGTATGCTCTGGTGTCAAATAGCGCTGTACCTTGATATCTGCAAAAGCAGAAAGGATAAGTGAGGAGTTTATTTCCAGTATGGACAGCAAAAATTATAGGATTGCTGGAGGGTACTTGCATCACGGTAATTGAGTCACGTCTTGGTCCCTGTACAAGTCTTACAAGGTGGGAAAGGGTGGCTTGCCTAAGCACTCCCCTGAGCTTTTCTTTCTTTGGTTGTGTTTTCAGTTCTCATCTGGTTAACCTGATTTGTATAATTTTCACCTTAATAATGTGGTTTATTGGTGTGTGTTGAGCAACTTGGGTTATTGCTGGTATGTTCAAAGCTACAGATAGATGTTATCCTTGCCAATGTATTCTACCTAATCCCATGCAAGAGCACTACAGACTAAAATAGAATAGAACTTTGAAGATAATTACGTTTATTGGAACTAGAGTACAATCTAGCCAGCATCTGCAATCTATCCAGGTGTAACCCAGAACTTATTTTCATCCTTTCAGGCGTCTGTATCAATTAATACTGCAACAACTCTTTTTCTTGTCCTTTCAGACAGTTCTCAGTGGCTACCTTTGCAATAGGTCCATTTTTGCTGGCTGCGCCTATCCTGATTGGCTGTCCTTGGCATGTTTGTTGCTACTGTCCTTAGCAGACCTACATGGCACTTCAGCTACAGCATACACTCTTATTGGGCTAGCCTACTGTCATTTATTGATTGGCTGTATCTTACATGTCTATTATTGCTCTGGGAAACTACGCCGTATTTAGTTTATGCTTAGAAATTGTCCCTGTTCAGTCCTCCAACATTGGAAGGTAAAATTCTGGCATTCCATTTGCAGAGCTTAATCAGTGGTCCTTTTCTGGCTGGCAAACTTCTACTTATTAATGCAACGGGTCAAATTGGGGATTATACGCTGTATAATAGCAGACTCAATCCAGTATCAACCTGTGGATTATCCTCCGTGTAATGCTGACCTAAACCAATAAGGAACCCAATTATATGCCGTGTAATGCTGATCTAAACTTGGTATTTCTTAGCCATTTGTATATCACATGTTTGATATGATCATATATGTACATCAGGCTATGTGGGGCTAGGTTAATACAACATCTAATAGGGTGAAATGAGTGGTATACAATTGATGATCTAGTGATTACACACTGTGTAATCAAAGATAATCACTATATTGGCTAACGTTTATACACATATATTTGTTACATCAATTATAATAAAGCTATTAATATATGGCGTATAATCACAACACATTGGGATGATGATCAATGATAATATGGCATATATTAGTTGCATCTATCATAATAAACTAACAATTACACGGCGTATAACTGCTATATCTATTATAATAGATTGGTGATTATACAATGTATAATCACTGCACTTAATATATTATTTACATACTGTATTATCACTAAGTAAATATCAAAGATCTACATGCAATGATTAGCCCAATCACTTGTGGTCAATCAGCCTAATTGCACAGTGTGGTTAGTTTTTTTGTTGGGTTGATTGTCCTTCTTTGCTTTGGGACTCTCTTTCTATTTGTTGGTTACATGCAGGTTGTCAGACTTCTGTGCAGCTTTTTTCCCTTTCAAGAATACATCTTGGAGGTTTTTGCAGAAGCTTGTGTCAAACTGGCGTCTTATGTGCTTGGGGAGGCCATTGTAGAATTCCAGCTGTGATCTAGCCTCATCAAAGTTGATGGTCTCAGGAGCTCAATCATGTATGTCTTCATAGACTGCAATGTACTCCTCAATGGTTCCTGTCATTTTAAAGGTTCTGAGTTCTGTTATGATCACACTTGTCAGAGACCTTTATGGCAAAATTTTTCAATAAGGCATTCTTGAATATGTCCCATTCTTTGTTGTGAGCAGGGTATTGGTCAAAAAATTTGCTTACAAAGTAGGAGGCAGCCCCAGTAACATGTAAAGCAATTCCACTTTCCCAGAGTTTCTGGGGATATTCCACTTATCTAAATTTATTTTGGGTGTTTTAGATCCATAGGATGGGGTTTTATGGTGTAGCCCTGAGAACATTCCAATTTCTTCTGAGTGTAGGCGTTGAAATACAATGTTGGGTATTTTGGTTGCATCAGGAATCAGAGGTGGATTCAGGACTCCTTGTGTACTGAGGAAGTTGTACTGTTTGGTTGATATGAGGGTATTATTGAAGACATTAAATCCTTTGGGGACTTTTTGGCCTTCTTTGTAATTGTCTCCAGCCAGTGGGGAGTGCCATCTGCTGGGTTCTTTTCTTAGGAGGATTTCCCCCTTTAATTTAAATAGTTGTGGATAACCTACCTGTGCTGCCACTGTTAATTATATACTTCTGAGAAATATAATAAATGAGATAAAGGGGGAAATTAAGAACAGAATAATACTTTATTTGATATGAGTTTAGAGTATTATATAGTATCATGAGAAGCCATATACTGTGCATGCACGTCATTGTAGTCACAAGGCTTGTTTAAGTAGTGTTCTGCTTAGGAATAAAAAGGTTTGATCCCCATAATAGATGGGCAATCAATAAGAGTGCCACCAACTTAATGATTAGTCAGGGAATCATTTGGGGTGTTACTCAGGGAATTTCTTTCTTGAGAGGGAGTAATTGAAGATGTTGCAACACTTTTAATGAAAAATAAAGGAATAAGCTTGAATATTATAAAAGCTAACACAAATTTGGATAAGCTTGTCTTTATCTAGACAGAGAATTATTTTGATATAGTAGATTGGGAGCAGGAATTGTTCACTAGATAGACAAGGGGGCTGGCTGAGTCTAAAATGTGCCAGTATCAGAATAATCAAGGTAAAACAATTCAGAATGTGTGGATATTAATGTAGACCCCTTTAATGAAATAGGGCAACTGTGGTATTAAAAATAAAACTCAACCAATTATCTGTAAGTATCACAATTTGAAGGCCATATCAAAACTAGCTGTGATAGCGTAATTTACAACATCTCCCACTCAGGATTGGACGGGGAATTGATATTTGCAAAGGAATTTAGCATGAACCCAAGAGAAGAACGTTCAAAAGACAGCAACTTGATGGTATAATCAAGTAACTTCTCAAATATGACCTCCCAGTGCCTAATTCATAGGATGTCTAACTTGTGGACACAGCCATCAATGCAGTTCTGGTAGTATAGAATATGATCACCTACTTGAGACTTAGGGAGCTAGTCCCTGGAGGTATTGGATGGATTAACTCTAAAATTTGGGCTTTATAGGTAGAAGCTTGAATACCAATTATCTGATTGGTCATTTCATTCACATGGACTTCTGGGCTGACTTCAGAATCAAAGTATGCTAGCAGGAACTTAAGATTGAGGGGTGGTAGCCTCAAGTCCATAAAGTATGTTAAAAGATGATTTCTCTGTCACTTGGTGCTTTTTAGGCGGTACACAAAGAGATCAGTGGAGAGGAATATATCCCAATTAGCAGCATTAAAGAGAGTGAGCTTCCTCATGATGTGACAAAGAGTGGGATTGGCATGCTCAAAAGTCCCATTGATGAAGGGATTTTGGGGAGCCAAGAAAGACTTATGAGTGCCCATAGCTTCCGCAATAGATGTAATCAACTGGAATCAAAGTTGGTATCACTGTCAGAAAGTAAGTTTTAGGGACATGAATTCAGAAAAAAGATATCTTGGAGTGGGAAATTGATTGAATTTTTGCTTTTGATATTGTGATGATCCACACAATGAGCTTTTTTGTAGATAAGGGCTTTTTATTGGCCAAATAAAGATTGAATTCCTAAGACATGTAAATTTTAGTTGTTTTGTTGATATATCTAGCATTAGTGCATGATTATAAGTGGTTTGGTTCTGAGAATAGTAATGAGTTGGCCCCTGGCTACTGCTATGAAATGGTAGCAAAGTTGTGGTTACCCTGAGATGGATATGCTGATGCAGAATTTAAATCTTGATACCAATTGGGATAAAAATACAGTTGAATAACTTTACATTGGATGGGGGTAAATTTTCTATTTCTATAACTTAAAGGTAATTTTAAGAAGGTCATAAATTTTCTAGGCAAGCATAGTTATAACCATAATCATCATTGAGGTGGCTGTCTAGAGAAACAGCTTCAAAGTTTAGTGATTTGGAGGGTTCTGGGAAGTGAATTTTGCACTTTTACACCTGAAAGATCAGGCTAACCACTTGGCTGAGTAAAAAAAGTTGTAATGCAGGAGTAGTGCTTGCTTCTGATGATCTATAGTGTAGTTCACTGATGGGGTCAATTCTAGATTATTTCTCTTGTGAAGACTTATTGCCTGAGTCTGAGGTGTTGACTGATGGAAACTACCAGAATATAGAAGCACAGATGGAGGAAATTGATTAAGAATAGCAGAAATAATGAGAAGATCAACTGGGTGAAAATTTTACATTATGGCTGGAACAAGAAAAAGATAAAAAACAATGAGAAAAGAACTAAAAGGATTTAAAGACATAATATGAAACAAAGAAATAGGGAGAATAGTAAAAGAAATAATAAAGAATTAATTAATAAATAAAAGAAGTAAATAAAAAATTATAAAGCTAAAAAAAGAATTGAAGTAAGGAGAAAGAATTAATTAATAAAAAAATTAATAATAAATAATAAATTATTAAAATGTTGATTAAATCAACAGATGAAGAAGCAGACAGGAACAGCATGGAGAAAAATTGAAAACAGGGCCAAAAAATTTCACCAGGGACTATAGCATGGAGCAAGACAACATGTGTTTCAAATTTGCCAAGGATGGGAAGTGCAGGAAAACATTGAGCAGACACAGAAAAACAAATTCCTTATGTAAAACATAAGGAAAAACAATCAAATCAACTTGGGGAAATGTAACAGAAAACAAGAAAACTATTCAAAACACAGGCCAAGGATTTAATTGGAAGGCAGAGACAATTGATTTGAGCAAGGAGTGGCAGCATGTAGCCCAGAGAAACTGTTTGAGGGGAATATGTGAATGAGGGTGTGTGATTGACTGCAGGTCAAAGCCTGTTTTATCAATGTTTCTCATTAAAAAACCAAAGGAAAAGCTTAATAAATCAGGGGGTTGACAAGGAAAAGTCTTCTCTGATTGACTGAGACAATAAATAAGGCTTAATTTATTATAAAGAGATAAAAACAATGGTTTAATCCTGAGGAAAAAGAAACTCAGAAGGGAAAAACAGACTGAAACAAGGAACTTTTTAAGAGGAACTGACTGAAACAAAAGAATAATTCATAACATGAAGCCACAGAAAGATCCTAAGACATAGGGGAAGGAGTACAAAACCAAGATTAAGTAGTTCAATGGTGCCAAAAAAGAGCCCAAGGTTGAGCATAAAAGCCCAAGACCAAGTACAATGATCCCAAGACTTAGCACATCAAAAATTGCCCTCCAAGAAAAGGCTACAATACAAAAAGTTTCCAAGGAGATCTTTCTTCTGCTTCAAATAAACATCAATCTTGGCCCCTAAACATTATTACTGATTCTACATAGTTTATCATGGATAAAAATCATCATATTTTCTAACCTAGCCTAGAAGAAGAGGATGTGTACTAACAGAGATGTAAGAAATTTACCACTAGTAACACTTTGGAAAAGGAATGTGATCAAGTCACTGAACAGCTCAAAATGACCACCAGATGCAAGGAGTTCCTATGAAAGGAATTAAATAGATTGTTTCAAGACCGGCATTGAATTAAGGAGGTTATCATAACTGTTGAGGTTATGGTCTATAGAGGGGATGTTAAGATGGTGATTGGGAAGGTGTTTGTGGGATTTGCAATCCTCCTGACCAAGTACAACGTTTTGGCCAAGGAATCCCTTCACTTAGAGAATGACAACCCCACCTAGCTGGCACCTGGCTTTGATCCAAGACAAATAATCACCATCTCCCAGGAGCAGGAGTGAAATTGGGAGTATACAAAGGGAGTGTGAGAAGGTATCAGGATGTTTTTATCATGTTCAGGTGAGGGTATCACAGTCTTGGGAAACACTTATGCCTTAGAAGGCTACTTTTTGGGCAAATCACTGGTCTTTTTGGACTTATGAGGGATAATATTGTCATTAGAGGCACTGGACACAGCTTTAATAGTAGATTTGGGAAGCTTATAACAATTAATTGGAAAAAATGTGTAAATTTGGGGGTTATTTTACAAATAAAATGATTATGTAGTCAGCCTAAAGGTATAATTTATTTTTACATGGCTTTTAGAATTAAACCAAAAATTAAAACATCAAAATTTATTGGTTTTTACTATATGAAATATTTTTTATTATAATACAAGTATACAAACTTTGGATTTTGAGTGTAAACTTGCAGCTGAGATGGTGTATTAGAGATACCATAAAATTTAATGCTGTAAGGCAAAAATATAAGTAACTTACATAATTTTTTTATTTAAAATCAAAACTATATATCAGAGCCATAAAAATCAGTTCATTTGTTGGAACAGCAGGCTGGACCTGACAGCAAGGTTCCAAGTAAGCAGGTTTGTGACCTGCAATCCAATTATCCAATCACTTGAAGCCAAACTAGGAAGTCAACTCAAATTTTTAAATCCAACAACATGAACAGAAGCTGATCCCTTAAGGTGGATACAGCATTTTGGCGCTTGACTCATTACCAGGATCAGACCACTCCCTTCATTATCCCACTGTGTGATCAACACTATCATGTTCCTGTTATCCAAGATTCACAATGACTATAAAATACTTATCTCTCAATAAAGAAAATTATCTAGTTTCCAAATATTTTTCCCTTGTAACTCTGCTAAAACAACACAGTTACAACATTGGTAGCACAGGTAGGGTTTTCATTCCACTTTATCCCCCAAAATTCTGCCTATTGCCAGTACTTGCTGTGGTTAACAAATCCTCAATAGAATCATGTCTGGCCTCCTGCTGGATTGGGCACCGTATAGACCTGGTGCCAAAATACTTGACAGTTTTGTGCTCTACCAGAACATGGAAGTCCCGCTCCCGCCTTCAACGCCTTGTTGGCACAAAGTTTCTTCCAAGCGCCTTCTTTCACCCCTCAAGCAACTGATGAAAGCGTCATGCCAGCCTACATGGCCCAGAGACTCCAAAGTGCTGCCTTGGAACCTTTTGCCAGAGCCAACAACAACAACGCTGCAGCATGGATTCAATCTTCCCAGAGCAAACTGGCACAAATGGAATTCCCACAACGTTTCTGGATTGTAGAGATCTCCATCCAATCAACACACAATGCTGGTACCTGGTGCAACAAGTGGCATGAAAAACACACCATGAAAGATTGGGACACCTTCAAACAGGACTTCTTGACAAGATTTGTGCTGAAGAACACCACACTTGTCAGGATCCTCCTTTCTAATTTTAGCTGCTAGTATCTACTTGGATTTCATTATTTAATTCTGAAAAGAATTGGGTTATTTCTTGGCTCATCTTTTATTTCAGACATATCCCCTATCATTATCCTTTTCAATCTGGCAATATTCCTTCTATTTTAACAGTTAATTTAAAGTTCAAAGCTTACCTTTTTAGTCCTGGACAATTTTTGAACCCCAGACCTTAAAACAATTAGTTAAGAACTCAATTCCAAAGTTAAATTATCTTTTTTCTCTACCGCTTACGCCAGCATCTTTGGACCAGGTTTTTCCTGCTCTCCTGCCTTTTGCCTTTGCTTTTACTACCTCCTGCTAAACAGTCACCGTTCCTTGCCATTTCTCCTTTACTTGGTGTTAACTTATTAAGTTTAAACCACAAAGACATGTGCTTTGGTTTTTCTGTTCTCCTCACTATATCATTAACCAATCTTGGTTTAAATTATTCACCTCAATTTTGCACCTCACTACCAAGCTAAATAAAAAGGCTTGGTCTTCCAATCTTAACAGTAAGTTGAGATTGTTTGACTTGCACCTCAAAAAAGGTACTTGTTAGGCTTTGTGGCTTATGTTTTCTTTTCCAATATAGTTTTAACTTTTACTTTCAATCTTATGATTCCTTTTGATTTTCTATTTCATCAGTTAGGTAGTTTTTATAATAATACACACAATTTAATTATTGATAGTTTTAATCCTCCAACTAGTGGTAAGCAATTCCCTGATTTAGAAATTGATTTTTTGACCAAGTCTTCAGTCATTAAGACTGGATTCTACTTTATTTTCTTAGGATTAATCAATTGCCTCAGCACTTATTTTACTTCCTACAAGCTTCTAGGAGCCCTGGTCCAGTTGTTACTACAAACCTTACCTACTTTTTTGTATGTGACCAACATAATTATAAACGGTATTAAAGCTTTAGTTTACAATCATCTACCACAAACTATGAGACCTTACAACACTCATGATCATATGCTAAGTAAAGAATCTAACCCAAACAGGCACAGTGAAGGAGCTCATTTGAGCATATTAGGAACTCTGACTACAGCTCCCTCAGATATGGCCTTTGACACCCCAGCTAACCATCTCATGTACTATGACACTTTCAAGTCACCTGTAAAGAAACATGTAAACCTGGACCAAGTGACCAACTTGAAAAGCATGTATTGTGAGGCAGAGAAAGCAGAACGGATTATCAATGCTCTCCACAAGGCGCAAACTGGAAAAAAGGAGTGATCTAAAGATTCTCATCCAACTGGACCCTCCAACCAACTGCCCCCTGGGAACAATAACAACAATTTGGAACACAAACCTGCAGGTTCAAATGGGCATGAAAACAGGAACAAAGGCCAGTCAAACCGTACCCATTTCTGTATCACTGCCACAAAAAACAATCAAGACAAAGGAAAAAGCCTGGGGAGAGCACTAAGCAAGCCAAACTCTCCCCGCACAACTCCCAACTTGCCCAACAATGAGTACCAACCTGAGGACGTGGATTAATGTCTAATGATCCAAGTGCCCTCAGAGGACCCAGTACTTTACATCATTGCCAGACATCCCAAATAAACTGATGTCTTATCTTTTCTGCTTCTGCAATTACAAAGGATCAGCACTCCTAGACAAGGGCGCAATTGAACCCTAGTCAACAGCAGCTTTGTAGACAAGTTCAAGGTGACCACTAATCCTTTGCAGAGAAAAAACGTGGTTCTAGCTGATTAACATCACCTTGCTGTGACAAGGAAACTTCCCCCTTCTCTGTCATGCTAGAGAACCTACATTCCACCATCTAAGGCCCTGTCATCAACTTCCCAAAGTTTGAAATTGTACTAGGTTTGGATTAGATAGGAAAAGAACAATACTCACGTAGACTGGGTAACCTTGGTGTTGACCATCAAACCTGAAGGCGTCAATCACCAGATCTACCCTGACTCAGTAGACCAGCTCCTACGTGATCATGTCTTTATATGCATCACAGAGACCCTGGACAGAAAGGGGGACCTCAAGGCAATTGACTGGGACTCCTGCCAGTACAAGATCATAAATTTCAAGGATCACCAGGACACCACTACACCTCAGGATCAAGAAATTGTAGCCCATCATCCAGCAATCTTCAAAGAGGCTCTACCAGGGTTGCCACCAGAGAAGCACATCAAACACTCCATCTAACTCAAAGGAGCTGTACCCAAGGCGCAACTCATCTACCGCCTTACCCCAAACAAAGACAACATTCTATGTGCTTACCTCAAGGAGGCGTTGGAAAGAGGTCTTATATGCCCTCACAGTCTCCTTTTGATGCTGCTGTATTCTTTGTGGCAAAGATAAATAGTACTCTGCGCCTAGTCACGGACTACCAAGCCCTAAACAAAGTCATTACCAAGAATTGTTACCCACTGCCACTCATTGACGACCTCTATTATGCCCTGGGCAGCGCCACGAGTCTTCTCCAAGATTGATCTAATTGCAGGCTACAACCAAATCCATATCAAGGAAGAAGACATTACCAAAACAGCCTTTCACACTAAATACGGTTTGTACAAGTGTGTGGTACTCAATTTTGATATGACAAACACCCTGTTGATCTTTGTGACCTTCATGAACAAGGTGTTTGCCCCCACATTGGCAAGCATGCCTTGGTATACCTGGACAACATTATTGTCTATAGCCCCTTGGTAGATTAACACCATAAGGACTTGGAGACAGTCTTTGCTACTCTAACACAGCATAAACTGCTAGCCAAGCCCTCCAAATGTCAGTTCTTCCGCAAACAGTTGCCCTTCCTGGGACACATAGTTTCAAAGGACAGCATCAAGTCTGATAGCCAGAAAATCTGGCCATTTGCAAGATGCCACCTCCAAAGGACAAGTCAGAACTCTGCACATTTTTGGGAAGATTGCCTATGTACAACAATTCATACCTGACTGTGGCGTCCTGACTACACCCCTGTTCACCAGGCAACCACCAGAATTAACTCATTCTGCAAGTTGACTTACTGAATGTTGACAATTTGTCAACATTCATTAAGTCAACATTATTTTATTATTTATCTGCCAGACTTGGGCATTTCCAAAACCAAGCTAATTTTCATAGTAAATTTTTAAGTCAGAATTCCAAAATTAAAAAGGAACAGGCATAATGTTGACACCATTTAAACAAAGGCTTAATTTTAAGCCAAAAAACTAATACAATTTACTATGAAAATGTAAGTTTCTTTGTACTTTTATATTAAGGTTGACTCCAGTAAGTAATATCTGGATGTCAACCCCAAATAAGAATCCAAGAGTTTCTTAATAAATTATACAATATTCTAAAAATGACTACTTTTTATATTTTATACTACTGTTTTTATTAAATATATAATAAGATAAGCATTGAAAAAAGACATATGCCAAATTTCATAGTATTCTTTGTATTATTTAGATTTTTACTGTTATTTTAAACTTATTAGATAAACTATAGCTGATTTCTGGAAGTCCACTTAAGCCAAAACACATATGTTAAAGCTAGAATTTATATATGTATTTATAATGTCCACTTTGTGTCAAATTGACACGTCACCTAAATTGCAACAAAGGGGTTTGGCTATGCAAGCAAAGTGATATAATTTAAGCAAAATTTAATAGGAGAGTTACTATACTGTAAATTCAGAACCTGAACATAAAAATGCGGGATTGTCAAATCCTTGGTCCAAATTTTGAATCACTTTTGAGGGCAACTCAGCTGAGTGAAAAATAAAATATTTAATAAAATCCACCATTTAATTTGACTTTTTTTGGTTTATTTAAATTGGCAAATTTTGAATCTCTTGAGCAGGTAACTCAACTAACAAAAGACAAAACTCAGCAAACAAATGCGGGATATATGAATCAGGAATGCAGGATTCTAATGTACAATTTGTGATTTCCTGTACTTCAAACAAATCATAGACATCATGTGAAAATTACCAAATATGAAATTGCTGGATTGTCAAATCCAAGAACCTAATTTCATAAATGAAAATTGTGATGAATTTGAAATAAATATAATTTATGGGTGTCTCAAAAAGGATGTTAAAGGATCTATAGTGGATTTGTGCCGATTCTTTTAGGAATCACAGGCATTCTCAAAATTCACATCTATTCCATTTTAGGACGGCTAAAATTTGAAGCGTAATATTCACAAAATTGACATATTTAACAATAAAATTGACTAAAATATACATTCCTCTTCTCAAGTTTAAAATTTTAATAAATTTTTATTATGTCTTCTTCTGACACCAACCAAGTCAACAAGCTGTTCCCTGGCCTTGACAAAATCATGCAGGGCTACGCTGGGTCTCTTAACGGTGAAGCCTCTGTCTATGGCCACTCCCAACCCGCAGGCCCCTCCACAAGCCCCACCCAGGAGTGTGGTCTTTCTACTGAAACTTCCAGCATGGCCCTGTTTGCCCACCATGCACAGGCAGCTGCCAACCAAAATCCCTTATCAGTGATGGCATCTGGAACCAGCCATTTAAGCCATGGGGTCACCCAGAGAGCCCAGAACCCCAAAACAGCCAATCAGATGGCATCAACCAGTTCCCAAGATGGACATATCCCTCCCCCAGCCAATCAGCCTGCAAGACGCAGAAGAAAATTGATCACTCTGGACATTGTCTTGAAATGGTTGAAAAGCAAGGGAAGCTTATGTCCCTTGGGGAAATTGCGGCCGCAATGGGTTTTGCAAAGTCCACTGTGGCTGCAACCCTGCAAGCCCACGCCAACTGTGGCCCCCTGCCAATTATGGCCACCCGCCAAGAAGACCCCAACTGGTGCTTGTACCTCAACCAAAGGTGAAAAAGCCCACCCTCTCATGATGATCATTATGGAACGTGACCCGCAGATGCCCCTGGTCCAGGTATGTCTCCAGTTGGGACTCCACAGCATCTTTGCCGACAAAAGAACGGTGAATTCATGGATGCAAAGAGTTGTGGTTGCTGCTAGAATCTTGTTCAATCAAGTTCTCAGTGGCCCCATTTTGGTGGACATTGACCCCTACAATTCAACCATTATTAATTTTATTAAAGGGAGGGCAATGTGGGCCCGTAATGACGTCATCTTCCTATCATACGCCAAGATCTTGGCCAGTATCCAAGACTTTGGAGAGAAGCACATCCAATCTGACGTGTACAAGCAAGGCCCAATCTTGTATTGGTTTGTTGGTGTTTTATTGGCAGTTTCCCCATTGGGCGTCAATTATCACTTGGCAATATCAAACACCACAGATGGGTATGCCTACCAGACAGAGCTCAAGGACATGCTGGAGGAGTGGGCTTCCCAAAATACCATTCACACAGTTGTACTGAGTGCAGAGATGGAGCAGCGGGAATGGACTATCCAAGAAATCAGGGCTGTGGGGCATACCTGCTGGTCCTACCCCCATCAACTATGCCGGCATGCACCTTGCAGATGTATGTCTCTACAATTTTGGTTCCGCTCTCAGGCGCTTGAAGCCTGCCACCTACAACAAACTATGCACCCAGATTGATAAGGGGAATGAGCTTTTCCCTTCTGTGTCTGTCCAGGACTTATTTGATCTCATCATCTTCTATGCAAGTGATAGAGATAAGTCAGGAAAGGACCCCCACCTCCCCCCACACCACTCCATCTGTTTTGTCAAGCCCGCATATGTGACATAAAAAGAATTTGAGCAAATGAAGCAAACCGCTCTTGCTGCCCCTCCCCAGTCAATAGACCCTGCCTCCCCAACCCCCCATAAAGATCAAGCCACCCGCCTTCCAACCCTGACTCCCAAGCAACCACCCATTCCCTCACCACTATCTCTCATGCTGTCCCTTTCATAGGCGCAGATGAAGGCAATGTCCATTCCGCCCATTCCCTCCCCTTCCCGTCCTTTGATTAGTAAATAAATCTTTTCTAGGTGACTACTATTAAAATTAATTTTTCTTTCAGTTCATAATTACTAATATATTTTTTACATTGTTATAAGTTTCCGTGTGTAAAGAATTTTGGACAATTGATGTGGTAGCATATACTTATTTCTGAGGATATTTTCATCATCATCATCATCATCAATAAAAAGAGACAATAAACATAAATATTGGATTAGAATATTGCAATTAGACGTCAACTATTGATATTTTGATATTATGTGCATAACTCAATGCATTTTATTTAATAAAATTCATTGTAAACGAGTTCTTTTCATTTTAATTTATTTAAATTGACTGTGTTTATTTTACAGAGCCATTACTGCTTAGTACAAATATTAACAATTAATACATTTTAAAGCCTGTATATTTACCTATTGGTAATAATTCTGTAAACTTTTCAGTTGGATTTTGCGAGGTAATAATAATGTAATGTGTTAATAGAATATTGTTTATTGTCATTAACTGGCTGATTTTCTTTGCTGTGGTGATTGTGCATTTTTTGATATTTACACACTAGTATCCAATTGGTTGGCTTCATATCCAATTGCACAGGCAATAGGAAAACAATCAATTGGACATTAGTGCGTAAACATCAAAAAATGCACAATCACCACAGCAAAGAAAATCAGCCAATTAATGACAATAAACAGTATTCTATTAACACATTACATTATTATTACCTTGCAAAATCCAACTGAAAAATTTACAGAATTATTACCAATAGGTAAATATACAGGCTGTAAAATGCACTAATTATTAATATTTGTACTAAGTGTTAATGGCTCTGTAGTATAAACACAGTCAATTTAAATAAATTAAAATGAAAAGGCCATGTTTACAATGAATTTCATTAAATAAAATGCATTGAGTTATGCACATAATATCAAAATATCAATAGTTGATGTCTAATTGCAATATTCTAATCCAATATTTACGTTTATTGTCTTCAATTTATTAATGATGATGACAAAAATATGTATGCGTCAAAGATAGTACTATAAAAGCCAGTTTATTGATGGAATTCAAACAAAATGTCATCAATCTATAACTTAATCAACAAATTAGAAGCTCACCTGCAAAAGGTTGTTGAAATCAAGAAAAACATCAGAGAAATAGTGACAGGAAAGCTAGGGGACTAGGGCCAGCCACTGATCCAGCCAAAAGAAGATGTTCTGAACAAATTGGGAAATATTATAAATGAAAGAAATAAAGAAAAATTACTTAATCTACAGGGAACTATTTTATCAAGTCTAAAGTTCAACAAAGCGGGATACAATTTGTGGGAGTTCTGGCAGGGGGCTAAAGAAAACAATGAGAAGATCAGACTAATAGAAGGAATAGAAATTCAAAAGGAAATCAACACCAATGAAGAGGAAAACAATAAAATGGAAACAGATGAAAACAAAACACAATCAAGAAGCAGAAGTGCTTCAATAAATACAGAAGCTTTTTCAAATGAAACACAAGATGAAGCACAAGCTGCAAGAAGAATAAGAAAAATTAAGCCCAAGAAGAGCACTGAAGAGCATCTAACACTCATGAAGTTTGTCAATATGGCGCCTGTGGCTGAGGGGGCCACAGGGGAAACAATCAGTAAGTCTTTTTATTTTTTACTTATATTTATTTTTAGTCATCACCAGGAATGGGGATGAGGTCGCGGAAGTGGTGGCTTTTACGCCGAGTTGGTTTTATGGGGGCTACCAGTCACTCGTGGCCCCTATAAAACAAATAAATAAATATCAAATAAATAAAATAGTTCAGCAGAATATGAATATGTTTTTTTAATAGTGAAGATCAAATCAGGGAATATAAATCTCCCGCCGGGTGCTTGCTATGGATAAGAGAAGCCTACAAATTAGGATCAACAATCAAAATAAAAGAAATGAATGAAATTTGCGGGGATTTGAAACTGAAACTTTGATGAATACATATATGAAAGCGTTTAAAGGTTCTCATTCTCAAATATCAACAAATAAAAAAAAGTTTAATAAAAACCAATTTTTAAATAGGAAATGAATATCTGAAATCAGCAATTTTTAATGAAATTTTTAAGGCTCTATCAAATAAAGTTGGGGATGTAGTCCTTGTGAATAGTTTTAAACCTTTGATGATATTGTTTGCCAAGGCCTGGGGGGCAGATTCAAGTCAGGCGCCCCCAGTACCCTCTTCAAGTTTAATCAAACATCCTATATCAATAGGTTAATAAAAAAATTCAAAAAACTGTGCATGTTCTTGGAGAAATATACCTTGCAAAGGATCCACGTTGCAGTGTACCTGGGAATCCTGCTCTATTGCATACTGAAAGCCAACATGAAAAAATTAGAAGATGTACCTATACAGATTGACATATGCCACATAGTCCTTGACAGACAGAAAACACCACAGGGATACAGGACAGTTGAGCATGTCCTCAATGATTCATTTGCATTGGCAACACTATACGGGTACTACATGCCCCCCCAAAAAACCTGCTAATTGATTCCCTCACCCGTCTGCCTTTTATAAGACGTTCAGCCACCACCGGGGTGCTGAGCGCCACTCCCCTAGCAATCAGCGCCAGAGTCATCCACCACATACAGAAGAGTATGTGGTCCCAATTGGACGCACTAGCGAAAATTTGATTTCAGGGTATAATTCCCCGGAATAATCACATTCCACTTGCAATTTGCATTCCCCTAATAAATTATTTTCCCTTGCAAAAAAATTTTTATTTTTCATTTTTAATTTAATTTTAAATATTAAAATTTAAATTTAAATTTTAATTTTTTAATACTAAATACTTCACTATTTTAAAATTTTACTTGTAAAATTTTAATAGTAAAATATTTAATATAAAAATATTTAATATTAAAATATTTAATAGTAAACATTTAATATTAATATTATATAATATTAAAATAATTAATAGTAAAATATTTTAATATTATATATTTTAATATTAAATATTTTACTATTAAAAATATTTAATATTTTAATATTGAATAAATCACAATTAAATAAAAAATTGGTGTATTTTGCATATTTAACCTTTACTATTAAACTTTTAAGATTTTAATTATATTTTTATTTTAAAATTTTATTTTTTATTTTAATTTTTAGTAGGTAAATTATAGTATTAATATATCTAAATATATTACAAGATAATAGTTAAAGTTGCAACCACATCAAATATTTAAAAATAAGTAAAAAATGTTTTTATTTATTATTTATTATCTTGTTGAGGTTGGGTCCATTTATCACAAAGATAAACATGGAGAATTGAATTTATCCGCATCATGCAGCAGCTCCACTTATGTTCCAAACACATGATTGTTTAGAACTCAAATTACCTTTCCCTTGTAATATGATTTGATAAACATATTTGATATACTTGAACTGTGTCCTAAGTAAAAATTAGTAAGGAATACATAAAAATCATTGGTTGCTGTGTTGTGTAGCTACAGTGGCACTGAAATACCAAGGAGCAGATGATGACATGCAAGGTCCAATTTGTGGCTTAGAAAAGTCAAAGTACCAAAATGACTTACAATTATTTAAATAAAATATTTTTTTTCTATCTTTTTTATTATTTATTTGTTACTGCAAAAGCCAATAATATTCAGTGCATCATATAAAAATAAATCCCTCATACCTAGTATTTTTAATTTTACTTACCTTTTCTAGTATTCTTAAATGTCTATAATACAATCAAACATCACATTATTATATATAAACAATAATTTGAGTCCTAATAAAAAAATAAATAAAAATAAAAACAAATAAAACCAGGGCGCCCATTTATCTGATTGGCTTGGAGGCCAGGGCTTTGGGGAGGAAGGATTCTGAGTGCTTGTAAAAAGCCGCCACCACATTGGGTGGCATCGCAAATTGGCTGATCTCAAGAATGTTGAAGAGATCCTTGGTGTCCTGAGGGAGGCCTTGTTTCACCTTATTCTTGATCCACCCAAAGACCTCCTCAATTGGGTTAAGAAATGGGGAATATGGGGGGAGGAAGAGGAGTCTCATTGGGCAGTCTGCAAGGCAGTGGCTGGCAGAATGGCTATTTTTATCAATTGGCGGGAACTTGGACACAACCAGATCCACTTTGTGGAGCCCAACATTATCAAGCACAACAACGTTGGTTGTGCCGCTGTAATTTATCCAAAGGTACTCCTTGACAGCTTGGAGAAAATTGAGAAAGGTCCCGCTGTTATGGGAGCCTTTAATCATCTGATACTGGTCCAAACTGTGAGGACCAAGAAGTGCAACCATTGAATAGGTCTGGGAACAGACAGCTGCACAATGGGCTATGCAGTCCTTGGGCCCCTTCTCAACCCACCCATGCCTAGACCTGAGTGAGGAGGAAAACAACAATTTGTTGATATAGAAGAACTTTACGTTGCCAGTCTCCTTTAATGCCAGATATGTCTTGGCATAAATGTGTCAATCCATTGATGGTCTTTTCACTGTTTCTGTTGTACAGAGAAACTCCGAGTACCTTCCATGAGAAGCCCAAATCAACCATTGTTTTGTATACAAGGGTTTTAGAAACAGAAAGCCCAAACTCTGTGGCAAGCATTGATTGGACAGCAAGTGTGTCCAGGTGGCAATCCCTGGCTACCCATTGCTTAATTGCGTCAATGTGTACGGGCTTGAGGAGTTTTGGCTGTCTTTTTGCCTTGGTGGATTTGGCAATTTGCCTGGTGTTGCCATACTTGGTGTTGATGTTGGCAATGTACCTGGCCGTGACACCAAATTTGGACGCAATATCCTGAACCGCCATTCCCCTGTTTAAGCAGTTGAGGAGAGCTTCACGCTCACTATCCGTCAACCAACGCCGGCCCTTGGCAGGTACCACGGCATCCTGGCTACCAGGCTCAGCACAGGAGGATGGGGACCTTTGTGTAGAAGGTGGGATCACGCTTGGTTGCGCTGGCGCTGTCAATAGTGGCATAAGACACAGGTGCAGATGGCTCCTCAGTTGTGGCCAATGGCTCATAGGAGGTATCAAAGACGCGGGGGCAGGAAGTGGCAACTCTTGGGTCAAGAGTGCGGGGCCGGGTGACAACTGGGTACACGGTGGAGGTGTAAGTAACCTCAGTGTTCCCAGTGACCCTGGTGTAGGAGACTTTTGTGGCAGGCCTTGAGAGTGGCTTCTGCCTGGGATTCAAGCTGGTTGATTGGGCCTGGGACGCAGGAGGTGGTTGGCTGGCAATGACACCTTGGGAGGCCTGTGTATTGGCATGACTCCCTTCAAGTTGGGTTCTGGGTCTGTTCTTGGACCCTCTGGGACGCCCTTGTGGACGGGCTGCCCCGCAGGCTGGTGCAGGAGCGGGTTGGGAATGTGATTGACGGTCCATAAAAATAAAATAAAAAATATATTTTAGATTAAATATGTATTTATTTGGAGTTATTGGTTTAGTTGTGGGAAGTTGTTTTCTCTTGATATAGCCTTGAATAGTAGCAGAGTTTCTATATCCATGATTTGAAGTGAATAATATTGTATACTTTCCGGGTTTGGATGATTTTAAAGTTTAATAACTTTTTATGTCTAATTATGGTTATCAAGATTGAATTTTTCATTTGATTTTAGTTGTGGTGGAGCTTCTTGATTTGGGTTGGTGTTTCCTAGTGTGCTTACTGTACATTCAATTTAAATTCCAGTTCCTGCAATTAATATCTGAGTTTACTAGTGGCATTCAAAAGTGATTTGAAATTTGGTTCTTGGATTTGACAATCCTGCAATTTCAAAAAACATAGTAAACTTAATGAAAATGGTTGATGGATTTGAACGCTTCAAATCTGATTCCAGTTAATTCATTTTGTCCATAGGAAATATGCAGCTCAACTTGAACTTTGCAAAGTGTCTATGAGTTCCTGCATTTTCAAATATTCAAATAAATATCCAAAAAAATCAATTTAATTAAAAAAGGCTATCCCACAAAAGTGATTCAAAATTTGGACCAAGGATTTGACAATCCCACATTTTTACGTTCAGGTTCTGAATTTACAGTAAAAGAACACTGACTGCCTCCATGTTGACACCTTCACTGGTTTATTATTAAAACACTGCTGCTTAACAAAAAGCACATATACAATGGTATGCTAATTCAGGCCAAAGTACCCAGGGCTGTACTTTAGACTTCCCTTTACAATCCCTATCATTAAGTTTGCATAAGCTACATATAAAAATCTTTTTTTAAATAAAAAAATCAATTTTGGCCTTAAAAAACCAACTCTGGATAATATTAACTAAGCTTTATATATGATTCACATAGTGTTTTTCTAGTTTATTGCTGACTGTCAGTATGCCAACAGTGAAAATTAAAGCGTTTTTATGCTAACAAACCAAATTAAATATTTTTGACAATTTTGACTACCAGAATATCAACTTTTTATTTAAACATGTTTTTTTCTATTCTTACTATTAATAAACTATCTATAAAATTACTTTTCATACTTCTATAAACTATTTACTTAATAATAGAATTTAAAAAGGTGATTATTATTTAATTTTATTCATATTTCACATGATTATTCTTACTTTATGAACTATACTCTAATTATTGTAGGAAAAATCTTCCAAGAAGCCACACAAGAGCCCCAAGTCAACCAAAAAAGTACCCAAAGCCTCTGGAAAGGCCCAAAGTCCCTACCCCAACAAAAAGCCAGCCAAAGAGCCCCCAAAGAAACAGAAGACAAAGGAGAAGACCCCAGACCCTGAAAGCAAAGAGCCCTCCACTGAATCCTCCTCTTCTCCAAGCTGGTATCAATCAGAATGAGATGAGGTTCCATTAAAAAGCAAGGAATAAAGAAGATACCCAAGAGTCCAGAACCCCAGCCAAGCCCAGATAAATCAAGCTCAAAGGAATCAAGCCCCAAGGAATCAAGCTTATCCCAGCAAGAAGAAGCGCAAGAATCCAACTCCAGATAATTCCCTTCCATCACCCAAGGAATCTGCATCTCCATGCTCCTCATCAAGTATCAATAAAGAAGATCCTGATGATTACCCGTCTGACTATCATCAAGAACCAATTGGCCCATAGGATCCCCTTAAGGTTCACAATATATGTAATGTCAAAGGAGAGTTTAAGCTCCCAAAGAAGTTCCCTTGGTTTCCCTCTCTAATGTCTGTCAAAGGAGGTGCAAGTTTAGTCTGTGATAGCTACATTTTCAATTGCAACAATCAGAAAAGAGCAGGAAGAAGCAAAC
Source organism: Entomophthora muscae (assembly GCA_014839935.2). NCBI lineage: Eukaryota > Fungi > Entomophthoromycota > Entomophthoromycetes > Entomophthorales > Entomophthoraceae > Entomophthora > Entomophthora muscae. Next base: position 26,269 of record QTSX02007240.1, read on the forward strand.
ATTATTTATGTTAAGATAGAAGCTGCACTGCCAGGATCAACATAGAAGGATGGGATAAAGTCACTAGTGAAAAAGAGAGAACACATGCAATGCTCCAATCAATCTTATTGAAAAGCTTCTAAAGTGGTACCTCTACCAAATGGTTCCAGTCTCAAAAGACGTCAAGGCTTCTGATCTGGCAGTTAAGGCCACCACTCACACAATTAATGAGAACCTGAAGCTCATCCCTGACTGCAACCAGTTAGTGAAGTACATATGTGACAAACACCGTGATCTATCCCCCCATAAGAAATCTGCTATGGTCCAAAGAAGAATTAGTCTTGACAGAGGAGTTAAAGATGTTCAATGGTGGTGATGTGTTCCTTTTACATGATGATGGGCCTAAAGCAGAGGCAAGAATTATATGTTATGCTATACAACAGAGCCTGTAGCAGGTAAGAGATTCAGAGACCTGGTTATGTGACAGTACCTTTGCAGTGTGCCCCTGCCTTTTTTACCATCTATGGGTTGTACATTCCCTTATTGAAGGCAAGGTGCTCCCATTTGCCTACTTTCTGCTTCCTGGGGCAACAAAAGAGATCTAAACAAGGGCCTTTAAAATCCTTCAGGAGGGCATCAAAGCCCTACCCAGTAATAGAAAGAGTCCCCCTGGCCATAACACTAGAGCCAATCCAGATGATGATGAAAAGGATGAAGACACCCTTGCTGCATAACAAGAAGCTCATGATAAAGCACTTGGCCCCACAACTATAATCATGGACTATGAAACTGCCCAGTATACCGCTTTTGTAAATACCTTTGATGGAGAGGTCCAGGGGTGTTTTTTCCATCATTGATAGGCTTTCAACAGGCAACTAAAGGGTCTACCTGAGCTCAGCAAGCTCCACTGTCTAGATACATCAGGAAAGTGCAAGTTCTTAATTCAGCAGTTTGTAGCACTAGCTTTTGTAAAGCCAGAGCATTGTTGTGAATGCAGCTATTAACAGTATTTCAATTTTGCCTTCAGTGGGCCATTTCAAGGAGAAATCTCTCACTTTCACTTTTGCTACTTGAAATAAGTTGATGACCAATTAAGGAAGTACAATTGTTTGGTTTCTTGATCCCTGCACAACTCACTTGCCCCACTAATGCTGGTGGTGAGTGATCCTACTGTTCATGTACTGTTTTGTGGTAAAGCTACACAGTATATATTCACAATCTTTATACCCAATAAATCTTAAGTTCTATTCAAATTTTTGTCTTTGTGTCTTCTGTACTTCCGCGCCTCTCTCTAGCCACGCCTAGTAGAGATAATTCATCCAGGGCCGCAAGATAAACGCAATTGCCTTCCCTGTCATCTAAACAAGACTTAGTACAAATCCAATCCTAAGGTTAGGATTCCCTGTTGTGTGTCTGTGCCGCGCCTCAGAACACAACAAAAATGGTGCTCACTACAGGGGATGTAAGCCCCTCAGTTATCCCTTTTGCGTTAAGTTTGCAGGTCTTTCACCCCCGCCTATTTGGGAGTTGACCTTGCCTGAAATTACCAACCCTCCTATTGAGGAAGACATCACCAACCCGCCTATTGTCCCTACTGTACTGAACCTTGGGAATGGTCCCCGCCTAGTTACTTACCCTATGGGTACCCCTGATTTGGAACAAGTCATGGCAGTAGCCCTTGGGATAGTCTGTAAAGGAGCCATCCCTTGCCTTCAGCTGCAGTTCAATCAAGTGGAATACTATGAATTGATTGTGGCTCCTCAAATTCCACAGCATCTCCTCTCAGTGGCTGGCTCCGCTGAGCACTTACTATTGTCCTTTGTGCAGCCTGCCTAGGCCCATCATCAAATGGTGTTGGGGCTCCATGTCCAAGAAATCTTGTCCCTACAAGTAGCTGTTACTCATCACTGGGACCAGTTTGCTGCCTACCAAAAGCGGATTAATTCCCTGTTTTCCTTGGTATCTGACAATCAGCACAACTCTATTACCTCCCAGACTCATTTGGTTAATTCTATCAAAAAAATGTTCCAGTTCATCCCCAAATACGTGAGAGAGCGTCTACACAAGTTTCACCAGCTAGAACAACCCTGGTGAGCTCAGGTGGAATCCACCTTAAACTGCTTATCTCACTGACTTCAAACAACTTGTGTAGCAGCTCAATTCATTCAGCACATATTCATTTGAGCAACTACAGCAGGTAGCAGACTTTGCTGCCAAAAGCCTTAATGACCTCAGTACAGTGTTTGATCAAGAGAGAGCTTCCACCACTGCTGCTATAGCCAAACTCCAGGGTCAAGTGGATGAATTATCTACGCCCAAGACAGATGTTCCGCCCTCTCCCCCTTCTGATGACTTGGTGGATAGGGAGAAGAGAATATGAGACATCATCCAAGAACTACGTTTTCTACTTGCAGTCAGGGACGTCCTGCTGAGGCGCCTCAACCTGACCCCCGGGTTCTTGAACTGACTACCCAAGTTGCGGAGCTACAGCAAGAACTTGCCGCCCTACGTGAAATGGTGGCAACTGCTGCTAGTCCAGTTGGGGTTGTCAATGAAGATGGCTGCTACCCTGGCTTATCTGGAGCACCTCAAATCCAATGTGCTAGGGAATTAATTGCCATAGCTAACAGGGTGGATCAATTGAAGCGGGACCACACTGATCTGGATAGAGACATATAAGAAATGAATGAAGTAATCAAATCTGTAAATGATAGATTTGCCCCTTGCCTCTCAGTGGGGCCATCCATTACTTCACGTCTGGCTGAACTCTCCACAATAGTGACCACCCAAGGTCAGCGCCTAGATACTACTGTACAACAGACCACTCAAGCTGTCAATACTGGGGCCTGTGCTGTTGAGACTCTTACCACCCTTGAAGAAAGTGTTTGCCAGCTATGGGCTAGACAACCCCCCTTGGAATCTGAGGCAGAGTTTTCCCCATGTATCAACGTACTTGATAGCAACAATGGTGGTCCAACTCCCAAGGCACATTTTAAGCTTAACTTTAAGCAAGTCTTTGACACCAGAATCTTGGCCATTGTAGCTTTCCTCACTATCTATAAAACTGTTATGCAAAGAGCATCAGATGACGTCAAAAAGGAACACATCCTGACCTGTCTACACCCAACCTGCCAAGAGGTAGTTGTGCCAGAACTACCCTCCATTGAGATGTGGGAAGATATGAAGCAGCTTCTTATTGATGAGTTTGATGGTGACCTTATCCTGTAAGTGAAAAGGGATGCCTTCATGCATATTGCTTTTAAGCCTAAGGAGACACTAGCCAAGTTTGCAGACAGATTCTACATGGAAGGACAGCAATTAATTATGAGCAGACAGTTGACAGCCCATGAAGCCTACATGGCTTGCACTCAAGCCCTCAAGGTTAACCAACTTCTGTGCCTTCACTTCAAAGCCCATAAGGCTATGCTCTCTTTCATGAAGAGCATAAAGACATTGTTGCATGATATGCACCTTACCCACTCCGGTGCCGTTGTTAGGGAAAGTCAAGCTGCTTCTAACTCTGGTTCATCTCCCGTGGTCCTCACATTCTTACTATGAACTCGCAGAATCCTCCTTTATGCCAAGGTTGCCACAACTGTGGTCAGATAGGTCATCATTCTTGAGTCTGCACTAATCCGCGGGTTGAAGGAGCTGATCCAAAGGAACAGGCGGGAAAAGAGCAGTCAACCTAGAGGCAGAGACGCTCTTGGTTGAAAATTCTTCCCAGTCTCTTCCAATCCCTCCCTCTATGGCTGAATCTGAGCCTGCTGATAATGAGGCTCCTCCTATCCTCCTCCTATTTCACGATATCTCCAATGACTCTGGCCTGGATGATTCTGATATTGACAACACTGATGCATATGGGGACTCTGTTCTGGCTGTTCCCAAAACCATTGCAGTTCCCTATAAGTTACGCACAGGAAAGACTACAACTACTGCTAAGCCTCTTCCTGAGGCTAAAGAGATTGTTTTGCGCCCTTAACTCACTCAGGCCAAGAGGTCCCCTGTGCTAGTGGAGCTGTCAGAAGAAGCTGCTGAGGTTGCTGATGCTGTCTTCAAGAATGTGTCTGTTTTGCTCCCCCTCCAGACCATTTATAAGGAGTTCCCGGGATTAAGATATATGATTGAGAAGTGGGATAAGGAACTAGCAGAGGCTCAAGATATCCTGGTTGTTCTTCCCCCCTTTGGCTACACTATCACTTGAGTAGAGATATCCATTCTAAAAGTGAAGATTAAGGCAGTTCTAGACACTGGCTTGCCAGTCAATGTTGTATCCTCCAAGCTTGTGAAGAAACTCAAACTTGCCCCTGACCTTAATTATCACTAGTTGTATGGCACGGCTGGACTGTCTATGACCCGCAACATAGGGGCTTACTCTGCTCTGCCCATGCGGTTTGGCAAGCTTCCCCTAGCCGCGCCAGCAGTTGTCCTGGAGAATGAGAGTTACAATCTCCTAGTTGGCACCCAGTTCCTTAGGAAATATAGTGGGATAATCAACTTGAAAGATGGCTACCTCTCTATTATAGGATACAAAGTCCCCTTAATCTTCAAAGAGCCAGTTAAAGTTCCAGGGAAACGCCTCAAGACCTGCTCCTTGGAATCTCCCACTTGGGTTTTCAACCTCAAGTATTGCACCCACTCCTCAAACATGAAGTGTCCACCCATGCTTGTCCTGCATCTGAAAGGATCCCCCTCCTAGCCACGTCTGCTGCTGTCATCATCCCACCTGGATCCCAGGCCATCCTGGACTCTCAGATATCTTTTGAACTACCTGAACACACCTTCTTGGAGTTGTACTCTCCCCCCTCCTTAGGACACAACAAACCTTACCTCTGTCCTGGGATCCTAGATGTCTATCATAAAGACCCTGTTCAGTTGTTAGTAGCCAACCTGACTGCACTCCCCATGACCATGTCTAGGGGGGCAGGTTGTTGGATATGGCAAGTTATTAGGCACTCCTGATGTCCTGTCTCTTCATTCCTTTGGCACGTTTCAAGACTTTAACCTACCAGAAGATGAGCCGCAAGTCTTATCTCTGTTCACTGCCCAAGACTTTCCACAACTGTCCCTGGTTCAACAGAAAGAAGTGTTAGATTTACTAGACCAATTTTCTGATATATTTGCCAAGGACAGTACCAACTATAGGTTAGCCAAAGGTGTTATCCATCAGATAGACACTGGCAACGCTCCCCCCTTCTGTGCTAAACCATATTGCTGCAGTTATGTGGAAGACGCCCAGGTATCTAAAGAGCTCAAACAACTACTAGATGCTGGGCTGCTGGCGCCTTCTCAAAGTCCTTGGGCATCCCCACTATTCATCTTAAAGAAGAAGGACAGGGGTCATTGTATTGTGATGGACTATCATTGACTGAACTCTTTGACCAAGAAGGACTTGTATCCCTTGTCACGTATTAATGATGCTCTCCAATGTCTTGGAGGTTCTAAGTTCTTCTCCACCATGGATCTGGCATCTAGATACTGGCAAGTTGACCTATCCCCCAAGGATTGTCAGAAACCCGCACTCATTACTTCTGAAGGGCTTTTTGAGCCTACTTACATGCCACAGGGACTTTGCAACACCCGGCCACCTTCCAAAGGGCTGTGGACTCCATACTTTGTGACTTGAAATTGTTGTGCGTCCTAATGTACTTGGATGATATAACGGTCTTCAGCGCTACCTTTACCAATCACCTGGCTCATCTCAAAGAGGTGTTTGTAAAGATTCAAAAAGCTGGCCTCAAACTGAAGCCTTCCAAGTGCGCCTTCTTCAAAGAACGTCTTGAGTTCTTGGGCCATGAAGTAAACCAGACAGGGATTTGCCCAATGACTAAGAAGGTTGAAGCCATTGACAAAATGCTTCCACCAACCAACTTGCAAGAAGTACAAGTCTTCCTGGGGATAATGGGCTACTACAGACAGTTTATCCCTGAATTTGCCAATACTAGTGAACCATTAGTCCAGCTTTTATGTAATGTCCCTTTTGAGTGGACTGCCAGTCAGCAGCAAGCCTTTGAGACCCTTAAGCAAAAACTCAAAGAAGCTCCCATCCTAGTGTATCCTGACTATGACAAGGAGTTCATCCTGTATACCAATGCTAGTGATTTAGCTATTGGAGCCATTCTGGCCCAACTGGACAACAAGGGTGTAGACTATCCTATGGCTTACACTTCCTGCGTACTAAACAAGCATGAGAAGAACTATAGTGTCACAGAGAAGGAGTGCCTTGCTGTATTGCATGCAGTCAAGTAGTTTCATCATTATATATACACCACCCACTTCACAGTTGTCACTGACCACGCTTCTCTCAAATGGTTACAGCAGCTCAAGGAACCTGAAGGACGCCTAGCCAGATGGGCGCTACGCCTGCAGGGATACAACTTCACAGTGCTCCATTGCCCTGGAATCCAACATCAGAACGCTGATGGGCTCTCCAGAATGCCTATTCTTGCTTTTTATCCTGCAGAGGCCAACCAATTATACAAACTAATTGGGTATTCTTCTTCTTGGGAAAGTGAGACTGAAGAGGTTTGACTTGCCCTGTCCAAATTGTCCGAAGACACCCTCATACGCAACAACCAACTCTTCAAGAAGGTGCGGGGTCAATACCTACCATACCTGAGCCCCAGTTTTTGCCTCTCCTTGGTGGTACAAGCTCATAAAGAAACTGAACATGGAGGCATTGCCAAGACCTTTGACTGGCTTCAGAAGAATTACTTCTGGGAAAATCTTTGCCTGCTAATCCCAGACTTCATAGCTAGTTGCCACAACTGCCAGCTGCAGAGGCCTTTAGCTGTGGCCCACAAGTTCAAATTAGTTCCCCCTCAACATGCCTTTCACACTGTTAGCATTGACGTGATAGGCCCTCTTCCCTGCTCTTGTTCTGGGTGTTGATTTATTCTGGTTGCTGTCAATCACTTTAGCAAGTGGGTAGAGGCTTGCCCTACAAAGGACATCACGGCTAAGACAAATACTGCCTTCCTGTTGCAAGACGTTTTCTACCGCCATGGCTGTCCTCAAGTGCTGCTCTCTGATAATTGACTAACTTTAATGCCAAGCTAGTAACCTCTGTTGTCAAAGCTTTGGGATTGCATCAATTCTTCTCTTCCCCCTACAATCCTTCCATTAATGGGGCAGTTGAACGTGCTAACTCTACACTGGTCTCCATCATGAGGAAGCTCACTTACTCTGATGCTGCCAACTGGGACCTATACTTACCTGCCGCTTTCTTCATATACTTCCTTAGCAAACATTGTGTCACTGGATATTCCCCCTTTGCTATGCTATATGGGCAAGAGGCTACTACCCCATTGCTCTTGGGGTCCCCCTGCTTACCTCAGATAAGGCCATGAATCCTGACAACCACATCAAAAGATTTAGTCAATTGAATAATTGATATTCAAGCCACTGCTTACACTTCTGCAAATAAAACCAAGATTCTTGAGCTCTCTCCTGCTAATGCTGGACGCTCCCCCTGCCTGAGTTTAATGTTGGCAATCATGTCCTTTACTACCAACACAGAGTAGGTGGTTGCACACATAAGTTGGAATCTCTGTGGATTGGCCCTCTAGAAGTAACCTTTAAGCAAGGGTCCAAAAATACTGTAAAGCTCTTGTCTAGTGGCTGTCCTTTTGCTCAAGTGCACGTAAAGTTTCTTTGTAAATACCACCCCCCAAAGGCCAATCTAGAGGAGGGCAATGTTGTGAATGCAGCTATTCACAGTACTTCAACTTTGCCTTTAGTGGGCCATTTCAAGTACAAATCTCTCACTTTCACTTTTGCTACTTGAAATGAGTTGATGATTGATTCAGTAAGTACAATTCTTTGGTTTCCTGATCCCTGTGCAACTCACTTGTCCCAATAATGCTGGTGGTGAGTGATCCTAACGTCCATGTACTGTTTTGTGGTAAGGCTACACAGTATATATTCACAATCTTTATACCCAATAAATCTTAAGTTCTATTCACATTTCTGTCTTTGTGTCTTCTGTATTTCTGCGCCTCTGTCTAGCCACAACTAGTAGAGATAATTCTTCCAGGGCCGCAAGGTAAACACATTTGCCTTTCCTGTCATCTAACCAAGACTTAGTACAAATCCAATCCAAAGTTTAGGATTTCCTGTTGTGTGTCTGTGCCGCGCCTCAGAACACAACAAGCGTACTAGACAAGCTTTTGACCTTCTATGCCAGGATCCATATGCCAAAAAACATGAGGATGCCTTCTATCCTTTCATTGATTATTACAAACCACAATGGATTAGACGTAAGGTCACTAAGCGCCAGAGCAAGCCCAGAGCCAAAGCCAACTGAAACTGCTACCAGGCAGCTCTTAAGGATTAGTTGAAAACTATTTCATCTTTTGAGGGCTGGCATAATCATATCAAGTACTCCTTTGGAATCAAGCCCAGATACAACACCTTCTACAAGCACCTAAAAGTCCAACAGGGGAAAACTATTGCATCCATCAGAGATATTGAGAATCACCCATCCAAGAAGAAGAGAACCACCAAAGAGAAACAATATAAAGAGAAGATCAAGGAAGTTGTCAAAGTAAAAATAAGCTTTCAGATATTGTGGAATACATCAAGAAGATAGCCACAGTTCTTAATGGCAACCAGGTTATTACAGTCAAGCTTTTAATTAAATTTATTGATTATTGCCAAATTTTTTATATAGTTCTTATATATTCAGTATAATATTTTTAAATATATATTTATTCTAAATAACTCATTAATAATTTATGATACTGTTTTTATAAAAACCATTGATTTTCTATTGATAGTTTGATGCCTTAGACTGTATTACATGGCCTATATTGGTATTTTACTAGTAAACTATATGTTTTTGTAGTTTTAAATATAGAAAAAATTTTATATTACTGTTTATGATTGTTATATTTTCCTATAATATGTAAATTTTTATGCAGTACCTTTTTGTATATTGGATTTTTTATCTTTATAAGCGGGAAAAATATTTTATAGTAAAGATAGCTAATTTCATAGTGAATTATTTTTGAAGTGTATTTTTATGAATTTTTTAATTGTCATGTATAATTTTTTATGGATTTTTTTAAAGCTATGTTGTCACATTACCCCAAAAAGTATTTTGAAGCTTAATTTTTATTAAGTAAAATGTTCAGGAAACAGGTTTCTGCTTATTAAAAAAGTGTCAACATTTAGTAGTCTGCATGAGTAAAAACTTAATTCTGACTTTCCAATGCTGTCAAAATTAAAGTAATTTTAATTCTGAGTGTTGACATATAGTAAGCCAACTTTCAGAATGAGTTAATTTTGGTGGTTGCCGTCCACCATAACTGGCGCCAAATCAAAGTTTGTATGAACCCCCCAACACAACCTTTGCTTCAGACGTCTTAAGGAGAAACTCACAACTGCGCCCATTCTACAATACCCCAAATATGATAGGGAATATCAAATGGAGACAGACGCCTCTGATGCATCCATTGGGGGAGTACTATGAATCAAAAACAATGATGGTGATTTCCTGCCTGTAGCCTATGAGTCACACAAACTGACAGACGGCAAGTGCCAATACCCTATACATGACAAGGAATTGTTGGCAATCATGCACTGCCTGGTCAAATGGCGTTATTACCTAGAATAACATGAGGAATTCATGGCATCAATCGACCAAAAGTCCCTCATATACTTTGAAACACAGGAAAATCTCTCCCACTGTCAAGTCTGCTGGATGGAACTCCTAGAGAGATTCAATATGGACATACAATACAAACCTGGTCCTGAACTGGCCATGGCAGACACACTCTGGCACCTATACATTAGAGCTACAAGGGGCAAGAATGGGCTTGACCCAGACTGGCCCATCCTAGTACTCCAGACAAAGGACAAGGGCTTTCCTGCTGGCATCATAGACATAACAAAAGAAACAGTCATCAAGAAAAAACACTTATTTGCAGACGTGTATGGGTCTTTACATTGAAAAATGACCAACAGAATAACCATCACTTACGTCTCCACACATCAGCAAGTTGACACAATCCTACGTTACCACAGGGACTTAGGACATACAAAAAGCAGCAACCTCTACAAATTCCTCAAACATAAAGCATGGTGGCCGACCCTATACCGGGATATCCAGGAAGTCCTAGACCAATGCAAAGTATCTGAAAAATTTGCAAAAAGCAGCACCCCACATAAGTATGTACTGCCTATTTGTTCACAGCTACCCTTCAAGATATGGCCCCTCAACATTATGGGAATCATGCCAGGAAAACACAACAATAAGAAATACATGATCACTGCTATAGACTTTGCCACTCAATGGCCAGTGGCGTAAGCAGTAAAGACTAACACAGGCAATGTCATGTGGCAATTCATAGGAAGAGAAATCATCAGCAAGTTCAGAAAGCCAGAACTCCTAATAGCCAACAGAGGCAAAGAACTGACCTCTGAGGATACCAATGTATATCTCACCAAGAACGGGGTCCAGCACACAGTGACAACACCTCACCATCCTCAGGCCAATGGACGCATAGAGCAGCTGAATGGCAGGCTAGTGCAAGCCCTTTCTAAGCTCACTGTTGGCAGACCTGAGGACTGGTATAAGCAGCTACTGACTGCATTGCTTGTATGCCAGACCAATGTGAACAGATCCACAAGGAAAAGCCCCTTTGAGTTAGTTTATGGAACACAACCCAATAGCATCCAAGCACTATCAGTACCTAAGTTAGAGATGCCCAGCAAAGTTTCACCCCGCTCAGATCCCCAGGTCATACAGGCCAATAGCAGCCAATTAGAAAGAGAAGAAAAAGGTCTAAAGAATACCTTTGTCCCCATACAAGACAAAATGAGGTCTGTGACAAGGTCTGGGTAATGAATACCGACAAGAGTACATTACAGCCATAAAAAGTGGGGCCTGCCATTATCCTAAAGGTAAACAAAAACAACACTTACCTTGTGCAAGGACTCATAAAACGCAAACAAGAAAAAGTCTTCCACCAGCACTGCCTAATATCCTGTAAAGCAAGACAAAAAAAACACAAGACTGTTCTACCTGCCACCAAACAATAGTTAGTCCAGTATGGCACCCGGGCTCCCAACAACCTACCTGACAACCTGCCCCAGAGGAGGCAACCTTCAGTTGGGGGTGTCAAAACAGCAGGCTCAACCCACCAGCAAGGTTCCAAGTAAGCAGGGTTGTGACCTACAATCCAATTATCCAGTCACTTGAAGCCAAACTAGGAAGTCAACTCAAATTTTCAAATCCAACAACATGAACAGAAGCTGATCCCTTAAGGTGCATGCCTTGTTTTGGCGCTTGACTCATTAACAGGATCAAGCCTCCCCCTTTACCATCCCACTATGTGATAAACACTATCATGTTCCTGTTATCCAAGATCCACAATGACTATATAATACTTATCTCTCAATAAAGAATTCTATCTAGTTTCCAAATATTTTCCCCTTGTAACTCTGCCAAAACAGCACAGTTATGACACATTATAAAAATCTTCAACATCCAAAAGATAGCTTATTCAATTGGTTTCAAAAATTACCCATCTGCTTAACAGGGATCTAAATATACATAAGATAAGTTTTATAAGTTTTAGAATTTTTTTAAAAAAATATTTTTTGACTGTAGGTTATACTTTTAAAAATTAAGGACCAATAATTATGATTGGGGAGCCTATATAGAGTCCTATGGTGTCATAGATAATTTTCCTTGTCTTTGTCATGGCCTGGGTTGCCTCCAGGGGAACCTTCAGTCAAGGGGAAGGGTTGAGCCTGGAAGACCCAGTAGATGATGAGGGCCATCCACATCACATAATTGGCAGCTATGGCCCAAGGACGCCATACTCCCATGTGGGGAATCACTTTCTCAGTGAGCCCCAGCATGGTCAAGTAGGCAAACCCAAGCTTGCTGTAATCATATGATGAAGCAAAAGGAACAAGAGGAAGTTCTCCTGTAGTGGCACTCAAGTTCAGGCTTGACTGGGCAAGTTGGTGGAGCAGAGGAACACCAGAAAAGGAGAGGCGTGGTGCAGGAGCAGGAATTATTTATTGGTCCAGCACTCTAGGAGATGGGGCAAAGGCTGGTGGTGGTTGTTTGGGGGTAGCAAGAAGTTGCTTCATTTCCCAGTGCTGGCATTAGTACTGGAGGTACTCTCTGTTTGAAAGCACCAGCAGTATAAAATTTGTGATAATATAATAAACCCCTGCAAAGTATAAATGCTCAGTGGGCATTAACCAACAAAAGTTTATTAAGTGAAGAAGTCAACAAGGAAAGGGTTATCAGCTGTCCTAGCTATATCCTGCTAGGAAACTGCAATTGGACTTACTGGCAACTCTTTATTGGCTGTCAATGAGTTATTCTTGAGTTGGGTTCCATTGGTGGCTCCTGATTTGTCAGTTAGATGGATCCTTTCATTATTTTTGCCCTGGGGAAGCTGGCAGGGAAATTTTGGGCCATTTAGCAACCCAAGTACCCATTCCTGGGTTTCAGAGGGTGTGGGCCAATTAATTTTTTTGATTGGCTTTGGGACAGTTTCCAATTGCTCCCAGGTTTGGCCTTGACCAGGGTTCAATTCCCCACTTGGCATTTAAGTTTCCTTTTGGTTAATCAGCGTGATTGACAATGTGATTGTTTGGTTGTGCAATTGCTTGATTGCAGGCATTAAACATATGCAACATAGGGGTTTGTCTGGCCCATTCTGGGCCTTGATAGTTATCTCCCCTGTGTTTTATGCATCAAAGTGATTAGGTGATATGAAGCCCAGTAATAACAAAAATGATGTAAATTAAGATAATTTAATTCTTTTGCGTTTAATACCACAACCAAAATAACTTATTATAAAATTAATTTTAATTCATTCCTGTATATATGGAATAAAATATTTATCCAGTTGGGTTTTTTTATTGGAAGTGATAATCAGAGTTAGGACTACCACAGTGGTACTGTTTTAGGTCATTATTACTATTATTGACCTGGATTACTACTATGTGAACATTGTCTGACAGCACACAAAAGGCTTTGATTAGTGCTGGTATGAGCTTTTTTAAAGAAGCAAATGTGGCATATATTGAGGTGGTGTAAAGAGGCCCCATACTTTTATTTTGTTGTTAAAAAGGTTAGTGAAATCAGGATTTATTAAATAGAAACAATTCTTAAAAATAAAGATGCTTTATTTTGAGAGGACAGGGCATAAATTTTGAAAGTAAACATGACTATTTTTGGTATTTCAATTTCTAAACGTAACTAACATAATATCAAAATAATTTGATATATCTTGACTTTAGATTAAATTTTGGATATGGGACAGGCTATCTTTTGTGATGTGTAGCCATTCAGTGTTTTCAAAGCTGTGATGATAAACAAAAAATCCAGACTAAACAAGTTCTAATCAGCCCAAAACAAAATAAAATAGTACATAATCTAATGTCGATTATACAAATTCATTATTTTGTGTAGTCTTAATTTGTTCGTAGGCTGAAATTTTTCGCTTATCCTCATAGCTTTGAAATTCACTTTATGTCCACATATTTGAATAAATCTGGAGGCGATTAAATAAAACAGCACTAAAGAAGTAAACTAATTACTGTGAATTTAAAGGGATAATTAACCCGTGTGTTTATTTTATATTTTATTGTGTTTAAGATGATCACTGGATCAGAACGGCTTTAGGTCAGGAGCACAAGTTGCTTTATTGAGTTTGGATAATGCTTGTAAATTTAAGCAACAATCTAACAATGTCTTTTTCGGGCTTTTAAAGCGAATAATTGATCACATTTCGGATGCATCAGAGCATTTATTTGAAGTAAGGGGGTGAATTTTATTATTTGGGCTTTTAGAGCGCTGATTACAGTAATGTAGATCGTTCAAGGTTCTTAATGAAGTAGTACACGAATAGATTATTTTGGGCTTTTGAAGCGACGTGAAGTTGGCGGATATTTATTCTCGAATAAGAATGTTCATAAATTGTCGTGATGTCATTGAACATTTCAAGTTTCTAAAGGAAATATGTATCCATTTAAATTGATTAATAATAGTAAAAATTAATATAAAATGACACGCTTTTTGGGTTGAGTCTAACATGTTTAAAATTTCTTTACTACCTGTGCTACTTGTTCTGGGTAAACATCTCACTGAGCAATCACTCAATGGGATCCCTTATTACCCAAGTGAAGCACACATTCAAAAGAACCCCCTAGACCGTCGCGACTACCAGGGCCTTTTGTTGAACAATGGAATTAAAGTGCTTCTGATTTCGGATCCTAAAGCAACCAAAGCTGTGCTCTCATTGGCAGTCGCCACTGGATCTCTCGACGACCCTGACGATGTACCAGGCTTGGCGCATTTTACTGAACACCTGATACTACAAGGGAGCAAGAAATACCCAGGGCCATTTATTTTCCAGGAGTTTTTAGATGCCAACAACGGCCAGAGAAACGCCTATACCGGACCCGCAAGTACCGTCTACCACTTCAGTATCGACCGCTACGCACTAGAAACAGCCATGGATATGTTTGTGGAATTATTTGTTGAGCCTGAGTTCAATGCAACTACTGTCAGCAAAGAAGTCAAGGCAGTAGACTATGAGTACCAAATGCACAAGAAACTTTCAAAAGCTACATTTCGTCATACTGCTTTCGCTGCTCTTAACTCCACCCATAAGGCTACTCGCTTCGCTTGTGGAAATTATGAAACCTTGGCTACTAAACCAGCATCCCAAGGAGTCAACATTCGTGACTTAGTTGTTTCTCATTACCTCAAGTACTACTCCTCCAACACTATGGACCTAGTCATCATAGGGAAAGAGGACATTGAAACCCTCAAGGAAATGGTCATCCCTCGTTTTTCCAAAATCCCAAATAGAAACCTTACTCCTGAACATCGAGGTTCCCCCTTCAACAGCACCACCATGCCAATGGAGGTTTTTATTGATTCGAAAAGTAACCTTAGAGAAAGTATTCTCCGCTTCGTTCTAGCACCAACATCCTTCTCGTATTCGAATAGTTACCTCAAATACGTCAAGCACTTTTTTGAATCTCGTGAAGAAGGAAGCTTCATGTACATCTTAGAAACCAAATACCCCAACGTTTTTGGCTATCTCGATGTTTATGAAGCCCAAAATGTATTCACAATTCTGGACTTCTATTTCATTGCCTTCAAAGGTGATTTTGATAAAAATGAAATAACAAAGCTACTCTTTGCTTACTTGAATGCCATCAAAACCCAAGGAATCACCCCCGAGAGATACGCTGCATTTATAGAAACCTCTAGAACCACCTCTCCAGAGTACTCCTTCTCCACTCGCTACACAGACAAACTTGTTACCCGCCTGCAATTCGGAGCTGATTTCTCCAACCTCCTTGATTACTACTCTTCCGAAACTCCTGCATTTGACAAACAATTGCTTACACTAGCTATATCAAGTCTCAACACCTCTAACTTCATCCTTTATGATGTCAAATCTTTCACTGGACTTTCAAAAACTGAGCCCTGGTATGGCTTTGATTATTCCTCATCCAGATTAGACTCAGCCTTCCTACAGCGCCTTGATACAATTGCCGCTGCAGAATACGAAATCAAGCTGCCCAAAATCAAACCATCAGAGTTGGAAGTGGTTTCAGAGGTTACTTTTAAATCGATTTCACTTTTGGCGAATAATTCCGTTGGGTACGTCGAAACTTTCACGGCAGCAGCCAAAGCAAAGCGATACTTTGAATTGGAATTTTACCTTGGAAATAGCCGCTCTCCAAACCTTCTGGCCTACAGAGATTTATTGAAGGAGGCTTTAGAAACTCTCCTGTCCAGAGCTCTTCAAGAGGATCCTTCCCAAAAAGCTAGCTTCTGGTTTGAAACATTGGATAGATCAATTTCGCTGATACTCGAGGAAGAAGAAGGAAAAGTATTTTCGATTGTTTCTTCTCTTGCCCATGCGTTAAAAAGCCACGCAAGCTCAAACGAGATGTATGAATCCTCCAAGAGTCAATATCTGAAATCAGTGGAGGATAGCGACTTTAAATACTTCTTTAACCCAACTATCCGGTGGATGGCGATGATGGACCCCTTCTTCCGCAACGACCAGCAGCGAGCAGTTGCCGTCAATGGAACTACCTTCCAAGGATATGCTTTGTTTTTGGACGGTCTACGTTCCTCCTTGAGATTTAACATTGTTAGCTCCAGTCATTATTCAGGCTCCTTTTTGACTGAACTCAAGGCCCACGTGGAGATGATCTTTAGCCTTGACCCATCATCAACACCATATCTGCCAATGACAGTACCTCGTTTTTCTCTTCGCGGTGACTTTGTCTACATTGAAAAAGAACTCGAGGAGAATTCGTTTGTCCTGTATTATCTGCATATGTATGATTCCGGTGCTGTTCAAGATTTAGCTTTGGCCAAAGTAGTGGGAGACTTGATCCAAAGCCCATTTTTCTTTCAGTTGCGGAGCAACGAACAATTGGGATACATTGCCCAGGCCGGCTTTGCCCAAGAAACTAGTGGCGGAGGAATAGTGGCAGAAATCCAGAGTGACCAACCAGCCATCTACCTTGAGTCCCGTATCGAGGCCTTTATGCAGAAATTCGTTGATGAAATCAGAAATATTTCTGAACAAAAACTACAGGATACTATCTCCAATCTCATCAATGTTCAGGAAATAACTGTTTCGAAAGGTCAACCTAAGGATGTGAAAAAATTGTCCCGTATTGAAAGAGCTGCAGCTACAAAAGAAGAAGGTAAGATGACATTTATACAAATCTAACTTTTAAGCCAAACTTCTCCTTAAAGAACTACCTTTGATCACCAAAGATAAACTAGTGAAATTCGTGGAATCTCGTTTCCTCAAATCATCTCCGCAACGCCTCAAGGTTTCCATCCACGTGAATCCCAAAGCACCAGGATTGCCCCGACCATTCAATCACACTATTGCCGACTGCGGAGAAGTTATCACCAACTTCACCGCCTGGCAAGACGCTGTTTTTACTCTTTGAATAAACTTAGACAATATATTCTATAGTGAACTCTTAAAATTATATTAGATATTTGGAATTTAATAATAAAACTTAACGATATTAGATAATAAACACACGAGCGTTTTTACCTAGCCTAATCAAATACAATCTATATTAAAACACTCAAATAATTTCACATAAAAGTAATTCATATGCTTTATAACTTCTTCAATGTCTTGGAAAGGGTTTAAAAATCAATTTTACCATCCTCATAAAAAATTCTCATTTTTCTTTTGAAGGATTAAAACCTGCTTGAAAAAATGTGGGATTGTTAAACCCAACGACATGGTTTGCAATCTTAAATTCAAGCAACTCAGCTAAGTTTAACATAGCTAATTCAATCTATACAATTGTTTAATTTGTCATTTTCTGATTTATTTAAAGTTTGTAAATTCCAACTCCTGGGTGCATATGTTTGAACTAGCGTAAGACAAAACCTTTTACACAAATAAGTGATATATGAATTTGATATTTTCTTCGATTATATTGCGTTGAATACAAGATGAAAAATTAATGAATACAAAATTGTTTGATTGTCAAATCTAAGAGCCGAATTTCAAATCATAAATGAAGTAGATTTGAAATATTTTTAATTAATGGTTGTCTTAAAATGGAAGTAAAAGGACCTAGTATAGAATCATACCAATACTTTTTAGCAATCATTAGCAGTCTTGAATAATCATCCAATTACATTCTAGGACGGCTAAAATTCATAAACCTACTATTCACCGAATTAAATATATTACTTTGATTTTCACAGCTGGTGTGATGGATGCATCAAAATCAGATTATAGGAAACTAAAGTTGCACGTAAAAAAACATAACTGGGAATAGTTTTTTCTGATTAAAAAGGAGACAAAAACTGTCAATAATTCGAATGCAACATACAAACAAATCAAACACCATTAAAAACCAAGCTACACACAAAGCTAATAATATACACCCAAAGTAAAGATCAAATCAAGCTCACACAACTATATTCCAGATTTCAAACAACATCCAGATGTATATTATTTATTTAGAAAATGCATATTTAGGATACATAATTATCAAATAGAGAGCACACAAAACTTGTGCACACAGTAAGTAAACCCAGACAAAAAATGCAATATTGTCACTTTGATTTGATTAAAATTCAGCTCTAAAAAAGAAATGGAAATATCCACAGCCAATACAGAGCATTTTATTTCAGGAATTTGAGTATCAAATGTTAGAATCTATCTTGCAAGTATATCACCCAAATAACAGATAATGTATTTATAATAAAGTCATCTAATATCAATCACATAAGCATAAGTATATTTCTTTTTATTAAGTTTTTTTAAATTTTAATTTTTTAAGTGATAGTGTTTTTTAAATTATTGACAATCACTACAAAGAGCTTATGGCAGGCAATACCAAGAGCAAAGTGAGAATACAGCGGGTGATACACCCAGGGCTTTAACTACACCCATGAAGACAAAAGGCTATATAATCCTGCCAATGAAACAGGTGACTGTGGTACTCCTGCGCATAGGAGGTAGCCATAGGATGTCCTGGGTCAAATCCAGTGATTATCTGGGGTGAAGTGCCATCCTTCAGGTGACAGTGTTTGGCTTCCAGCGCCTTGTAACTAGCTTAGAGTCTTACAAGCTCCTTTAAAACTTTCTCACTAGCATCCTATCTTCTGCTCCATGAATCACACCTCTTCCTGAGTCAGTACTTCTAGGATGGTGTATAGCACCTGAAACAGGATAATAAACTCCTTTCCTAGGAAGTCCTTTCCTCTGGGGGTCAGGGGGAGTCCCTTTGGCATCCTGGTACACTCATTGCTGGGGGTATAACTCCTGGAGAATCTTTTGAATTGTTGCCTATAATTTTCTTCTTGACCAACATTTGGATAGAAGATGTTGGAAAAAAATAAACAACCTATTACAATTTAAAGCTGGGTAGGGACTTATCAAGTTTTTATTAGCAGAAGAAATATCCCCTAGGAAATCTTCTGGAAATGCAACTGTTTGCAGACTTTTAGAGACCAACTACTACTTTGGGGGACACCAGATCCTGCTTCAATAATTGATGATGGAGCCTTTCAAGTTTTAAGCTCAATGACATGTTCAAACTGCAGATCTCTTAATAAAGCCTGCCTCTAGCACCTATTCAGTAAACTATTCTTATATATAGCTCCCTTGTCTTAGGATAAACCCCCATTAGGATGGTTATTTCAAAAGCTTAAAATATCTGTAATCTCCTTTCTTTTAATGAAATAAGCCTTCAAATTCACTGTAATAAATTACATTGCATTCTCCTACTCTTTATAAGTAAATTTGTTAATCTTTAGGTTTTCATTAATAAAAATCCACTAATAAAAAAAGCTTCAAACTCAACTAATCCCATCAAGGTCTCTCATATTCAAAAATTTGAAGCACTTTTCTGCGCTTCACATTTTCTCCAAATTCTAAAAAAAAATCAAATGCTTTTCCAAAAGGTTAACAACTTGTGCCTTGCACTTCAAACATTTCCCCCATTTTCTTCAATGTTTTGCTGTGTTTGAACTTAAGTGTTTCACATAGTAAATGACTAGCAGACATGTTTTTGCCCTTTCATCAATGTTTTCTCTTTGAGTCTGCTTATATGTTAAACCCAAAGCCCATAATTTTGCCAAGCCACTTGCCTTTCTGCCCCTTCAAAAACTTGTCCTCAGAGCAACTCTGGTGTGCTGTCTCTCAATTTTATGTGTAGTGAATGCCAATATTTACGTTTTATTGATTTCAACCTTTGTTGGATTATTTTGAGGACAAATACCTTGCTTTTGTCTTTGCTCCTCAAAATGAGTCTGTTTCCAAAATGGGAAGTTCAACTGTTTGGTTTCCTGATTCTGCACAGCGCACTTGTTCCACTTGTGCTTATGGTGAGTGATCCTATTATACT
Source organism: Entomophthora muscae (assembly GCA_014839935.2). NCBI lineage: Eukaryota > Fungi > Entomophthoromycota > Entomophthoromycetes > Entomophthorales > Entomophthoraceae > Entomophthora > Entomophthora muscae. The sequence continues at coordinate 46,147 of QTSX02007240.1, forward strand.
GGTATTGTTTTGTATAACACTAAACAATATAAATTACAATTCCTTATTCTCAATAAAATTTACGTTTTATTCACATTTTTGTCTTTGCGTTTTTAAGTACTTTGGCGCCTCTCTAGCCACAACTAGTTGAGATTTATCATTCAGGGCCACAAAGTAATTGCATCACCTTCCCTGCCATCTAATCAAGACTTAGTACAAATTCAATCCTAAGCTTAGGATTTCCTGTTGTGTGTCTGTGCTGTGCCTCAGAACACAACATTATGTGGTTCTGTTCTGTTTCTTTGTACACAAAAAAAACTTTGGAGAAATAGTAGCTGCCTATGTCAACATTTCCTTATATTGTTTCCCTATGTTTTCTCTCTTATAAATCACTTTAGAGAGATGGTAAAAATACCCCCAAGCTTTTCCAAATTGCTCTTCATAGCCTAGCATCTTACATAGATATCAAACATACCATCATATTCTCATAGATAACCCCCATATATAATGTGTTTTGTGAACACCACCAGTGAAAAAACTCAGAATCTGGTTAATAAATCTCCTCAATGAATTCCACCTAGGCTGGATTCCCATTGGTGGCTCCACTAAAGTCATCAGAAGCAGGTTTACCTCATGAGCTACCACTATTTTTACTCACCCAAGTGGTTAATCTTAAGCTTTCAGGCGTAAGAAAACCAACTTCACTTCCCAGAAACTTACAAATCATAAAGTTAAATAATTTTATCTCTGAACAGCCACCTTAATGATGGCTCTGAAAGTTATATGCTTACCCAACAACCATAAGACCTCCTTAGAGCTGCCCTCAAGTCATAGAAAGAGAAACTTTACCACCTTTTCAGGTAAATTACTGCAACTGTGTAGTCACACCAGTTAATATCAGAACTTTAATAATAACTCAGCAATTTCCTCCCAGGGAAGAACCCTAGCTATATTATTTCCCCAGATGGTCTAAGGAGGCATATAAATCTTTTTAAAAGCATCAAAAGTCCCACTTCTATCTTTCTAAAGCATTGATAAGGTGTCTGTGATGATCCACATGAAAGTGGTTTTGCAGGCAATGGTTGATTTGGCTTCAACAAAAGACACTATGTTAAAGATTGACAGTGTGTTATTGGTTTGTTATAGGCAGAGGCCTAGTAGGGAATGATGGCTACTAGGGAAGGCAAGGCCTAGCTAGTAGGTGAAAAGACTACTAGAGGCAAATGTTGTATCCACCTGGAAGAAGATATTGGCTGCTGTGGGCTAGAGGTCCTCACCCAGAAGGGAACTGTGGCTGCTAGGGGTGAGAAATGAGATAGCTCAGCAGGGAACTTTATCTGCTTGGAGTGGGGAGTGATCTGGCCTGATGGGTAGCGTGTGCTGCTTAGGCTGGAGGATTTTTAGACCCTGGCAGGTAACACAGGCTGCCAGGGTAGAAGTGTGTGCCAGCATGGTAGGTAACTTGCCTATCAGGGCTGTAAGTTTTGGACCCCTGGGGGTAGCATAGGCTGAAAGGTAGGGGAGGAGCTCTGAGGGCTCTGCATACCCTGATATACTTGCAGGAGGTCTTTGAGCAATCACTCTACCTAATGGACTAGTAGGGTGTCCTTGTCTATGTCATATAGGAGCTTTGGGAGGAGCCTGGAGTGAGCATTGGAGGGTATGGGTTTGCTCAGGGGTGTCACCAAGGCATTTGCTTGGGGAAGCAGAAGCATAATTTGGTGTGATCAGGCCTTTGGGAAGTAAAGCTGATTACTTTGCAACTGAAAGCTCAGACTTTATCACCTGGGTGAGTAAAGACAACAGCATAGACTTTATTGAACTATGGCTGGATGGCCTAAGTAAATTGCCACTTGAAGGGCCCAGTCAAACGCCAGTTCAATGTAGACTCATGCCTGGGTCTACAGGCTCTGGTAACAGGGACTGAGATAAAGAACTGAGGTGGTTCACAGAATCAGCAGAGAAGACTAGTAAGAAGGACTGTATGATCACAGTGAAGACTAGTTGAGAGACTGTTGAATTGGCAACAGCGCCCATGTCAACACTTTGTCAACATGGTCACTGTCAACTCAAAACTCTAAATCTTCTATGTTTTTTGCTAGTTGCGCTAGCTTAATTCTTTTTTTTAAAGCGTTCAGGGGTGCAAACCCAGAAAACACAACAAAATTGTGGCCATCTTGACACAATTTAATATTAAGGTTAATAAAAAACTTGATTTTAACCTGATTTTTCCTTTACGTTTACTAATAAAAATTTATTTATTTTTTTATTCAATTTCACAACGTAAAAGTGTCAATGTCAACACTTTTTAGGCCAAACTTATTTTTAATAACAAAACTGAAGCATCTACAGTAAAAAAAATAAGTGCACATTTAAAAATATTTTTTGTATTAAATTATTATATTGAAAAACACCATGCACATATATTTGATTGTTGGAATGGCCATGTTATATATATATTTATGCGGCACTTATTACGGATTTAATATATTAAGTGGATTGGATGCTAACGGTGATCCAATAATTTAAGCGTGACTTACTATGTAAGTTACTATAGAATTTATTAATAAAAATAATGACAACACTCATAAATGTCATTTATTTGTTTATGATCACCCCCCGGGGTGGAGTTAAGCAAATTAGAAGGGCACAATTAAGCCTAGATTAATATGCCACCTTATATAAAGAATGTCGTAAGTGACGTTGTTGACACTTTACCCTTTTCAATATCTACCAACAACTTATTAACAACTTTACTTAAGCAAAATAGTAAAATATCATATTCCCACTACCCAAATATGATTTTTAATAAAGAAATAAAGAACCTTGATACTTTTTTAACTTATTTTCATATGTGAACAAAAATACACAGGAAACAGTTAAATTTTTGCTAGCCTGCGTAAATTTAATTAAGTGTACTATGTTTTTTCATATTAAACTTTCAAAATAATGTTGACAGTGACAATGTCCTCAAAAATAATGTCTACAATTTTTGTAATCAACAAAGAGAATTCATCTTTTTTTACTAATCATCAATCATAATGTTGACGCTTTTCACTTCTCACATATAAAAATTTATGTTTTATATAATAAAAACTTCTCATTTTTTGATATGTTGTATTTTTGACTTTGCTCTTTCATGTTTTTAAATTTTTTTAAATAAAATCTATATCTAAATATAATACTTTTGCATATTTCTCTTAAATTTTAATTTTTGTATTTAAAACTTTAATAAAATAAAAACTATACAAATAATTTTTAACATTTAAATGCCAAGAAAAACCATCTAAGATTTACTTTTTGTATATTATGCTTTTTAAGTTGTTTTTTTACATACTTTGCTTTATTTTAAACCATTTTACTTATTATTTTAGGACAAGAACACCTCTAAGCAGCCAAAGGGTACCAAGCGTCCCTTCAAGCCCATCAAAGCCACCAAGAAGAAGCCTGTCTTGTCAAAGAAGGCCACCCCCAAACCATCCCCTGAGCCCTCTCCTGAGAAGAGCCCTGCTCATTCCACTGGGGGAGAGGAAACTGATGGCTCTCTTACAGAGCACAGTTTCTACAACTCTGCTTCTGATGAGGAGCCAACCAAGAAGAAGCTCTCAGCCCAAAAGTCCCCACCCAAGGATAAGTCTCCTGCACATGAGGAGCACCACAACAATCCCCCTTCTGCTTCCCCACCCCCGCCAAACTCTCCCCCTTCAAGCTCATCTGGGGATGATTTGAAGCCCTGCCCCAATTACTTTCCTGGCTTCCGCCATGCTCCTGCTGGCCCTTGGGACCCTCTGTTGGCCCACAACATCTGCAACATTGATGGCAAGTTCAAGGTTCCTTCCACCCTACCCAAGTTTTTCCCCATCATGAGTGTTAAAGGTGGGCCGGCCATGGTGGCCAATGGATACATCTTCTCATGCAACAATTCCAACCAGGGCTTTAAGAGCCGCCAATACACCTGTGAGGACCACTCTTGTCCAATGTGGCTCAACACTGAGCGCTGGGACCTGGTCCAAACCATAAAGGGCAAGCATACCTGCATCATGCCCAACACTACCATCTCCCACCTCCTGAAGTGGTATCTGGTGCAGATTATGCCCACTTCCAAAGACCTTTCTGCCACCCAGCTGGCTGTGCTTGCTTGCAAGTACCTGATCCCTATCAATCTCAGGAGGGTCCCTACTCACACCCAGTTGGTCAAGTTTGTGAGTGATAGGCGTCAAGCCTCAAACCCCCTGGCCAAGAGTGCCACCAACATCAAGGGACTGGTCCTCACTGATGCCCTCAAGAAGACAGAGGATGGTGAGATGCTCCTGCTCCATGACAATGGGCAGGAAGTGGAGGATAGGATTGTAGCCTACGCCACAACCCAAAACCTGGAGCAGCTGAACACTGCTACCACCTGGCTGTGCAAAGGCATATTTGCTACTTGCCCCCCTCTCTTCAAGAAGCTTTGGGTCCTGCACAGGCAATTTAATTCCTAGGTTATCCCCCTTGTTTTCTTTCTCCTCCCTGGTGCCAAGACAGTGGTCTATGCCAGAGCATTCAAAATTGTCTGGGATGCTTTGATCTCCCTTCCCGTCAACCAGCTCCCCCTCCCACCCACACCACAAGGGCCAATCCCTCCTCCGCTGAGAAGGATGAGTCCACCATAGCCGCTGAGAAGCTAGCTCATGCGCGCTCACTTGGGCCAAAGGTGATCATTATGGACTTTGAGCAGGCTCAGTTCAGAGCCTTCCAGGCCACCTTTGATGGAGAAGTCCAGGGCTGTTTCTTCCATTTTCAGCATACCCTTGTCAAGAATCTAAAGAGTGAGAAGGACCTTTTTGACAAGTATCTTAACAATGGTAAGGGTAAGTGCCGCTTTTCCCTGATCCAGTTTGCTGCCTTGGCTTTTGTGCAACCAGAGCATACTGGACTTGGCTTTGAGGCTCTCCAGGATGATACTTATATCAAGAAGCACTCCACCATATTTGAAGGCTACTTGGAGCACTTTGAGCGACAATGGGTGGGCAAGAAGGTGACTGCCTAGAGAGGTAAGAGTGGGGCCACTGCCCCTTGGAACTGTCAAGGCACCTATCTCAAGGGGGAGATGAAGACCACCTCTATCCTTGAGGTTTGGCACAAGCACTTGAAGACCAAGTTTGGGACTAACCCCAAGTTCAACAAGTTCTTCTCCAAGCTGCAGGAGGAGCAGGCCCGGACTGTCTCTAAGTTCTGCAACCTGGCCAACCGGGTGGCCCCTAAGAAGAGGAAGTTCAAGGAGCAAGACTACCAGGAGGACGTGCAGAAGGTAGTGAAGAAGAAGTACAAGGTGGCAGAGATCAAGAAGTACCTAGAAGATGTTGCAACTGCTCTTGCTGGTGGCTTTAATTAGCCAAATAAACTTTGCTTTGCTTTGCCTATATATTTTTTACTTTAAAAACTTTTAATTTTTTAATTTTTTTGATAGTAATAATCTTTTTAGGTATAAATGGTAAGTTTCAGATACATTTTCAATGTGGTTTTGTAAGAAATATCTTATATTTTGTTAATTTATCTTTAAGCTATGAGATAATTTCAGTTATGCTTGTATAAGGTATAATAAATTAAAATTATAATTTTCTTATATTTTGTGGTTATTATGATATATAAAATATCTTTATTTTTGGTTCATTGGAATTTTAATTTATATGGGAATAAAAAATAATTTTATGATAAAGAGTGTAATTTACATAGTAAACTGAAAAATAGTTGCTTATATCTCTATTTTCTTATTACTTATGGTATTTTTTATTGCATTTTTGAACTTTCTAGGGTCATTTTAGTATAATAAAGTATTTTAAAATAATTTTTTATATTAAAAATGTTCAGGGTAAAATGTACTGTTAATTAAAAAAGTGTCAACATCCAGGAAACAACATTAAGTAAAACCGGGTTGTCACTTTACTATAGTGTCAACATGGCCACTGTTGACATTTTTAGTGTTGACATGGGCGCTGTTGCCTTGGTTCATGTTGAAGTTTGGAACCAAAATGGTTCATTGTGCAGGTGGAACCAAGATGGTTCCTGGTGAGGATGAGCTGAAGGGCTGAAAGATCCTGATGCAGGAGTAGCCAGAGGACTGATGATGGAAATTAGCTACGTGGAGACTGGAATGAGCTGTTTGTGGACTAAGATGGGCTGATTGCTGGTTAAGCTGAAGAGCTGAGAAATGTGGTTGAAGAACTGGCAGAAGGACCAAAAAATTAAGTGTAGGACTATCTATGGAGCTAGAAGATGACTCAGAAGGACTAGCCATACTAGATTCAGGAGCCAGAATGCTGATTTTGGTGTCTTAGAAGAGGAAATATTAAGAAAAGAAGCAGTTAAATAAGGATTTAATGCTGCAAATATTATAGTGTGAAAAGATAATTAATTATCATGTTATATTGCAAGAGAAAGAAAGAGAAAGAGAAAATGAATTACAGTGTTTAAACTGTAAATTTATTAAGTTTGGATTGAGTGGAGAGGAGCTAGAGAGAGGCCAGAAACAGAACAAAGAAACTGTGAGGGTGAATAAGCAAATTTTGCTGATAACAACTAGGAGAGATGAAAGGCAAGCAACAGGCAAGTTCAAAGGCTCAAAACATTGAAGAAAATGCGGGGAAATATGGAGTTACATTGTAAAATCAATAGTTCAAAATTCTCCTATGTAAAACATAGGCGGAAGCGCTTGAGATTTGCCGAAGAAACGTGACAGGAATTACAGCAAAACAGTTTGAAATGCGGGGAAGTTGATTATCTGGAGCAAGACAGCTTTGAGTTTGAACTCTAGTCAATAGCGGGTCATTTGGGTAAACTGTTTGGAAAAAACTGTTGAATTGAGGCGTCTGATTGGCTGCAAGTCAAAGTTTATTTAATCTGTGTTTTAAGGGCTTTAACTTAAGGGTTAAAGCCTAAAAATGAGGAGCAGAAGCAGAAAATCCAGGGCTTTTATTGGCTGAAGTAATTTAAAAGGTTTATTATATTATAGGGAGAGAAAAACTGGATAGTTTAATCTTTGGAAAACCAGAGTTCTAAGAGAGAATTTGGTCTGAAACAAGGAACTATAAAAGGGGAGCTATCTGAGGCTTCTCAGGGACTGGATCAAGTGGATTACAAAGGATACAAGGACAAAAGAAGGAGTTGAAGACCAAGTTAAAGATGCAGAATCCTAATGTAGAGGAACCAGCGCTAAGTATAAGGAACCAGAGATGGAACAGAAAGCAGGAGCCCAAGATAAAGGTGCAGGAGCCCAAGATCAAGTACAAGGAGTACAAAATATTGTTAAAGGACTCCAAGTATTGGTAAACCCATATTGTTTCTCATATCCAGGCAATATATCAGCAGGTTTCTAAGGGGATCTACCTTCTGATTATGAATGAAAGCCTATTACAGCCCCTGTCTAAATTTCCCAGTGATCAGAATACAAGCCCTATGAGTAAGCTACCCCATATCTTTTACCATATTCAAGGGGAAGAAGATACCTATTGTCAAAGTTGTAGGAGATTTGCCACTGGTAAGTCTTCACATGAGGAGTGGGAGAGATTAACTAGGCATCTTGAGATGACAGATAGGGAAAGGGAGTTTATATGAAATGAATTTACTAGGTTACTAACAGAATGATACAGGCCCACAGAGGGTTAGAGCCTGCTGAAGTGCATGTGCATGGTGGAGATGACCACTTAGTAATTGGGAAAGTACTGGAAGAGTTTGAAGTCATTTAGACTAAGTACAAGCTTTTAGAAAACCTCCTACTGCTGCTGGGGAATGAAGACTCCTCCAAGCCGGTCCTGGCCATGACCCAGGAAACACTTTGGGAACTGGTGACCAGGAACCCCACAGTGCCACTTTTCTAATACCTGTCGTTTTTGAATCTTGGGGACAACATCCAATAGGATACAATGGTAAACCTTTATTACAAAATAGCTTGAGGTTTGAAGCTAGCCTTGGGTTAGCCTTCAGGGCAAAATTAAGGGCAAATACCTTAATTTACTGAAACAAAATATGAGGGTTTCCTTTTGGAAAAAAGGAAAGGAAAAAGATTAAAGATATTAAAGGCCAACACAAATGTGGATAGACTTGTCTTTATTTGGTGAAGTAATTTTCTTAATAAGTAGATAGTGAATGTAGATTGCTCACTAGGTAGACATAGCGGCAGATGAGGTCATTCTGAGCTGAACTTGCACCAGATCAGAGGCGCTTAGGTAGCATAACCCAGAATGAGTGAACATTGGTGTTAACCCATTTAAGGAAGAAGAAAAATGACTGAATTCAAATGCAAACCCTACCAAGTCATTGTAAGTGCCAATATTTGAAGGCCATATTGAAATGGTATTAATGGCGTGATTTACAGCAATACTCCAAGGCCTAGACTACCATCTCTACCAACCAAATCTAGAAAATCAAATAAAAAGCCAAGATTCACATTTCTCAGATCCCAATACCTTTCTAGCCAAATTAATCTTCTTCTGTAAAACAACTCTTATTGTGAACTAACACACTGTTTATTAGTTGCTGTTGGTGTGCCTCCTGTACGTAAGTGTGGACGGTATTTTATCTTAAAGTTAATAGGATGAGAAAAAGCTGCCCATTCTATCACTGTTGTAACTTTTATGAAAGCTGCAATTACCCAAAAGGGAAAAAAGATAAAATTTCATATGATGATGTTTATTAAAGAGAAAAATGTTGTTTATACCCTTTAAGAGGCCACCAGGGATGGCATGTGAAAAATGTATATAGAGTTGAGCTTGAATACTATATGTAAAGACCCAACAATTGGGGAAGTAATTTAGAAAAATAAGGGACCAAGTTGGCGACTTGGAAACCTGTGAGCGCTGTCACAATGTGATAGACCATCATCATCTATCAAAAGACCTTGGTGTGCATGTTATAACGTCCAAAATTACTGGCAAAATACATGAGTATGTAGTATATACAGGTGTATATGGCTACAGACTGGGTGGAGTGGGGCAATACCAGTGTGGGCCAGGAGTACTGCTTGGAGGAGTTTAGCTGTGCTGGCTCCTTATAGATGTACTTGCCAGGTGGTTTATTGAATGGCCCATGCTGGTGATTATATTGGTGGCCCCCAATCCCTAGGCAGGCTGTGAGAGCAGCTGAGAAGATTAGATGATTCATCTTCTGATCCTGGGGAAGGACAACAAAACTTAGTGTCTTGTTTTAACTTCTGGTAGGTATAGCTTAGATTGATTTATGTGATACTATTGAGGGTTAATTTCACTCAATGATAGCACAAATTATCATCAAGTGATTTGGCTTTATTATATACTATCATCCTTGTGGGGGCATGAATAGAGTAAAACACTGGACAGGGAACCCCAAACACTTAGTGTTGTCTGGAATTCCCTTTTGGGAAGGGAATTGGAAGTGGTGTGCAGGCAATGAATTATTACTTCTGGGCTTGCATTGGTTTGGTGTATCATTGGATGCTTTCATGAATCCAAATTTGACTTCTGCAGTTAATGCAGGAATAGTTGAGTTGGGCAGCTTGTCAGCCCCTCCCAAATTTGGTAGATTCCAAATTTGGTCAGCAGTTCCCCCTCCTTTTGGGTGTGGGGAAATAGCCTTTTTGGGTTCCCTCATTGGGCAATTTCCCCAACTGGCAGGGATGGGTGGCCCTGCTGTGGGGGGTGCACTGTCCCCCGCTGGCTGGCTGGGGGACTGGCTGGCGAGAGAGGGCTGGGGGGAGCTGGCTGGCGGTGTGCAACTGGCAGGCGCCTGGTGGTTGGGCGTGCAGCCCACAGCTGGGGTATAAAACCCGTCTGATTCAAAAATACAATTTTTAATTTTTGAATCATTGGCCCAGCTTTTTGTGGCAGTTTCCCCAATAAGGGGGAACTGCTGCAATTTTTTATTTTGCTTATTGATCCCAATTGCAAAAAAAATATTATCCTGGCCAAAGGTGTTGTCAGGAATATCCCTGATACTATATGAATTATTACATTTGGACAGTATAAGTGTATTAATAGCTGTGGTAATTAATGAGGGTACTGATAGAGTAGCATGTAAGAGCAATTTACTAAATTGAGCAACAGGTGAGGTAATTTTGAGTAGAAGAACTATTTAATTTATTAAAGATTTGGTTTTTCATAGCAAAAATAGTGGATTTTTAGAGCCCAGATTTGTAGGTTAAGTTTAATAAACCTTAATGAGGTAGTCAAAAAACCAACAGAAGTCCAAGTTAGTGCAAGGAGAATATCAGTTTACCATAGTCATCTCATAAAATTAAAAGAGTCACTCCCAGATCTTTCAGTCCAAAAAAACACACAATACTATATCCAGCTCAAATTTAGCATACTAAGAGCTATATATTTCCTTAGCCTCATCCAAAGTAAATATGATACTCTAAAAGCTTATCTTAAGGAGACCCTTAAAAAGAGATAGTCTAACCTTCCAGTCACAATTGGTGTCTCTGTCTTATTTTTCAGTAAAAAATATGTAACTAAGACTTGTTATATATCATAAGCTATATTTGAGATCATCATGAAAAAAGATACATACTAACTCCTATTAACAACCCATTTGATGCATTGGGGGCACATAAGTATTCTTTAAGATAAAGCTCACCCCAGTATACAGTTAAATTCAAATTAAAGAGAATTATATTACAAAAACTTCTTTTCATACAAAGTACAGTAGTTTTAAAAGCTATGGCAAAAAGCAAAAACAATTCAGATTTAAAAAAAGTGAACTCAGCTTTAAACAAATTGAAATGAATCCAAATCTATTGTAAATCAATATAAATTTGTTTAAAATTGATTTTGTTTAAATCTGAATTGTTTTTGCTTGTTGCCATAGCTTTTAAAACTATTGTATGAAAAATATAAGTTTTCCCCTCAACTTTGAGATTATCTACGCTCTGTCAAAAATTTTGATCTTTATTAAAGAGGTATTTACATATCACAGATAATAACTTATTGTGTATTTATATGATATTATTGTTTATAGACCTAAAAAGGGAACAAAACCAGAGAAATATTGAATCATCATTAGTCACACTTGATTACTGCCTACTTTCAGTCAAACCATCTGAATTTCCAGGTTTTCTGGAATAGATTAACTTTCCTGTAGCTTATTATATCTGCAGAAGTCATCTGATCAGACTCATAAACCTTAATTTATTTAATAAAATTTCAACGCTTAAGAACAAAAGAAAATGATACACAGTGCAGAAAATTTTAGCTTATATATACTATTTCTTACTTCAATGTGCCATTCTCACATCACCACTATAAGATATCATGACTCTTCTCAAGTTTTTATGGACACCAGATAAAGACATGTGCTTTGGAATGCTTAAGTACAAATTTATTTATGCCATGATACTTTAATATACCAAACAAGATGAAGATAGGTATAAAAAGATGTCTCAATTGGTAGAGTCTTTTTAATTAAAACAAGAATAGTAGCTTCCTTTTGTGGTGAATGCTATAAAAGATTGTTGGGCTTAAGCAGTACTTAGATATGTGAGCATCAGGCAAGGTGGAGTACAACAGAATATGTCTTATCAGCATAAAACTGAGGAGTTGCCGACTATTGTCAATATACAAAGATCATAGTATTAACAACAGCAGAAGAGGTTCAAGTGTCAGTTGGAAAAAAGGCAACATGACAAGATACAAAGTTGTGTGTATAATATTCATTTAGATACCAGATATACAATATATACTTTGGGAAGGATTCAGTTGTTGATTGGCAACAAGACAACAGAGTTGGAACAGGGTTGGCAGAGGAATAGGCGTATGTTAATCAGTCAGAATCTGGGAAGACAATGGATACTGGGGAAGGGAAAGAGATGATTCAGAATCAACAAGTGGCATAAAGAAGAATTATGGTTCCTAAGTGTCTCTATATTAACAGTGTTGAAAACACAAGCTCAACATCTGTTTATAGCTTACAGAAGCTATCATAGGCTGTACAGACCCAAGGTCTGCACCTCTGCAAAGGCAGTTGACAAGTAACTTATCCAAGTTAAAGGAGAAAAACATTATTCAGTTTACAATAAAAGGATTCTAATTTATTACATAAGTCAAGTGGAGATTATATGGGCATTTGTGAGATGATAGCTAACTGAAATATTGATCAACAATATGAAATATTGATGATCAATCAAGTTAGTTGCTACAGCTTCATGCGAAGATTACAACTGACAAGAGTGGTTTTAAGTTAGATCAGCAGCGTCAGTTGGCAACTGGTTGTTCCAAGGGCAATTGTAGCAAATTGGGCATAATCTGGACAGATTAGGGAGCATACAGTTTAACAGATCACTTATACTTCATTTGAGTGACAGATATGACATATTGAATGGTCTGGCCAATAACTTTGACCTATAGACTTGTATGGCAAACAGATAATGACTTTAACTTTTTATGGACAATAGGTAATGCCTATATCATTATATGGCCAACATGTATGATCCATAACCTTATATGGCCAAAAGATAAGGCCTATAGCCTTATATGGCCAACAGATAAGGCCTATAGCCTTTTATGACCAACAGAAGCTGGTAAATAGCGTCATAGCTCATAGCTATTTCACCAGACCTTTTAATAACTTATAAATCATGAAAATATCAGATAAAAATGTTGCTATCATATTCTTAAAAATTAAGCCCTAGTCATTGTATGCTTCTTTAGTTAAATGAAGCTGTCACCTAGAACATCAATAATAGTTTATTTCCATAACCAACCACAAATCCTAAAATACTTCAAAATCTAGGAAAGCCTATTGGTGGTCAAGCCTTGTGTATGATTCTGATTGAGCTTTCAACATGAAGATATAATAAAAATCTATTAAAGACCTTTTAAAAGATGGTATAGTATTGTAACTATACATAAAAGCCTTTCAGAGAGACTGGTCTTGACCCAGAATGGTTTTTTCTTATACTATGTATCAAGGGAGAAAGGTTTTCTCCAGGGACCACTACCATAAATTGTTTATTTTTGTCAAGAAAAACACATATTTGTTAATTTTTATTAATCTCTTCATTGGAAACTGTCATTTGGGAGTACTGGTATAATTTTATCTACTCATCAAAGAGTGGATGTCATAATAATTTATCATCAAGACCTTGGACAATTAGGATCTATAAGTACCATTGAATTTCTCAAAAAAACCTGATAGCTTGCCCTGTATTACAGCATGTATAAAGCACTTGGCCATCTTGAAGCAAGTGAGAAAAACAAGGAGTGCCATTCCAACTAAGCCTGTACTTCAGATATCTACCAAAAAACATAAAAGTATTTTTCCTGGACATTGTTAGTCCCATGCCAGGGAAGTCTAATAAAATTAATTATACCACTTACTATAAATTTACATTTTTTAAACTAAAACAAAACATTAAAACATCTTAATGAAATTATGTGAGAAGGATAATTAGAAAAAAGATTGTTAGAAAGCCTATTATTCAAGAATCCTAATAACCAATGAAAAAACCAACAGCAAATATTAAAAATAACTACCTTGTTAAAAAAGGCATTGAACATAAAGTTTCACACTCTATTACTCACCAGCAAAGGATTGATTAAAAATACTTAATGGGTTAATGAATCAAGCACTCAAAAAACTGACTGCTGGCACCCCAAAAAAAGTGACCCAAAAAACTTCCAACCATATTTCTTGTATTTCTCACTCAAGTTAATTGTGATATTGGGGAAAGCCCATCTGATTTAGTTTACTCTAAAATAAAAAATAAAATAATAAATGGTCCTTGTTTGGACATTCCCTTCAAGGTTCTCCTTAAAGAGAATTCATAGATTTAATAAGTGAGGCATGAAAGAGACACCCAAGGGGCATAAAAGAATTGAGAAACTAGCATCAAATCCACCCAATGTCATAACATTGTGATAAAATATGGGTGCTAAATCAAGAAAAAGTCAATTGTAATATAGGAAAGAAGGTCCTGCACTTAAAACATGGACAACCAATAACCATACCTATCTGGTTTAAGGATTGCATAAAGACATTGTGACAAAATTATGAACCATAACCAACTCTTCACCTATCATGCATATAAAAAAGAAGTGTGTTAAAGTCCTGCTGGTCCCTGAGGACCAGCTTGTAAATAATGGCACCTGATCACCTGGAAAATATCTTACATGCATACCAATTAACAATGAGGTCATTGCTTTAATGAGGGAGTGTTGAAACTGAAGTGTGCTCCCCATCAAGGTTCTGGGTTAAAAAGACCTGATGCCCTATTCAACCCATCAAAGACTAAAAGTCAAGACAATACTTCTATTTTAATATTCATCATAGCTGATTACTTTTAATTATTAGACATAGAACATTTACCTAGAGTAGTGCTCCACAATAGAAAATTTTATCTGGCTCTGATGCCATATAAAATACTGTATAATCCCTTATATTCAAATAAAGACATAAATATTCCAACCTTATACCATTTTTGTAACTATGCAAATACAGCTCAGTCATGAAAGCAACTTCTAGGGTGATACCATTACTATTAGTATCTGGGTGCCAGCTTGTATGTGCAAGATTTTCCTCTTTTCTGTTTACAGGGAAATTTATCCCAGTCTTGGCACATAATATCATATATCCCGGGTATAGATGGCAACAGTGAAGCAAGGGAAAAGAAGGTGGGCAATAAGGATTACCTGGAGCCAATTTGGCATGAACTATCCAGAGCAGATATAAAATATAGACAATGGTGACAAATTTACATCTGATAGCCATTATGATTCCCTGTTTAACCCATTCAGGTTCTATTTGGTCAAATACTATATTATCATTTATGTCAGGAATGTTATTTTCCCCTCTCAAACCCCAAGGATTGAAACAGGGCTTGAGCCCTGGTCAATACTGCCTGCAGGCTGCCAGCCCTGAGGACCAAGGGGCTGCCGCCTGTGTTTTTTTGGATCAAATTCCTTTGATTTAAACCACAGATGCTATTGCAATTAAAGGATTAAGTGCTGACCTGCCAATGGTGGCGGCCATCAAAGGACACAACCAACTGCCTAATAGAGGCAAATAACCTCATTATTTGTAAAGCCCATGTGTGTTAGATACAACAGAGTTCACTTACTATAATAGTCTGGAAATATAATAAATGTTCAATTTGAACTTTAATAATACCCTAAGCTATCAACTAGTCAGAAATTATTTATTGATATGTGATTACAGAAATGAGGTGAAACCATAGGATTAATTGAGGTATGCAAATTAATTATGCATATAATGAGCTTAGAGCTTGTCAATCACAAGGTTATGTACTCATTACTATTGATGGCGATTGGGGTTTCAACATGTTATTATTACTAAATAAATTTTATTAGAAATTTTAAAACCCTTTAAAACAAGGTCTCATACATGGAAATCCAACAAATATTTGCTGAGTTACAGTTACATGAATGGCATCATTTGATTCAACTGGTTTTCATGCAAGGGACTTTCTTTAACTAAATTTGGCTCTTGATTGGAAGTATCAACTGGTCTTAGACATTTAAGTAAAGTTTTTGGCATTGACAAGGGCTTCAAAACGTGCTCTTAGATATAGATTCTCATTGATTTTTGCTGATTTATGCTTGTATGAATTACACTAATGATACAACCCCTTTAGCATTGTTGGTAAAGTAAACATGACCCTAGTAGGCTTTTAGCAATTTACCCCTTTTACACTAGTCTATGGTTTCTGATGTAGCTCCCAACTTGAATATATTTTGACTTGGGTATTAGGAGTGATCCTGACATCATTGATATGATGAGCCTGATGTCTTCCCTAGTACCCAATCAGAACCCCACCCCTGAATGAAGCGCAGACCAGCAGGCCTCCCCCAAGAATATTTCTCTAGGACAAAAGGTTTGTGTACCCTTCTTGAAATTCAGCCAATGAACACCCTTACGGTGTCAGTTCCATTTTGCTGCCCTAAAACCCAGGCAACCCACCCGTCTGAATTCCAGTTTTCAACTAACTGGTCCTAACCATTAGGATTTAAGTCTGATAGTGGGGTACTACATGAACCCCTGGACTCCACACAAGAATTTATTGCCTTTTTTAAATAAAGGCTACAAAATAGTAGTTTTCAAATTATTGCAATTTTTATCTTAGTAATATGGGCAACAGCGCCCATGTCAACACTAATAATGTTGACACTTTTAATGTCAACACTATAGTAAAGTGACAACCCAGTTTTACATAATATCATCTCCTGGATGTCAACACTTTTTTAAGTAATGGTACACTTTACCCTAAACATTTTTAATATAAAAAATATTTTTAAATACATTATTATACTAAAATGACCTCAGAGAGTCTAAAACTTCAATAAAAAATACCACAAGTAATAAGAATAAGGAGATATAAGCAAGTATGTTTCAGTTTACTATGTAAATTACACTCTTTATTACAAAATTATTTGTATTCCCATAAAAATTAAAATCCCAATGAACCAAAAATAAAGATATTTTATATATCTAAATAACTACAAAATATAAAAAAATTCTGAATTTAATTTATGATACTTTATACAAACACAACTGAAAATATCTCATACCTTAAAGATAAATTAACAAAATATAAGATATTTCTTACAAAAACACATTGAAACTGTATCTTAAACTTACAATTTAAACCTAAAAATATTAGTACTATACAAAAAAAATAAAAAAAATAAATCAAAAGTAAAAAATATACTGGCAAAGCAAAGCAAAGTTTATTGGGCTAATTAAAGCCACCAGCAAGAGCAGTTGCTACTCTTCTAGGTACATCTTGATCTCTGCCACCCTGTACTTGCTCTTTACCACCCTCTGGACATTCTCCTGGTATTTCTGGTCCTTACTCTTTCTCTTTTGGGGGCCACATGGTTGGCCAGGTTGCAAAACTTGGAAACAGTCCAGGCCTGCTCCTCCTGCAGCTTGGAGAAGAACTTGTTGTACTTGGGGTTTGACCCAAACTTCACCTCCAGGTGTTTATACCACACTTCCAGGCTAGATGTGGTCTTCATCTCGCCTTTGAGGCAGGCGCTTTGGCAGTTCCATGGCGCTGTGGCCCCATTCTTTCCTCTCTGGGCAGTCACCTTCTTTCCCACCCATTGATGTTCAAAGTAATCAAGGTAGCACAGAAAATTTTGGAGTGCTTCTTGATATAAGCATCCTCTAGGAGGACCTCACAGCCAAGGCAGAAAACTGGGTGATGTCAAAGCAGCACTTTCCTTTACCATCATTGAGATAGTTCTCAAAAAGCTCATTCTTGCTCTTGAGGTGTTTGGTAAGGGCCTTCCTAAAATGGAATAAGTAGACCTGTACTTCTCCATCAAAGGTGGTATGGAAGGCTCTGAACTGAGCTTGCTCAAAGTCCATGATAATCACCTTTGTCCCAAGTGAGCGCCCATGAGCTAGCTGCTCTGTAGCTAGGGTGGACTCATCCTTCTCAGTGGAGGAGGGATTGGCTCTTGTGGTGTGGGTGGGAGGGGGAGCTGGTTGACGGGAAGGGAGATCAAAGCATCCCAGACAATTTTGAATGCTCTGGCATAGACCACTGTCTTGGCACCAGGGAGGAGAAAGAAAACAAGGGGGATAACCTAGGAATTAAATTGCCTGTGCAGGACCCAAAGCTGATTGAAAAGGGTTGTGCAGGTTGCAAATGTGCCGTTGCACAGCCAGGTGATAGCAGTGTTCAGCTGCTCCAGGTTTTGAGTTGTGGTGTAGGCATTGTTCCTATCCTTGACTTCCTGTCCATTGTCATGGAGCAGAAACATCTCTCCATCCTTGGTTTTCTTGAGGGCATCAGAAAGGACCAGGTCTTTAATTGTGGTGGCACTCTTGGCCAGGGGGGTTGAGGCTTGGCGCCTATCACTCACAAACTTGACCAACTGGGTGTGAGTTAGCACCCTCTTCAGATTGATGGGGGAGAGGTGCTTAAAAGAAAGCACAGCCAGCTGGGTGGGGGAAAGGTCCTTAGAGGTTGGCATGATCTGCACAAGGTATCATTTCAGAAGACAGGCAATGGTTGTATTGGTCATGATGCAGGTATTCTCACCCTTAATGGTTTGTACCAAGTCCCAGCGCTCATTATTGAGCTGCACTGGGCAGGAGCAGTCCTCACAGGTATAATGCTGTCTTTTGAAGCTCCAGTTGGCGTAATTGCAGCTGAAAATGTAACCATTTGCTACCATGGCCTCCCCCCTTTGATGCTCATTATGGGGAAGTATTTTGGCAAGGTGGAAGGAAGCTTGAACTTTCCATCAACATTGCAGATATTGTGGGCCATAAGAGGGTCTTGTGGGCCAGCAGGAGCATGGCAGAAGCCAAGGAAGTAATCAGGGCGGGGCTTTGTATCATCCCAAGATGTTCTTGAAGGAGGGGAGCTTGGTGGGGGGAAGCAGAAGGGGGCTTATCTAGGTGCTCCTCATGTGTAGGAGACTTATCCTTTGGAAGGGACTTCTTGGCCTGGCACCACTTCTTGGTAAGCTCCTTGTCTGAAGCAGAGTTATAGAAACTGTGGTCAGTAACTGAACCATCAGTTTTCTATCCCCTAGTGGAGTGAGAGGGCTCTTTGGGAGAGGGCTCAGGGGAGGGCTTTAGAGGGGCCTTCTTTGATGAGACAGGCTTCTTCTTGATGGCTTTGGTGGGCTTGGAGGAACGCTTGGTACCTTTTGGTTGCTTTGAGGTGTTCTTGTCCTAAAATAATAATTAAAAGGGATTAAATAAAGTAATTTATTTGAAAAACAAAAAAATACTATAAAACATACTAATAAAAATTAAACCTTATAGGGTTTTATTGGCATTTAAAAGGTAAAAAATACTTGTATAGACTTTATTTTATTATAGCTTTAAACAACAAGTTTTAATTTAATAGATTTTTGTAAAATTTCTGTCTTTATATAGATTTTATTTAAAAATTAGAAAATATGAAAGAGAAAAGTTAAAAATACAACTTTTCAAAAAATCAGATGATTTTTTATGTTTACATAAAGTTTAAAATGTGAGAAATGAAAAGTGTCTACATTATGAGTGACAATTAGTAAAAAAAGCTGAATTCTCACTGTCAATTTGAAAATTGTAGACATTATTATTGACAATATTAACACTGTCAACATTTTTTGAAAATTTACAATAAAAAACATAGTACGCTTAATTAAATTTACGCAGACTAGCAAATATTAACTGTTTCCTGTGTATTTTTCTCACATAATAAAATTAAAAAAACATAGTACGCTTAATTAAATTTACGCAGACTAGCAAATATTAACTGTTTCCTGTGTATTTTTCTCACATAATAAAATTAAAAAAAATATAGTACGCTTAATTAAATTTACACAGACTAGCAAATATTAACTGTTTCCTGTGTATTTTTCTCACATAATAAAATTAAAAAACATATGAAAATAAGTAAAAAAATAATCAATGTTCTTTATTTCTTTTTTTAAAAATTATATTTGGGTAGTGTTAATATGATATTTTACCATAGGCTTATATAAAGTTGTTAACAAGTTGTTTTCATTAATGAAAAGGATAAATTGTCAACAACATCACTTACAACATTCTTTATAGGAGGTGACATATTAAATTAAGCTTAATTGTGCCACTCTAACTTGCTTATTTCCACCCCAGCGGATGAACACAAGCAAATAGATAACATTTCTGAGTTTCAACATTCTTTTTTATAATAAACTTTATAGTAAATTATAAGGTACTTGCCCTTAAATTATTGGATTGCTGTTAGCCACCAATCCACTTAATATATTAAAGCCAAAATAAGTGTCACATAAATATTTATAAGATGAACATTATAAAAATCAACTGTATGTGCAATGTCTTTTCAATATAATAATTTAATAAAAAATATTTTTAAATCCACACTTAATTTTTTTGTTGTAAATGTTTGAGTTTCATTATTAAAAATAAGTTTGACTTAAAAAGTGTTGACATTGACACTTTTACGTTGTGAAAACAAATAAAAAATTAAACTAATTTTTATTAGTAAATGTAATGTAAAAATTGGGTTAAGTCAAGTTTTTTATTAAGCTTAATATTAAAGGTACAACACGTCATTTTGAAAACACCATCTCAAAAAACACCATCTTGAATTTCTGCTATCTCAATTTATTAGTAAAAACGCCATTTTGATTTATGGCATTTCGACTAAGAAAAACAAGTTTTAAAATTTTAGATTTTTTCAACTCCAAAAATTACAAAAAAAATTCCCAAAAATAAAAATTCAAAAACAGACTAGGCTAAAAAAGCCTCAGAATTCTAAATCTGCAATAAAAAAATGGGGTCAATTGATAGCAACATAGTTGTGTAAAGCCCAAAAGTTAACATAATCCCAAAAACAACTTTTTCATCTAATTTAACTATAAACTATACTTTAAAATAAGCATAGAGTTTTACCAAATACTAACTAAAACTAAAATAATGATAAAATTAAAGGGAATAAGAAAGTAAATAAAGGAGTGTTTATTGCAAATAGGCTCAAACATTGGTAGAAAGAGTAACTGAGATAGCTTGGAGATGCTCAAGCTTGCTATCCTTGGGATAGTAGGCAAGGACCACCTTGCTGATCTCAGTGTACTTTTTCACTGCTTTGGTCATCTTGGGGGGAACACTTGGTCTTCATGCCACTCTTGAAGAGGCGGGCAGAGATGGCTTGTTGGGTTTTGAGGTGGACCATGATTTACTTGAATTTGGACTTATGAACCATAACCCTTGTGGCAAACTGGCTATGTCACCCTATAAGGGAAGAGGTGGTCTTTATTAACTTGTCTTTGACCTGCTTGAAACAGTTCCAGGTGATTGAGTCACTGCCTTTTCTAATGTGGCGTGCTCCTTGGAATATGCCAACCAATTGAATCTCAAAGTACTCAATAAAGGGCACAAAGGCTGCCTGTTTGGCCTGGATATAGGGATGGCAGAGGAGGGCATCATAAAAGGCATTGGTCTCTCCTTTTGCAAAAAGCAAGGGCAGCAAAGCAATTAAAAACGTCCTTTGCTTCTTTGGTGCCTTCAGTGTAGACCAGCTTATGGAGGTCAGAGCACTTTTGGAGGTGGCAGCAGAGTGCATGCCTGAAGTGAAAGTAGCAATCCTGAGGGGAGCTCTTAAAAACACAAATAAAGGCAAGCCTGAGCCTTTTTGAAATCCACTACCAGATATTTGTGGTAGAGAAGGCTTTCAGGCTTTTTCTTGGTTGGGGTGGGAGCGTCTTCTTCTTGGGAGATGGATTTTTTCTTAAGCCCTCTAGTCTCCTTGGGCTCTTCTTCAATTGTTGGGAAGATTTCATCCATTTTAGCCTTTACAATTGTGATGCCTGGACATATGTTTTCTGCTTCTTGTTGGGAAGGAAAAAGAAGACAAGAGGAAGAACTATATTACCAACCTGCCCATGGATATTCCAAAGCTGGCTGAAGAGCTTTAGTCAGGTTGAGAAAGTTACATCTGCAAGCCAGGTCTTGCACTTGAGGAGGTTGTGCAGATCTTGGCTTGTTACAAAGCAGATGATACACTCTGGGGCATGTTGATCCTCATCATGGAGGAAGAATCTCTCTTCATGGCAAGATAGTTTTTGCTCCTCAGTAATGATCAATTAGTCAATGGAGCTTTCACTGACGCCTTCAGTGCTCAGAACATATCTTTGATCAGTAAAATATTTCTGTAGTTTTGAGGCGCCACCAACAGTTGCTAGTTGGGTATCATTTAAATTGAGGAGCGCATTGTTGACAACCTCAGTTGCAGTTTGATCCTTTGTGGTTAGGATCACCTGGCAAAGAAACCAGTGGATAAGTTGATATAGAGGGTCAAAAGGCTTGGCACAGCCATAGTTAACAGTAAGGGCCTTAAATAAGGTGAACCCATAAGTTGTGAGCCTTGCTGGGCAGCCAACATTATCACATTTGAAGTGAAGTTGGCAGATGGGTTTCTTCTTGTCATTACAGCTGAAGCTGTAGCCCTTTTAGACAAACCCAGCACCCCCTTTCTTTGTCATAATTGGATAGCTGATAGGGTATGTTGTTGGCACAGCAAAGGTGCCATTTTGGTTACATATATTGTGGATAGAGTTAAGATCCCAGAGCTCAATTGGCTCATCTGCAGGAGCACCAGGCCCAGGCTCCTGCTCTTCTTCATCCTCAGGCTCTGAAGTGAGGTCAGAGTGGCGGTTAAAATTGAACAACTTCTCTTGAGGGTCTGACGGGGAGTAAACAAAAGGAGAATGGGGAGGGGTTGGGCTTGTTTCCTCAGGCTCTGGTGAGGGCGTAGGGGTCTTGGGGGGAGCTTTGGCCTTAAAAGGCTGCTTTTGGGGTTGTCTTGGCCTTTTTGGCCTTGGAATGAGTGATATTGAACTTGGAGGCCTTGGTGGCCTTGGGCGCAGCTTTGTTGATGGACTTGGGAGGCATCTAAAAGTGAATTAGTATCAAAATATGAGCAATTTGGGGGTTGTTTTTAAAGAGAAAAATGAAAATATGTTTAATATAAAAGTAGAAATTATTTTTAAATAGAATTGTAGAGAAGATCTTAAAATATATAATATCAAAAAATCAGGGTTTTTTGTAAAAAATATTTTTTATTAGTAACACAAGTATGCAAAACTTTGAGTTTTGACTGAAAACTTGCTCTTGAGATGGCATTTTTGAAGTGATGTAATCAAGGTGCTGTAGCTCAAAACATAGTGTTTTTGACCATTTTTTATATTAAATTAACAAATTTATGGTGGAGCTACCTCAATCGGGCCAAAGAGTAAAACTTGAATTTCTCAAAAACTAGCTTATACAACTGGGGTTAAAAAGTACCCAGTTGTTTAGAGAAGATGAAAAAAAATATATTCGCAAATTTTCATATGTTTTCTTACATTTTTATTAATGTTGGTTTTGATGTGAAGCTATACTTTCAAAAAGTGGAAAGCAAGAATAGCAATGGGGGATTTGATATAGCGTAGCCTGGCGTCATAGGTAATTTCTCCTTATTTTCCCCTATCCATTGTGTGCATCAAATCAATTGGGTGGTATGAAACTTGGTGGAATTCAAAGTGACATAAATTGAAATGGCATAATCACCCCCTTCCATATTAAAATCACTATTAAAATGTTTTATTAAGAAAACCCTTATCAATGTATCCATGTATAATAAAGTTATAAATTGCATATAACAAAACTGGTTTTTTTCACCCAGCAATGACAATCACTAGAAGGACTATCATAGTGGTGTCTATTTAGGTTGTTCTTATTATAAGTGTCTTAGATAAATACTATAGGAACATTTTCTGGCACTGTACCACAGACTTTATTTTAGTTCAGGTATAAGTTTATTTTAGTTTAAGATAAATGGCGTAATTCAAAATGACGTAAAGTTGAGATGGCGTAAACACGCTCCACACTAAGTGATTTCATATGTAAATAAAGTTAGCAAAATAAGATTAAATTAATCTGACTCAAAGTGACGGAATCAAGATGGCGTAAATTTGAGATGCCACATTATAAAGGTATATGTAAATTTTAAATATTTTATTGTTTATTTTATTTTTTGTGATTAAAAATCACTAACACAAAAAACTCTGTCTCAAATTAAATTTGAGATGGCATTTTTTGAGATGTCATTTTTTGAAATGGTGTGTTGTACCATATTGAATTGTATCAAAATGGCCACAATTTTGTTGTGTTTTCTGGGTTTACATCCCTGAATGCTTTAAAAAATGGGAATTAAGCTAGCACAACTAGCAAAAAACATAGGAGATTTTGAGTTTCAAGTCAACAGTGACCATGTTGACAAAATGTTGACATGGGCGCTCTTGCTGCAATCTGCCAGTTTAAATCTAATCCTTTCAGACTACTACCCCTCCACACTAAATTTTTTTTCCAGGAGCTGCATTTGGTCCTTTTCACTTCACAGAGTACTGTTTGAAACCATAATATTGAGAATAAACTAATAAGAATATAATAGTGTGCAACCCCTTGGCCCATACTAAAGAGTTGACCCAATATAATAGAAAGAGACCTTGGTTTACCACTGAAACCTAGCTGTTTAAAGATAAATACAACTTTCTCCTTGCCTACCAACTAGACATGGATTGCCTCTCACCCCCAAATCAATGCTTGTGTCTGGCTCTGAGCAGCAACTGTGGTGAAATTGACTCTCTGTTAGTCATTATATTGTTGGCTACCAGGGAGTTGACTATCAGACATGTGAATCTATTAGTATTTTTTGCATAAATAATTTAAGCTGTTTTTACTAGTAATTCAGGCGTGTAAACCCATAAATTGGGATTAAAACACTGGAAGCTAAATCTGTTTAATAATTCTATTAGTTTAAAAGCCCATTAAAGAGGTAATTTATATGTAAATTTACTAATATAGATAAAAAATACCTGTGATTGACACTCTAAAATTAAAAGTGGCCAAGCCAACACTTTTTAAACCAAATCATAATTTATTAATAAAAAACATCTACTCTTTTATAATATTTTATTATTTTATATTATATTCTTATTATTAGTGTCCATAGTTGTTAATTAGGCTCCCAAGCACCAATATACTGGATTAAGTGGTATATACATTAATCAACCACCCCCCTTGCTTTACAATTTGTCTATTCTGGGTTTGTAGATCAACCAGTGCCACATAACTTAAGCCTGATTTATTAATAGATTTCATACTGTGAATTCAGAACCTGAACGTAAAAATGCGGGATTGTCAAATCCTTGGTCCAAATTTTGAATCACTTTTGCGGGCAACTCAGCTGAGTGAGAATTAAAATATTTAAAAAAATCAACCATTTAACTTGACTTTTTTGATTTATTTAAATAGGAAAATTTCAAATCTCTTGAGCAGATAACACAACTAACAAAAGACAAAACTCAGCAAACAAATGCAGGATACATGAATCAGAAATGCGAGATTCTAATGTACAATTTGAGATTTCCTGTATGTCAAACAAATCATATACATCATGTAAAAATTAACAAATCTGAAACTACGGGATTGTCAAATCCAAGAACCAAGTTTCAAATCATAATTGCAAGGAATTAAAAATAGATATAATTTATGTTTGTCTCAAAAAGGATGCTAAAGGATCTAGAGTGGATTTGTGCTGATTCTTTTAGGAAGCACAAGCATTCCCAAAAATCACCCTATTCCATTTTAGGATGGCTAAAATTTAGATCATAATATTCATAAAATTAACATATATAACAATAAAATTGACAAAAATATACATTCCTCTTCCTGAGTTTAAAATTATAATAAAATTTTTATTATGTCTTCTTCCAACACCAATTGAGTCAACAAGCTGTTCCCTGGCCTTGAAAAAATTACGCAGGGCTACACTGGGTCTCTTAACGGTGAAGCCTCTGTCTATGGCCACTCCCAACCCGCAGGCCCCTCTGCAAGCACTACCCAGGAGTGTGTTCTTTCTTCTGCAACTTCCAGCATGGCCCTGCTTGCCCATCACACACAGGCAGCTGCTAACCCATATCATATAGCAACACTAACATCCAGAATTGACCAAGTGAGCCATGGGGCCACCAATGGAAGCCAGAATCCAGAAACAGCCAATCAGCCTGTATGACACAGAAGAAAATTAATCACTCCAGAGATTGTTCTTGAAATGGTCAAAAAGCAAAGGATGCTTATGCCACTTGGGGAAATTGCGGCCGCAATGGGTTTTGCAAAGTCCACTGTGGCTGCAACCCTGTGAGCCCATGCCAACTGTGGCCCCCTACCAAGAAGACCCCAACTGGTGCCTGTACTTTAACCAAAGGTTAAATAGCCTATCCCCTTATGATAGCCATTATGAAACATAACTTGCGGATGCCCCTGGTCCAGGTAAGTCTCCAGTTGGGACTCCATGACATCTTCATCAATAAAAGAACGGTGAATTTGTGGTTGCACAGAGTTGTGATTGCTGCCAAAATCCTATCCAATCATGTTTTTGGTGGCCCCAGTTTGATGGATAACAACCCATACAATTTGACCATCATCAATTTTATTAAAGGGAGGGCAATGAGGGCCTGTAATGATGTCATCTTCCTATCATACACTAAGATTTCTGCAAGTATCCAAGACTATGAAGAGAAGCGTATCCAGTCTGATGTGTACAAGCGCGGCCCAATCTTGTATTGTTTTGTTGGGGTTTATTGGCAGTTTCTCCATTGGGTGTCAATTATTACTTGGCAATATCAAACACCGCAGATGGCTATGCCTACCAGACAGAGCTCAAGGCCATGCTGGAGGAGTGGGCCACACAAAATGCCATGCACACAGTTGTAATGAGTGCTGAGATGAAGCAGCAGAAATGGGCAACCCAAGAAATCAGGGCTGCAATACATACCTGTTGGTCCTACCCCATCAATCACGCCAACATGCATCTTGCAGATGTATGCCTCTATAATCTTTGTTCCACCCTCAGGCGCTTAAAGCCTGCCACCTACAACAAACTATGCACCCAAATTGATAAGGCTTATGAGCTTTCACCTTCCGTGTCTGTCCAGGACTTATTTGATCTCATCATCTTCTATGCAAGTGATAGTGATAAATCCAGAAAGGACTCTCGCCTTCCCCCTTGCCTATCCATCAGTTTTGTCAAGCCCGCATACATGACAGAAGAAGAATTTGAGCAATTGAAGCAAACTGCTCTTGATGCCCCTTCCCAGTCAACAAACCCTGCCTCTCCAACCCCCCATCAAGCCACCTGCCTTCCAACCCTGACTCCCAAGCCACTAATAATCCCCCACTATCTCTGATGCTGCCCCTTTCACAGGCGCAGATGAAGGCAATGTTCATTCTGCTCATTCCATCTCCTTCTCATCCTTTGATAAGTAAATAAGTCTTTTCTTTGTGATAACTTATTAAAATTGATATCTATCTTTCAATTCATAATTAATAATATTTTATTTTTACATTATCAACATTTCCCATAATTAATACAATGCTGTACATTTTACAAATAGCTTAAAATTATGAGCATACATATTTTTCATCATCATTGATAAATTAAAGACAATAAACGTAAATATTAGATTAGAATATAGCAATTAGACATCAAATCTTGATATTTAGAAAAATGTGCATAACTCAATTCATTTTGTTTAATAGAATTTATTGTAAACTTGGTCTTTTTCATTGTAATTTATTAAAACGGATTGTGTTTACATTAGAGAGCCATTAACGCTTGGTACAAACATTGATACATAGTGCATTTTAGAGCCTGTATATTTACCTATTGGTAATAATTCTATAAAGTTTTTAATTGGATTTTACAAGGTAATAATAATGTAAAGTGTTAATAAATTACTGTTTATTATCATTAATTGGCTGATTTTTTTGCTGTGGCAATTGTGCATTTTCTGATATTTACGCACTAGTATCCAATTGGTTGGTTTCATATCAAATTGCACAGGCATTAGGAAATTGAGCTGCCACCCTGACCACATCTGGTATTGGGGTGGCAGCTTGATTTCTTATTTCCTGTGAAATTTGACGTGAAACCAACCAATTGGATACTAGTGTGTAAATATCAGAAAATGCACAATTGCCACAGCAAAGAAAATCAGCCAATTAATGATAATAAACAGTAAATTATTAACACATTACATTATTATTACCTCGTAAAATCCAATTAAAAACTTTATAGAATTATTACCAATAGGTAAATATACAGGCTGTAAAATTTACTATGTATCATTATTTGCACTAAGCGTTAATGGCTCTCTAATATAAACACAATCTGTTTCAATAAATTACAATGAAAAAGACCAAGTTTACAATAAGTTTTATTAAACAAAATGAATTGAGTTATGCACATAATTTCTAAATATCAAGAGTTGATGTCTAATTGCTTTATTCTAATGCAATATTTACGTTTATTGTCTTTAATTTATTAATGATGATGAAAAATATGTATGTGTTGAAGGTAGTACTATAAAAACCAGTTTTTTATTGAATTCAAACATAATGTCAAATATTTACACGCTTACCAACAAATTAGAGTCAGCCCTCCAAAAGGTTTGTCAAGCTTGAATACAACATCAGGGAAACTGTGGTAAATCAACTGGGAAATGAGGGAAGGGCCTTGGTCCAGCAAAAGGAACCTGCAAAAAATAGCCTGAGAACAATAGTCGATGAAGAACACAAGGAAATAATTTTAAATCTTCAAAAGGAAATACTCAAGTGGTTAGATTTCAAAAGCAAAAGGTATAACTTGTGGGAATTTGCAAAAACCAACAGAAAGAATACTCAAATAATCAAACTAATTGAAGGAAATGAAATTTCAAAGGAAATTTACTCAAATGAAGAGGAAACCAACCAAATGGAAACAGACAGAAAAAGGCTCAGTTAGGAAGCAGGAGCACTTCAAGAAACACAGAAATTTTATCAAATGAAAACCAAGAAAAAACACAAGTTGCAAGAAATATAAGAAAAATTAAGCCTAGAAAAATTAATGAAGAGCAGCCAACACTCATAAAATTTGCTGAGGTGGCGCCTGGGGCTGAGGGGGGCACAGGGGAAACAATTAGTAAGTCTAATTATGTTCTATTTATATTTATTTTAGTCATCACCAGGAATGGGGACAAGGTTGCAGAAGTGGCAGCTTTTACGCCGAGTTGGTTTTATGAGGGTTACCATTCACTGGTAGCCCCTGTAAAACAAATAAATAAAAAACAAATAAATAAATAAAATAATTCAACAGAACATGAATAATTTTTCAAGTATTGAAGCTAAAAATAGGGAATATTTACCACCTGTGGGGTGCTTGCTGTGGTTGAGAGAAGCATATGAAAAAGGATCAAGTATCAACTTCAAAGAAATGAATGAAATTTGCGGGGATGTCAAGTTAAACTTTGATGAATATATCTATGAAAGCATTCAACAATTCCCATTTTCAAACATCAACAAATATGAAAAAAACTTAATAAAAATTGACTTTCAAATTGGGACTGAATATTTAAAAACTGAAATTTTTAATGAAGTATTCAAGGCATTGTCAAACAAAGTCAGGGACGCAGTCCTTGTGAACACATTTAAATCTTTATTAATATTGTTTGCCAAGGCATGGGGGGCTGATTCAAGTCAGGCACCCCCTTGAACCCTCTTCAAATTCAATCAAACATCCTATATAAATAGGTTAGTTCAAGTCTTCAAAAAACTGTACATGTTCTTGGAAAAATATACCTTACAAAGAATTCACGTTGTGGTATACCTGGGAATCCTCCTTCACTGCATATTAAAAACCAACGTCAAAAAGTTGGAGGATGTATCTATTCAAATGGACATATGCTGGTTAGCACTCAAACACCAGAAGACACCACAGGGGTATAGGACAGTTGAGCACGTCCTGTATGACTCCTTTGCATTGGCAACATTGTACAGGTACTATGTGCCCCCTGAAAAAAAACCTATTAGTCAATTCACTCACCTGTCTTCCTTTTATTAAACAATCAGCAACTACCAGGGTACAGGGCGCCACCCCTCTAGCAATCACATCCAGGGTTGTCCACCACATACAGAAGAGTATGTGGATCCAATTAGACACACTAGCTGAAAATTTAATTTTGGGGTATAATTTCCCGGAATAATCACATTCCCTTTGCAATTAGCATCCCTCCAATAAATATTTTTCTCTTGCAAATTAAATTTTTTTAATTTTTTATATTTTAATACTAAAATTTTAATATCAAAATATGTAATATTAAAATTTCAATAATACATATTATAATATTAAAATTTTTAATATATAATATTTCAATATTCAATATAGCACAATTAAATAAAAATATTTAAACTTTGAATATTTAAACTTTAATATATAACTTTTAATATTTATAATTATAATTTTACTTGTAAAATTTTTTAAGATTGCTTTAAATTTTAGTAGGTAAATTATAATAATAATATATCTAAATATATTACAAGACATTAGTTAAAGTTGCAACCACGTCAAATAATAAAAATAAGTTAAAATATTTTTATTTACTAGCTTGTCAAGTACAGGTTCATTTATTACATATACAAACAACAAGAATTGAATTTATCTGCATCATGAGGCTTGCTCCACTTATATTCTAAACAAGTG
This sequence comes from Entomophthora muscae, assembly GCA_014839935.2. Classification (NCBI taxonomy): domain Eukaryota; kingdom Fungi; phylum Entomophthoromycota; class Entomophthoromycetes; order Entomophthorales; family Entomophthoraceae; genus Entomophthora; species Entomophthora muscae. Next base: position 76,160 of record QTSX02007240.1, read on the forward strand.
ATTGATTAGAACTCAAATTACCTTTCCCTTGTAATATGATTTGATAAATATATTCAATATGCTTGACCCGCGTCCTAAGTACTAATTAGTAAGCAATACATAAAAATCATTGGCTTCCGTGTTGTGTGGCTATAGTGGCACTGATTTAATAAGTATCAGATGATGTCCTACAAGGTCCAATTTGTGGCTTAACAAAGCCAAAGTACTGACAAGGATTCACAATTATTTAAATAAAATTAATCTATTTCTATCTTTTTTAATTTATTTATTTGTTAGTGCAACAGTCAATATAATATTCAGTGCATTTTAATAAAATATATTCCTCATACCTAGTATAATTAATTTTACTTACCTTTTCTACATACTCTTAAATGTCTATAATACAATCAAACATCACATCATTATATATAAATAATAATTTTTGGTTCCTACTAAAAACAAAATGAATAAAAACAAAAGCAAATAAAACCCAGAGCACCCATTTATCTGATTGGCTTGGAGGCCAGGGCTTTGGGGAGTGTCAAGTTTATACTTCTGGGAAGTATAGTAAACAAAATAAAGGGGAAAATTAAGAAGAGAATGATACTTTATTGAATATGAATATAGGCTAATATATAGTATCATGACAAGCCCATGTTGTCCATGTACGTCATGGAGGTCATGGGGCTTATCTGAGTAATGTTCCTCTTGAGTCACGAGGCTTAATCAAGTTGTATTCCACTTAGGACCTGGATTGAGTGATCCCTGTCATAGATGGTTAACTGATAATGGTGCCACCGGTTTATTGACTGGGCGGTGAACCACTCAGTGAGCCGCTTGGTGATTTACTTGGGGAGTTAATTCCCCAAGAGGGAGTAATTGAAGATATTGCAACATCACCCCCTGGGGTGCTGGAAGGCGGAGCCTTGGGGATCTTCTTGAGGGTATCTGGTATACAGGCTTGGTATTGATCCAGTTTGGTGTTATGGACAGGGAGTCTTGAATTTTGTTGGGCTGTTCTTGCCTTACACAAACAAAGTCAATCATGATACATATGTGTTAGTTTGGTTTGAGCTCCAATTCCTTTGATGAGGTAGGTGTTATTGGGCTTCACTTCCATGACAATGCCTGGTCCGTGTAATCCTGGGTCTAATTTGTGTTGGTTGTGATTGACAACCCAGATCTTGTCTCTAACTTGGAACCTATCTTGTTGCAATGGGATTGCTTCCTGCTGAACCCTTTATTGTTCCATTGCTTCTTGGTATTTTCTGGCTTATAGTACTTTTGAGTCATTGCTTTCTGGTATCTTCTTTGGAAGTGGCAGTTGTGGTCCCGTGGTTGTACTGACAAGTGAAGGTTCCTGACCATAGACAAGTTTTTAAGGGCTTTTACCCATATTGCGGTTGACTTGTGTTCTGCAGACCATAAGGGCGGTTGGTAAAATGTCAACCCAGGCTTTTGGATTGTTTGCAGATAACTTACTGAAAGCTTTCACTAGAGAGCTGTTTAGTTGTTCTACAGGTACATTTGCTTGTGGGTGATATGGGCTGGCTGTGATGTGTTTTATTCCATTTTTGGCAAGATAGATGTTGGTGTCAATAGCTTTGAGTTCAGTGCCTCCATCTGTGATTAAGAGGTTGGGCTTTCCAAACTTAGCTATGATCTCCTTGCCAATGAGTTGTCTCATGTTGTTGCCTTTGTGCTCTTTTGTGGCTTGTGCTACAGGCCATCTGGTTGCATAGTTGATGGCTGTGATGATGTACTTTTTGCCTTTGCTTTCACCAGGCATAGGTCCCACAATATCTAATGACCATGCCTTGAAGGGTTGTGTGATGGATACGGGTACTACTGACTTGGGTGGAGCTTTGGTTTGGGCGTACTTTTCACAGACCTCATATTGTTCCAGTACTTCTCTGATATCATCTAGCATGTTGGGCCACCAGTAGTGTGTCTTGAGATATTCATGCAAGTTTCTGATACAGGTGTGCCTCAAGTCTCTGTGATAGCGGAGGATTGTGTCAATCTTTTGTGTTGACGGAACGTAGGGTAATGTATCACCATTTGGAAGGATTTGGTGGAGGATACAATATACGTTTTTGAACAGATGTTTGTTCTTGAGGACTTTCTCTTGGATGTCTATTGGTTTGCCAGGTGGGAACCATTCCTGGAGATTCCCCATGATTAACATGGGCCAGTTGGGGTTGCCATCAGTGCGGAGGATGTGTTTATTGTATAGCCTTGATAGGGCGTCTGCAGTAAGCATCTCTCTGCCTGGCTTGTATTCATTTTGCATGGGGTATCTCTGTATGAGACTCATCCATTCAGCTTGTCTTCTTGACAGGTGTTGTTATTTTTTAAAGAATATCAACAACTTGTGGTTGGTGAGTACTTTGAACGTCTGGGCTCCTTCTAGGTAACATTGCCATTTAATGTGATAGTGTATGATGGCAACCAACTCCTTATTTTGTATAAGGTATCTTTATTTGCCGTCTGATAGCTTCCTGGATTCATATGCCACAGGGAGGAAGTCTTTCTGGGCCATTTGGATACAGAGGACTCCTCCTATGGCATAATCAGAGGTGTTGGTTTCTAGCTCATAGATACCCTCGCAGTTTGGGTATTGCAAGATGGGGGCAGTGACCATGTGCTCCTTCAGCTGGCAGAAATGTTGATTGTGTAAAGGTGTCCAGACAAAATTGGTTGTTTTCCCAGTGTTGGCTGACAAGGGGGCTGTCAGAGCACCCCAGTCAGGGATGAATCTGCGTACATAGGCTACCATTCCAAGGAAAGTGCAGAGTTTGCTCTTGTTTCTTGGGGCTGGCATATCTGTTATAGCACATATCTTATCTGGATCCGGTTTAATACCGTCCCTGATAATGATATGGCCAAGGAATAGAAGTTAAGCTGAGAAGAACTTGCATTTGGACGGCTTGGCAATCAGTTGGTTGTCTTCCAGGTTACAGAGAACTGTGCAGATGTCTTCCCAGTGTTGCAGGTTGGTACTATAAATGATGATATTGTCCAGATAGATGATTGCTCTTTTTCTAATGTGTTCCTTGAATACTTCATTCATGAAGGTTACAAAGGTACTGGGAGCGTTTGTCATGCCAAAATTGAGGACAACACAAAAGGATCTGTATTTAGTTTGAAATAGAGTCCTTGGGATATCTTCAGGTTTCACACAAATTTGGTGGTAACCTGCTGTCAAATCAATTTTTGTGAAGATTTGGGACCCCCAGGGCATCAAAAAGGTCATCAATCAGAGGCAGGGGATACCTGTTCTTTATTGTGACCTTGTTGAGGGCCCTGTAGTCTGTGACCAGGCAGAGGCCTCCATCTTTCTTCACTACAAAGAAGACAGCAGCACCAAAGGGTGACTTTGAAGGTCTGATGAGGCCTTTCTTGAGTGCTTTGTCAAGGTAAGCATTCAGGGTGTTGTCTTCTTGTGGTGTGAGGCAGTAGATGGGTTGCGCCTTAGGCATGCTACCTTTCAAGTTGATCTCATGTTGTATGCCCCAATCAGGGGGCAGCCTGGGTAGTGATTCCTGGAATACAGAGAGAAACTCATTGACTAACTGATCTCTAATTGGGTTCTGTTTGTGTTGTATTTTGGTGTTTTTGAAGTGTATGACTTCATACGTACATGTGCTCCAATTGATTTTGCTGATGTCAGTTTTTTTTTCCGTTTTCATGATCTTTACAAATATGTGGTCCCTCATGAGGGTGTCAAGGTGTGTTGGGTACACATGATGGTGGACTTCTCCTCGCTGGATAGTGAGGGTGGCACTGTCCCAGTCTATGTGAGGCTTTGTCTTTTGCATCCAATCTAATCCAAGTATGATATTGTATTTGGAGATTGGAATGATGGGGACACTAATTGTAGTTTGGACGTCTCCAATAAGGGCCCAGAAAGGTCTGGTATTGCGGGTAACTGGTGTGCTGCGGTTGTCTGCCATGATGACTCTCTTGATGTTACTTCAAATGGTAGGTAACTTCATGAGGTCTGTGAAACTCTTGTTAATAAGCAATTGGCTGGCTCCAGTGTCAAATAGCGCTGTGCCCTGGTATCTGCAAAAACAGAAAGGATAGGTAAGGAGCTTATTTCCAGATTGGGCAGCAAACAGGAGAGGGTCACTGGAGGGAACCTGGATCATGGTGATAGAGTCCATGTCCTGTTCTCTGTACAAGTCTTGTGAAGAGGGGGGCTTGCCTAAGCGCTTCCCTGAGCTTTTCCCTCCTTGTTGGTATCTTCAGTGCTATCCTGGTTGGCTTGTGCAGTGCAATTCCTGTTTTGAGGTTGGGTACCGTTGGATTGGTGGTTTTGCTTGCTGGGGCAAGTCTCTCTCTTCACTGCAGGGTTTTCCTTGCATTTGTTGGAGGTGTGTAGATTGTCAGACTTCTGAGCTGTGTGTTTCCCCTCTAGGAATACATCCTCAAGGTTCTTGCAGCAGGTCATGTCAAACTGACGTCTGATATGCGTAGGAAGGTCATTGTAGAAGTCCAGGCGTGTTCCGGGTTCATCAAATTTGATGGCGTTGGGCGCACGGTCACATAGTCCTTCATATGCGGCAATGTATTCCTTGCTGGTTCCTGTCATTTTGAAGGTTTGGAGTTTGGTCATAATCACCACGTCTGAATCCTTCATGGAGAACTTTTCAAGGAATGCGGCTTTGAATATTTCCCAGTTTCCCTTCTGGTCGGGATGTTGGGCTAGCCATTTGGTAACAAAACGTGAAGCAGTCCCTGTGACGCAGAGGGCAATTTTGCTAACCCAGAGTCTTTGGGGGTACTCCAATTGTTTGAATTTGCTCTTGGTAATGTTGATCCAAAAAGAGGTGTTCTCACAGCGTAGTCCTTCAAAGGTGCCAATATCAGCGGTACATAGGTGATGAAACACAATATTAGGTATCTCAGGTTGTGTAGACGCTGTTGTAGCTGGCATGGTAGGGAACAGTCTGCAGGTTTTGAGAGCGTTGTATTGGTCAATAGGTACAAGGAGATTATTTTAGATGAAAAGTCCAGGGGGGACATCTTGTCCTACTTTGTAATCTCTCCAACTGTCAGGGAGTGACATTGCTTTGGTTCTTTTCTTGGGAGGAATTTTTCCTTTGAGTTGGTTAGGTATGGATAACCTATCTGTGCTACCACTGTCAAGTTTATACTTTTGGGAAGTATAATAAACAAAATAAAGGGGGAAATTAAGAAGATAATGATACTTTATTGAATATAAATATAGGATAATATATAGTATCATGACATGCCACATATTGTCCATGTACATCATGGAGGTCATGGGGCTTATCTGAGCAATGTTCCTCTTGAGTCACAAGGCTTAATCAAGTTGTGTTCCACTTAGGACCTGGATTGAGTGATCCCTGTCATAGATGGTTAACTGATAATGGTGCCACTGGTTTATTGACTGGGCGTTGAAAATTTGGTGAGCTGCTTGGTGATTTACTTGGGGCATTGATTCCCCAAGAGGGAGTAATCAAAGATGTTGCAACAGGAGGAAGGATTCTGAGTGCTTGTAAAAAGCCGCCACCACATCAGGTGGCATTGCAAATTGACTGACCTCAAGAATATTGAATAGATCCTCATGTCCTGAGGAAGGCCTTGTTTCACCTTATTCTTGATATAACCAAACACCTCCTCAATTGGATTCATGAATGGGGAATATGGTGGGAGGAAGAGAAATCTCATTGGACAATCAGTAAGCTGGTGGCTGGAGGTGTGGCTGTTTTTATTGATGGGGGGAACTCAGACACAACCAGATCCACTTTGTGGAGCCTGACATTATCCAACACAATAATGTTGGTTGTACTGCTGTAATTGATTCAGAGATACTCCTTGACAACTCGGAGAAAATTGAGAAAAGTCCCGCTATTGTGGGAACCCTTGATCATTTGGTATTGGTCTAACCCACAAGGACCAAGAAGCGCAACCATTGAATAGGTCTGGGAACAGACAGCTGCACAATGGACTAAACTGTCCTTGGATCTCTTCTTGATCCACCCATGCCTAGACCTAAGTGAGGAGAAAAATAACAATTTGTTGATGTAAAAGAACTGGACATTCCCAGTCTCCTTTAGTGCCAGATATGTTTTGCATTAATGCCTCAATCCATAATGGTCTTCTCATTGTTTCTGTTGTACAGCAAAAATCCCAGTACTTTCCAGGAGAAGTCCAAATCAACCATTGTTTTGTAGACAAGGGTTTTTGGAAATAGAAAGACTGAACTCTGTGGCAAGAATTTATTGGAAAGCAATTGAGTCCAGGTGGCAATCCTTGGCTACCCACTGTTTTATTGTGTCAATATGCACAGGCTGAAAGAGTTTTGGCTGCTGCTTAGCCTTGGTGGATTTTGAAATTTGCCTGGTGTTACCATAATTGATGCTGATGTTGGCAATGTATCTGGCTGTGAAACAAAATTGGGACGCAATATTCCAAACTGCCATTCCCCTGTTCAAAAAGTTGAGGAGAGCTTCACGCTCACTATCTGTCAACCAACGCTGGCCCTTGGCAGGTACCACAGCATCCTGACTGGAAGGCTCAACACAGGGGACAGGGACCTTTGTGTAGAAGGTGGGATCACGCTTGCTTGCAGTGGCGCCGTCAATGGTTGAATACACAATAGGTGCAGCTTACTCCTCAGTTGTGGCCAATGGCTCATAGGAGGTATCAAAAACCTGGGGCAGATAGTGGCAACTCTTGGATCAAGAGTGCAAGGCCAGGTGACAACTGGGTATACAGTGGAGGTGTATGTAACCTCATTATTCCTGATACCTTTGTGTAAGAGACTTTGGTGCAGGCCTTGAGAGTGGCTTCTTCCTGGGATTCAAGCTGGTAGTTCTGACTTGGGATGCGGGAGGTGATTGGCTGGCGCTGACACCTTGGGAGGCCTGTGTATTGGTATGACCCCCCTTGAGTTGGGTTCTGGGTCTGTTCTTGGACCCTCTGGGACGCCCTCGTGGACGGGCTGCCCCGCGGGCTGGTGCAGGAGCGGGTTGGGAATGTGATTGACAGTACATAAAAATAAAATAAAAAATATATTTTAGATTAAATATGTATTTATTTGGATTTATTGGTCTGGTTGTGGGTAGTTATTTTCTCTTGAGTTAGCCTTGAATAGTAACAGAATTTCTATATCCGTGATTTGAAGTGATTAATATTGTATACTTTCTGGGTTTGGATGATTTTAAAGTTTAATCACTTTTTATGTCTAAACATGGTTATTGAGATTGAATTTTTCATTTGATTTTTAGTTTTGATGGAGCTTCTTTATTTGGGTTGGTGTTTCCTAGTGTACTTACTGTACATTAAATTTGGATTCCAGTTCCTGCAATTAATATCTGAGTTTACTAGTGGCATTCAAAAGTGATTCAAAATTTGGACCAAGGATTTGACAATCCCACAATTCCAAAAAACATAGTAAACTTAATAAAAATGGCTGATGGATTTGAACGCTTCATATCTGATTCCAGTTAATTCATTTTATCCATTGGAAATATGTAGTTTGACTTGAACTTTGCAAAGTGTCTATGAGTTCACTTATTTATAAATATTCAAAAAAATACTCAAAGAATTAAATTTAATTAAAAAAGGCCATCCTGCAAAAGTGATTTGAAATTTGGACCAAGTATTTGACAATCCCTAATTTTTACGTTCAGATTCTGAATTTACAGTATGTAATTTATAAAAAACTGAATTTCAACTCCCCTTTGTTTGCACTATTCACCACCAAATAATTGGCTTTATATTTAAGAAATCAAAGGCTTGTAATTAAGGCTAAATTATAAGTGACACACTAGGGGCGCCACTTGACACCCACTTACTCAACACCTTAACTTGGAGATTAGTGCAGAGAGCTTCTTAAACTTTTAACACACACTATGATAAATAAAACACTCCCAGCTCCTCCCTGCACACTATTATTACTAATAAACATATTACTACTCATTTACTTTTTAAATTTATGTTTTATTTTTTGCAAATATGAAACTGCCTTGCTCTTGGGTTAACTTTCAATCCTTTTTAAAATTTAAGCAAGTTTTTATATATAAAACATGTAAATTTGATTTTTCTGCTTGACTCTGGCATATTCAACAGTAAGAATTCAGCTTTTTTTCACTTGAAAGTGAGAATTCAGCTTTTCCCAGCTTATTGACAGTGCCAAACTCAACACTTTACTATGTTTGAATTTTCAACTCTCAATAAAAAAATTCCACATAATATTTTTTTATTTTTTTGCAATTATAATCTACTACTTTTTCTGCTGCTCTCCATACAATTTCCATATATATTTTTGATTATCAATTAAACTTTTACATTGGTTTAACACTAAGATGTTATGCTGAACCTAACATCTTTGATGCTTCATCATAAATTCACTTATTTTCTATGTTTTAAACTTTTAATCTATACTTTGAGTTTCTATTTTGCTTCTATTTACTTTTTTATGTTTTTCTTGATAAATAAAACTTTATTTGCATACTTTGTAATTAACTTTTACTTTGTTTTAAATCTGGTTTTATATCTTTCATATTTCTATTATTTACAATGCTAAACGTTTCTTTAGACAAAATCAAACAAGAACAGCCCAAGCGCAAAGCCTCCAAGGGCTCCAAAGAACTGACTTCACCCCCAAGCGTGCCAAGAAGCCTGCAAAGGCAAAGTCTCCCACCCCACCTCCTCCCACTCCATCTTCTCTTTATTCTCCTGCCTCCACCCTTATCTTCTACATCCCCTTCACCATCCCCCCAAAAATTCCCCCCAATAAATCTGATGGTGATCTTACCAACCACTCCTTTTACCACTCAGAGGCTGAATCCAAGTCTACCAAGGAGCGGCATAACAAGAAAGTAAAGGCTGTGAAGGAGCCCACCTCTTCTTTTGGTAAGAAAAAGGAGACATCCAAGCAGGCCTCAAAGAACCCTTCTCATCCCCCTCCTGATGGCTCTTCCCCCCTCTCTCATCTGATCCCCAAGATGAGCCAGAGGAGTACTCCAAGAAGTTCAAAGCTTCTGGTTATGTGGCTTGGGATCCACTGGCCATCCACAATATCTGTAATGTGGAAGGAGAGTTCAAAGTCCCCAAGCGCTTTCCCAATTACTTCCCAATCATGTCCGTAAAGGGTGGCCCTGGTTACGTTGCTGACAACTATATCTTCAATTGCAACAACCAAAAGCGGCAGACCAAGAGCAAGCACTTTGTCTGTGAGGATAAGACTTGTGGGGCCCTGCTAAACACCAAGGGCTGGGAGCAAGTAACGGCGGAGAAGGGGGATCACACTTGTGAGCCCCATAATCATCTAATCACTCGGATATTAAAATATTACCTTGTTTGAGTAATACCCACCTCCTCTCACCTCCGGGCTTCTGATCTGGTCATAAAGGCTTTGCAACATCTCAAACCCAACAATCTCAAGTTGGTGCCAACTCAATAGCAGTTAGTTAAATTCATAAGCAATAAGCATATTGCCGCCAATCCCCCCTCCCCCCAAGGCTTTGGATGTCCTTTCAGAGCTTACGCTCACCCACAAGCTCAAGCAGCTTCTGAGTGGGGAGCTCTTTCTCCTCAATGACAACAGGCCTGCTGCCAAGGACCACATAATCTGCTACTCAACTCAGCAGAACCTAATGAGTTGAAAAGGGCGTCAACCTGGCTAGTTGATGGTACCTTTTCCACATGCCCCTGGATGTTCAAGCAGCTCTGGATGGTCCATGCCCAGATTGACATCCAGGTGATTCCACTCAAGTTCTTTCTTCTTCCTGGGGCCACCGAGGCCATCTACACCCGTGCTTTTACCATCCTCCACCAAGCACTTTCCCTCCCGCCAACAATGACAAATCCAAGAAGACTCCCCCACACCTGCACCAACCCACCTGCCTCTGACAAGGACTAGGCCACCCTGGACTCAGAGGAAAAGGTAAGGCTAAGAGCTCTTGGGCCTTGTGTGTGCATTATGGACTTTGAGCCTGCTCAGTTCAATGCATTTGAGCAGCTGTTCAGCAGGGAAGTGCAGGGGTGCAACTTCCACTTCCACCAAGCAGTTCCTTGTAATATGCAGGCCCACGCGGAGCTTAGTAGGTTGAGCCAGAGGGATACTTCGGACACCTGCAGATTTGTGCTGGCACAATTTAGTGCCTTGGCTTTTTTAAAGCCAGAGCACACTTCATAGGGGTTTGAGGTACTCTCAAAGGATCCCTACATAGTGAAGTACCCAGAGTTCAAGCCTTTCCTCTAGTACTTTGAGCCCCAGTGGATTAGGAAGGTTGTCACACGGAGGCAAGGCAAGGCCTGCACCAAGGCCAGCTGGAATGTGTACTGGGCGGCCGTCAAGGGGGGAGCTGAAGACCACTTCAGCATTAGAGGCTCATCACAAGCATCTTAAAGCCAAATTTAGGCTACATTCAAAGTTTAATAAGTTCTTCTACCTCCTGCATCATGAGCAAGAGAAAGCAATCTCCAAGCTCCAAGATCTCTCCAACTGCGCCCCCACTAAGCCAACCACCCGCTGTACCCTCTTAACCAAGGCCATCCAGGGTGCAGCTAAGCACAAATACAAGGCCTCTGAGCTTAAGCAGCAGCTTGAGCTTATTGCCACTGCCCTCCTGGAAGGGGCCAAAATGAAACGGGGAAAGAAGGATGAGGAATAAACTTGCTTGCTTGCTCGGTTATATGATTTTTACTTTTAGCTTTTTAACTTTAATTTTTACTTATTAGCTTTGATCATTTAGTTTTTTGTATTAATTTTTAAGTTTTTTTTAACTTAATTAGATAGCAGTGATTGTTCTATGTATGCATGGTAAATTTGAGATGAATATTTATAGTTGAAAGTGAGTGAAGTATCTTAATTTTTGTTAATTTCCAAATAAAACATATGATATTCACCGCTGTGCTTATATGAACTATATCAAATAAATATTAATATTTCTTCATATTTTGCATACCTTATTTGTTGTGTTTGTGTTTATTTTTGGTTCATTGGAATTTTAATTTCTATGGTAATCAAAAATATTTTTATAACAAAGAGTGTAAATTACATAGTAAAATGAGAAATAATAGCTTATTTCTCCTTATTTCTATTAATTAAAATACTGTTTTATTGCATTTTTGAGCTCTCTGGGGTCACTTTAGTATACCATACCTGTATAGCTTAATTTTTTATATTAAAAGTTTTCAGTACATCAAGATCTGTTAATTAAAAAAGTGTCAATTCCCAGTTGTCGCTCAGGGCAAAAGCCAAATTCCAACTTTACTATAGTGTTGATCACCAGGGAGTCGAGTTTAAGGGAGTCAATCACCAGGGAGTCAAACTTACCACAGTTGCCCCTACACCTGCACCAACCCTCCTGATGCTGACAAGGACCAGGTCACCCTGGACGCCAAGAAAAAGGTAAGGCTTTGTTATCTTGGTCTACATATATGCATCATGGGCTTTTAGCCTGCTCAGCTCAATGCATACAAGCAGGTGTTTGATGGGTAAGGACAGGGATGTCACTATCTTTATCATCAAGCGGCTGCTTGCAATTGCAGGCCAATGCTGAACTTGGTGAGTTGAGCTGCAGGGTACCTAAGATGGCTGCAAATCTGTGGTGGCATAATCCAGTGCCTTGGCTTCTTCCAAGCCAGAGCACACTGCGCAGGGGTTGGAGGTTCTCTCCATGGATCCCTACATAGTGAAGCATCCAGAGTTCAGGCCTTTCCTGAGGTACTTTGACCCCAGTGGGTTGGGAAGGTTATCACTCAGAGGCAAGGCAAGGCTAGAGGCAAGGCCTTGGGGAAGGTGTACTGGGCTACTATCAATGCTGAGCTGAGGACAACTTTTTGCAATCCAGGACTACTGCAGACATCTCAAGGCGGACTTTGGGCTTTACCCAAAGTTCAATAAGTTCCTTCCCTCCGCCAGCATGTGCAGGAGATGGCAATCTCTAAGCTGGGGGCCTGGGTAACTGGGCTCCCCACCAGGCCAACCACCAAGTCATCCTACTTTGTAAAGGCCATCCAGCATGCCACAAAGCACACAGATAAGGCATCACAGATGAAGCAGAAGCTTGAGATGGTTGCTACTGCCCTCCTGCAAGGGGTCAAGATGAAGAAGGGGGAGGGATAAACTTGTGTGCTTCAATGGGGTTCACCTTTAGTGTTTAGCTTTTTAGCATCAATCTTCACTGTTGAGGTTTGATCGGTTGCTCTTCAGTTTGCAGCTTTACATCCTTTGATCCAACTAGATAGGGCATACTTTTATGTATAGGGTAAGTCTTGGGATGGGTCTAGTGGGGATGGGATGCCTGGATGCTGGTTAATTCCTGATAAACTGCATGGTTCACAGTTTGGCGTATATGGAGCATATCGGATGAATATCGATACCGCTACATAGCTGACATTGCCTATAATATGCTTTCGCCTATTTTTTTCCCATTGGAATCCAAGTTTTTATGGGAATAAAAGTATTTTTATGGTGAGGAGGGGGGATTGCATGGTAGAGTGAGAAGCAGCTGCTCATTTCTCCCTATTCTTATCAGCCAGGGAATGTTTTTGTTGCATTTTTGAGTTCTCTGGGGTCACTTTGGTATTTTATGGTGCTAGAGATTGAGCTTTTGTACTAAAGGGGTTCAGTGTATCAAGCACCGCTGATTAAGATATGGTCAGCTTCCAGTAGTCGATCAGACAAAGAACCGAGTTCTCACTTCACTTAATAGTCGACTATTGGGGAGTCGAATTCACCGCAGCTGCTGGTTTATTTATACCTTGTTTAAGTCGCACCTGGCATTAAATTTTAAGCTAGATCTGGGGGTTCCGTGTAAAGTCTAAGCTATTTTAAAAATCAAAGTGTGATGCTAAACGAAGGCTATATCGGGGCGATTTAATAACGGAAGGGTGGAGAGATGGACCGTTACCGGTTTACATCAATAAAAGCTATGCGGCTTCCACCATCAGTGAATTGGCCCGGTACTGATTGGTGGGAGCTGATCAACTCGCCGTATAAAACATCTATCAACCTGGGCGAGGTTGCAAGCCGATTGTTTGCTGACTTTAATGTAGCTACGTTCCTATCGAACCCTGTCGATCGGGCGGGAGTTGAACCAAGCTTTTATCATTTTTTTAGAATATTTTATCAACAACTAGGCTTGGCCGGCATAGTACTGGTCGGTGCCGAGGTAGGGACCTGATCAAAGTTGGTATAAGTTTGGCAAGCTAGCTAATCGAGTTAACGCTAAGACCGGTAGAATAGTTATATTTAGCCAATCCCACTACAGGGAAAAAACCATACCTATCTATAAGTAAAAGGTGTCAACATAGCAGTTTTAGCAGGCTTCTAGTAGTTGATATGGGGGTTCGGCTTTAATCGGCCAACTTGGATGCTTCGGGGTTAAAGAAGCTTGGTTTCCGGTAGGTGTAGATTTGCTGGGAATTTATGAGTAGATTGATGCTAGGTTTAGATTTTGGGAGATGATTTTTGGTTTGTAGTTCATTTAGGTTTTTTATGCAGCTGCTAGGATAGGGTTTCCTGTGATGTTGATTGGCAATTCAGCCCATTTAGGGATTTTGGGATTAGTGGTGGATGGTTAAATTTGGGTTGGTGGAATGTTGATCTTTGGCGATGTAGCTGACAGAGTTAGGTTGGTCTGGTAGTTCATATCACTGCACGTAAGGTTTAGGGGGATTGGAGCATGGAGTTGTCTATGGGGTATATATGTTATAGTTTATTTTGAAATGATCAAGTTGTGAGGGAACCTTTATCATGTGAGAACCTTATGGATGGTGATCGTGAAGCTGCGGGGGTCAAGTTTCACCATCCGGGCTTGCAGGAAGCTGATGAACTTTGTCGGGGTCAGGGTGGGCAGGAATCGGATGGCGTGCTCGGCTAATTAGGTTTTTAGTTTGCAGGTTATGGAAGCTTACTCTTCTCGTGGTAGTGGAGGTAGGACTTTATCTTGCTCCACGATTTACTGGTGAGCGGTGGGGGGCTGGTCAAGGTCTGGTTCAGCCCCCGCGTAAGGTAGGCGATGGTTCTCTTTAGTTTCGATGGGGACATGGCTTGCATGTCTTCGAGGAACGCGATGAGGAACGAGTCGAGGATGGAGCCGAGTTGATCCTTGGGTAGGTTGCTTTGGATCATGGATCGGATCCCCCCGCCAAATAAGCTATCGAATCTCTCGGAATCGATCGAGTACCCCACCTTCTTTGTCGTTCGCATAAAGTGGTAGAACCGGCTTTTAAACAGAGCGGTAGCAACTATTGTCATGGCATAGTCGTCGTAATCCTTTGCATCGTACATGTGGACATAAAACAGGGTCTGCGTTTGGGGCACACTCTCAGTATAGATATAGCTACTGTGGTGCGATAGCCGAAGGGGTCTACTTGGTAAGTACTGAACAGCGGTGGGGTCCATGCCAAGGAAGCGTTCCAATTGAGCTTTGAGGTCCACTAGGGAACCAAACATTGCTTTATCAGAGCAAAGGATGTTAAACTTAAGGCTATCAAACAGCGTCTCGATAAACCTTTTAAATTGTGGTGTTGTTACTCCTGCCACGTTTTCATCCCTGAATTGTCTATCCATAAAGAAGGGATCGATCAGTCTGGCTAGGCGAGTTTCGGCATCGTCAGGAGGGACGGAGCTCCTTTTCAAAGATTCAGACAGGACCCTCTCCTTAGCGATAGCAAGGATGTCATCCGTCACACGGCATTCTTTAAGTAGCTGGACAAACGATACAACGTCTTGAGTCGATTCCTGGTTGCCAATAAGGAGGATGGATGCACCCTGGACGATCAATCGGTGATTGGTGCGTCGTTTAGGCAAATTATTTAGGGTGGTATTGAAGAGGGTAACCATAACTTCCTTGAGCAAGAGTATGTGGGCAAGAAGGTTGGGGGTGGGATTATGTCTTAAATCCAATTCCAATTCAAAGCAAGTCTTTGAAGGAGGTGTCAAACGTATTGTCTTGACGGTACCAATGGAATTGTTCGCCAGGATGTTGGTTTCAACTTTGAAAATTCTTTCCTTGGCTTTGTCGGTAGCGTTGCTGGTTTCAATATCTGACAAGCGGATTTCAAAATGTTCGGCTTTGGTTGAGTCAAGGATTCTCAGGAACGGTTGGGTAAATTTGGAAGCGGTGTAGTTGAGGCCATACCAGGGCTCGGTTATAGAAGGTCCGTCAAACTGGTTGATCGTGTACGCGATAAAGTTATTGATGTTGAATTGGTTGGCTACTTGCATAATGGAGCTTGATTCCGACACAATGCTGCTATTGAAGAAGTACAGGGCATCCGAAAAGCTTATCCCAATGTTTAGCCGTGACGCAAGGGCAATGGCATAGTCATCGGGGTAATCATAATCTACAGGGGCATTCGTTGAGGCCAGAATGTAGTTGCCATAGAGCTTGCGGTTGATTCCTTGCCGCTTAATGGCATCAATGTACGCAAACAGAATCTTTAAAATCTCCTGCTTCCTTTCCAGCCCCTGTGAGGTAACGCCAAAGTTGAAGGCGAGGATTGAGAATTCCCTGTGGTTGTCTTCGTTTGTGATTTTAATTCTATCAGCAAGCCCCCTTCCCTCGAGGATCTTCAACAGGCATTTCTCCAAGTAGAGATTGAATAGATACTTGAGCACCTCCAGCCCAGCATAGAAACCCGAGTGGGTTGGTGTTAGGGCGAAATGGACTCGGAACTCTTTGTCGTCGCTTTCTGGGCTGATTAGGACGTCAGCGGCCAAGTTATCGCGAGTAAATGGCGACCCTTGCCTTTTCAGGGGGATGTTTATGTCCGGGATCGTTGAAAAGCGAAAGATGACCATATTTCTTAGTTCCTTGATACTTTCCTTTCCGATGACGACTAAACTCATTCTGTTTGCGGAGTAATGCAGGTGATGATGGAAAGTCGCCAAGTCGCGGATATCGACGCCACGGTTTCTAGGCTCCGTCACCAGCGTAGCGTAGTTCCCGCAGGTGAAATTTGCAATGGGATGGGAGGTATTTAGGGCAGCAAAGGATGTATGCCTAAAGGACTCCTCCGTAAATGGCATGTCCCTGTTATATTCATACTCGATGACGCTTGCTTCTCCGTTGACTTCGGCTTCACCAAGCTTTGGCTGGACAAAGAAATCTACAAAGATATCCAAGCTGTCTTCCAAAGCTACATGGTCCACGAAGTAATGGTAGACTGTACGATCAGATTCCGTAAGGGCATTTCTTTCCCCTCCATTGGCGTCTAGAAACTCCTGGAACGCATAGGGGTTGGGGTACTTCCTACTGCCCTGGTATAGCACGTGCTCGATATAGTGCGCCAAGCCAGGGATACCAGTAGGATCGTCTTGAGCTCCAGTGGCGACGGCAAGTGCAACCGAGGCCTTGTCGGCATCCTCATCCGAGACGAGTAGAACTCTAAGCTGGTTGATCAGTTGTAGGCCGTAGTACTCGCGATAATCCAACGCGTTCTTCTGGATTGGCTCTGTGTTGGGGTAATACGAGATGATATCGATTTGATAGCAAAGGATTCCCGATAGCAGAACACCGAGCTTTAAAAACATATCCAGGGAATCGACACCACCTAGGTTATTGACATAAGTATGGTACAAAGTAAGTGGCTGGGTAGGTGCCATTAGCCACTTAAGAACACCCTCTTCCCGAATAACCGTATCCTATTCTAAAAGGAAGCTGTCAATCTTTCTCCCAAGGCTTGCTTGACTATCTGGCCCTGGATTTGGAACCCAGGTTCCATTTCGGTTGGAAATGCTTGGCCAATTATGTCGAATATAGGTTTAAATTGTTTACCAGCTTATTCATCTACCCCTGGATGCTGAGTTGAAGTCAGGTATAACTTATTCACTTTCTATCCACTTGCTTAATCACAGCTTCCTAAAAGATTTGTTATCCGTACTTGCATAGGCAACGTCGACCATATAACTTGATTCATTTAGCCATAAAGGCCTTATGCGCTATGCATACAGTTTCTAACAACAATCTAAAACTATACCTACATGTACATTTTTCCCGATACCGTAAACCTCAAGCTTAGTTTACAGCTTCCTTGGCAAGGGTTAACTTGTACCGCCGGGATAAAGGATGAATTCACAGGATTCCCGCCCACGCGTGAAACTTCATCTTAATTTTACGCCCCCAAGAAATAAGCTATCCTTTAACCTGGTGGCGCCATCATATCTTCGATGCCACGGTATAGGTTATTAGAATGCTACCATGGCTTCAAGGAAGAATACGTTCTACCGTCAATCCTCCCCTGCCCCGACCGATCCCCGGGACGGTAGTTGGTTAATTGTACATTTGCCCACTACGTTGATATCCATTGGTTTCTAATTTTAAATAGTTACTGGGAATTTGGCTATATATTGTCAAAATTATCCTTTTAACCCCAAATTCATATCCTCAACATGGACCTCTTACATGTACATTAGCAAAACTCGAACGCGAAGGGATCGATTCGAGAGTGAAGCGCTAGCGTTGCAGATAACTCGAAGCAGTAACAAAGTGAGCAGGGGTTTTCCCCTCCGCAATGCCAAGTTTAAACCGAGACGAAATATTTTTCTTAACCACCTGCAGACATGTGCTTATCCAAAGCTCTCGTCTGGCCACAAGGCAAACCGATGTACCTCGAAATGCCAAGGTATCTACGTTTAATCTATGCCACCCGACAAAAGTAAGGGAGCTATACCATCGCAGGTCTAGCTTACTGATGATCCATAACGGTTACAGAAACTGAGGCAAAGATTATGGTCAGATGTCCCTTCATTTATAAAGCCAATCAAACTAGATCAATCAATTTATAGCCACCTCCCATCCCAAGGTCAGCTACGTATTTACGAGCTTCTTTAAACCATCCCCATGTTTAACCCAATCTAAAAGAACTACCAAGGATATTGAACCAATAGTTGGTATACATTTTAAAAAATATATCCACTGACTACTGTGTTGCAACTGAACCAATGAGAGTTCAGTACTTGGGATTGGGGAAGACAACAGTCCAATAGGAAAGGACAGAATAATAAGAATAAGGTGTCATTTATTGTAGGATATTGTGATTAATGCACTAAATGGGGAAGCCACAAGGCCACCAGGGGGTGGCATAGTGGGGAGTTCCATGTAGGGTTTGGAGCCGAGGAATAACTCGTGCGGGGATCAGCAGGTCAAATTGGCAACGCTCCTAATTAGGATGAAGTACCTGCCATTTGACATTGATATCAGATTAATTCATAACTTTAGATACGTCAAGGGGCAACTCATTGAGCGCCCCTGTGTATCGTAAGATACGTTAGCAGGCGAGGCTGGAAACTCAGTTGCAACACCCCTCTTGCCCCCTGCTTGTCGTTAGACACCAGGACTGGAGTCTGCGGAAGGTCTGGGAAGGTTCACACGAACAACCTTTGTGTGGGGATGGCACGGCAGGGACACAAGCAATTGTGGTGAAGTTTCATGGTGTTTCCCTGGGCATCCTCAAGTTGGTAGGTGTGGTTGTCATAGACAGCAGCTACTTTGAAGGGCCCTAGGTGGTTGGGTTCTAATTTGGCAGAATTGGGATTGAGGGTGTAGACAGGGTCACCTATGGCATATCTAGCTTTGAGGTGTTTTGTCCCTCCTGCAATCCGCTTGTGTTTGATCTCTCAGGCTTTAGCACGCCATTGGTCTAGGGAGGAAGTTGGCACTAAGGGGAGCTTGTCGGGAACCTTGGACCGTAGTTTCCCCTGTTCAACCCCTGTCAGACCGTCAGGTGTTCCAAAGGCCAGGGTGCTAGGGCTGAACCCAGTGCCCCTGTTGATTCTTTGCTCGCAGGATCAGTAGGGCAGTGGGAAGATGTTCAGTCCACGCAGTGTTAGGGTGCTCTTGTGAGAGCTTGGCAATCAGTTGAACCAGGGAGCCATTTAGCCATTCCACGCGTCCGTTGGCTTGCAGATGGTAGGGGGTTGTGACTATATGTTGGAGCATGTTCTTGATGCAGTATGCCTTCACCACGTGTCCAACAAGTTTGGGTCCGCCATCTGTGATAAGATTGAGTTGCCCAAAGTGAGCCACAATTTCCTTGCCAATAAAGTGGGTAGTGGTGGTGTGGTTGGTTGTGGCCCAGGCCACTGGCCAACAAGTGAAGTAGTTGATAGCGGTGATAATATACTTCTTACCCAGTCTGTCTTTGGGAAGCGGTCCCACAATGTTGAGGGCCCACTGTTTGAAGGGGTCCATTGCTTTGATGGGCAGGACAGACTTGGGAGGTGCAGGTTTGGACGTATTCCTTTCACACAACACACACATCTTGAGGAGGTCCAAGATGTCTTGGCGCATGCGCAGCCACCAGACCTTATGTTTTATAATCTTGAAGAGGTTACGCCCTCTGATGTGAACCAAGGTTTGGTGGTAGTGTAAGATGGTGTCCCCTTGTTGTGTGGTGGGAATGTAAGGTGTCTTTTCACCTGTCTCTGCCCAGCAGCAGACGTTACCAGCATTGGTGGTGAACTGACTCTTGTTGTCCTTCAGTTTGGAGATGGTGACCGAGTTAAGGCCCAAGTAGTGGGTTGCCTCAGGGTGCAGGTAGAGCATGGGCCAGTCTGGGTCCAAACCGTTGTCCCCAGTGATGGACACTACATAGAGTTGTGAAAGAGCGTCACTGTGACGAGTTCCTTTTCAGGCTTATATTTGATGCGTAACTGATAGGGGGATAGACGCTCAACCCATCCTGCTTGGTGGTGTGTCAAATGGGACTGTGTGTTGAAGTGCTGGAGTGACTTGTGGTCCGTCAGAACGCGGGGTGGGAAGGTTGCACCTTCCAAGTAACAATGCCACTTCTCAACACAGTGTACAATGGCTGTCAGCTCCTTGTTGTGGATGGGATAATGTTGTTCCAAGTCAGTGAGCTTCCTGGACTCATATGCTACGGGGAGGAAGACACCATTGTCAGTTTCTACCCTTAGCACGCCCCCTATGGCCCTGTCAGAGGCGTCAGTCTCGAGTTTGTACTGCTGGTTTTTGTTGGAAACTGCAGTACTGGTGCTGTTGTGAGCCTTTGCTTCAACGTCTTGAAGGCTTGATCTCTGGCGGAGGTCCAATGGAAGCGCTGTTTGGTATTGAGGAGCTTGGTGAGAGGTGAAATTAGTCCCCCACAATTGGGGATGAACTTGCGTACATAGGCAACCATGCCCAAGAATGTCCGCACCTGGCCCACATCAGTGGGGGGCGGCATGCTAGTGATTGCCTTGATTTTGGCAGGGTCAGGCCTTATCCCTTGGGCAGAGATGGTGTGTCCAAGGAATAACAACTCCAACTTGAGAAACTCACATTTGGAGGGTTTAGCTTTTAGCTGGTTTTCCCAAAGGGTATTGAGGACAGCACGGAGGTGTTGGAGGTGTGTGGTTTGATCTTGACTGAAGACAATAATGTTGTCAAGGTACACCATCACACACTTTCCAATTAATTCCTCAAAGGCTTTTTTCATCAACATGGCAAAGGTGGAGGGAGCATTGGTCATTCTGAAGTTCATGACACGACACTCAAACAACCCGTAGCGTGTGTGGAAGGCAGTTTTTGCTTCATCCCCTGGTGCGATGCGGACCTGGTTGTACCCCGCAGTGAGATCAATCTTGCTAAAGACCTTTGTACCTGCAAGTGTTTCAAACAGGTTGTCAATCAGCGGCAGGGGGTATTTATTTTTAACTGTCACCTCATTTAGAGCGCGGTAGTCTGTGATCAGGCAAAGGGACCTGTTCTTCTTGGCTACAAAGAAGACCGCCACCCCGTATGGAGAGAGCAAGGGGCAAATGAATCCCTTATCAAGTGCGTCCACAAGGTGCTGGCGGAGGGTTTCATCTTCCTTTGGCGTAAGACGGTATAGTGGTTGTGCTTTAGGTAAAAATCCTTGAAGTTGTACAGCGTGCTGGATCTCCCAGGGTGGAGGTAGTTGTTCAAGTGTTTCACTGAATACGTCCTTGTACTCCTCAGTGAGTGCAGCTAGCGCTGGTGGTGGTGATGTTGACAAGGGAGGGACTGCAGATGCTTCTGCATGGATAACTTTGACTGAACATTGATTAAAGTCTAGTCTCCCCCCTTGAAATCATATGAGCCAGTTTCCGTCATTTTGACAAACACAGTGTCATTTAGTAGTTTGTTCATTTCCATGGGGTAGATCTGGAACCCCACCCCGTTTCTATTGAGGGTGATGACAGATGTATCCCAGTCAATGTAGGGGCGGTTATGTTGGAGCCAGTCAAGGCCAGCCATTATGTCGTGGCTGAGGTCTGCCATGATTGGCCCAGAGAGTTTAACCTGGACGTTTCCCATCCTTACGGAGAAGGGCACCGTCTTGTGGGTGATGGCAATTCTGAGGGAATCTGCTACACGTACTGCTTTGAATCTGCAGGGTACTCAATCTAATTGCTGGGAGTCAGCAAACACCTGATCTACCATGATGTGATCAGCCCTGGCATCTACCAGTAGCTTGTGGGTGTTCCCATGGAAACAGAAGGGATAGGACAAGTGTGTTACTTTATTTGAGGAGTAGGTGGCTTGCAACACAGGGTCATCACTATGGACCTGAAAGACGTCCAGAGTTTCAACCTTGTGAAGATTGTAGTTGCAGGAGTTCTTTGCAGGAAAGGGCTGAGAGGACGGGTCGGTCAGGGTTGTAAAGCCTCTTATTTCTACAACCCCCAGGCTTTTCCCTGATCCTGAATTAGTGCTAGCTGGTGCTCCCGCTTGCAGGGGCGTTTAGTTGCACTTTCTTGTTGGCAAGGTTGACAACGGCCCACCTGACCTTGGCCATTGTTAGATGCAGAACGTGGTTGGGGCGGAGCATTGTTGGTGCAAAGGAAACCCATTGAAGCCTGGTTATTGGCCTCTACAATGGCTTTATAGCAGTTGTCAATAGAGGTGCAGCGGCCAACTGGGACCCACTTGCAGATATGGGGTTTTAACTCATTAACAATAAGGGTGAGTAACATGGCATTCCCATCAGTCACTGCTTTGGGGGCAGCAGCAAGGGCTTGTTGCCACGCGGCAAGATACTCAGGGACAAAACAGGTCTGCTTGATGGCTAGGAGGGGAGTCCCCAAGACAATGGGAGAGAAAGTTTCACTATATTAGGACTTGGCGGTGTCTCAAAATGTTGCCCAGGTGAAGTCAAACTCCTGGCTTCCCCAGTTGGTGAACCACACAGCAGCGGGCCCTGTAAGGCGGCCAGATGCAGTGGTAACCCACATGGACTCAGGGACTTGACAGATAAAAAGGCGCTTTCTGGTGGACTGGAGCCAACTGACAATGTCAGCTCCTTTGACACCGCCAGTGAAGGATTCTAGTTGGAGGTTGAGCATACGTTGCAACAGGTCCAACTGTGGTGGGGTGACGCTAGTGTCATGCTGCCTGAGGCAGAGCCAATTGTATACACTGATAAGAACTAGCTGATCTTGATAGATGACATAACCTTTGGGAATGTCCCCCTTGGGGATTGGAAGCAATGTCTCTTGTTGTGGAGTAGCCATGCGGCCCGTACTCTGTCCTTTCTTGGGGGGATTTTGTTTTTACAATAGGTTGTAAACCTACTTGTGCTACCACTGTTGCAACTGAACCAATGAGAGTTCAGTACTTGGAATTGGGGAAGACAACATTCCAATAGGAAATGACAGAATAATAAGAATAAGGTGTTGTTTATTGTAGGATATTGTGATTAATATACTAAATGGGGAAGCCACAAGGCCACCAGGGGGTGGCATAGTGGGGAGTTCCATGTAGAGTTTGAAGCCAAGGAATAACTTGTGCGGGGATCAGCAGGTCAAATTGGCAATGCTCCTAATTAGGATGAAGTACCTGCCATTTGACATTGTCATCAGATTAATTCATAACATTAGATACGTCAAGGGGCAACTCATTGAGTGCCCCTGTGTATTGTAAGATACGTTAGCAGGTGAGGCTGGAAACTTGGTTGCAACAACTGTTCTAAATGATCACTCACTGAAGCTCAACTTTAACCAAAAATATATTTCAATCCAGCTCCCCTTGTACCGGTTCCAACTAAATCCCCCAAGTTCACCCCTCAATACTGCTTCCAAATCTACCACAGTAAGGAAAATTTCCACTCTCTAATTCCATCCCCAATTTAGTTACCAATGGGACATGTTGACCAACCATTGCAATACATAAACTACTTCAAGTATATATTTTCATTTACAAAGTCCCCCTCAAGGCTCTACATACCCAAAAGTTTGATATCATAAACTGTACTGGCAACTCCATCTCAAGACTGATACCAAGTACTTCATCTCAACTGGTACCATAAACTAGCAATACCGGCACAACTTTACTGATGATCCCAAAAATATATAAATATTGAAATATTACAGGTAGATTAAAAGCCACCAGAGCTCCATATCAGCAATGAGGTATGGGACCAGCTAATACCTACTAGATCACCCAAAGCTCAAGATCCAGAGTGTTTATTTTATGCTATAGTGGTTATATGTGTACATAAACCATGTATGAAAATTTATATGCTAAATAAGAGATAAAAGTATCACCCCCTAAAAGGGGGTGAAGGACAGTTGATTGAAAAAGTGGATAATCCTTGGTTGAAATATTACCCCTTATGGCTTAAAGATGTCCAAGATCTCTTTCCTCCAGGTAGTGGGTCAGGGGCCCCTTGCAGATCTCCATGCACCTTTCACCCTTCAGACTGTTGGGGGATCATCCTTATCCTTGATGTCAGCCTTGAACACTTGGGACAAGTGTGACTGTACAACAGTCACTATTGAGTATTTAGCCAAATAAATGCTCCAAAATATAAAGTTATCTCTGTTTTTCTGATTATTGCATGTAGATAGATTGGATTGGAAGTCTTAAGGTAAAGATTCCTGAAAACTGGATATCTAGGTTCAATAAAAGAGCAGAAGGCAAGATTGGCCAAGTCAATCTGGGAGACTGGGTGTCTCAAAAATAGTTTAATTAATTGGGAAGACTAATTAATGAATACAAAGGAATATAATTAATGAGGATTTAATTATATTGGAGAAATTGCCTTGACTGTGTCACAAAGTTTGGTTAAGTTTAACCATAAGTAAACCCCCAAATTTTGGGTTAAAAGCGCCGCCTATCAAATTTTTCAGGCACTGAGGCACTGGGGCGCCACCTGGGGAAATTGCTGGGCACTGCAGTGGCGCCTGGTTGAGTTTCAAAGCGTTTTAATGGGGTTAAGGCAAAAAACCATTAAATGCAAATATAAATAAATAAAGGCAAAGATGCCTAGGAATTCATGGTTGATCAGCTGGTTCCCAGTTGGAACATCAATAGCTGATTTTTGGGATGTACAATCCACAGGGTTTTGGCACCAGGAGCTGAGGAGGCTCCATGCTGAATTGTTACATTGGGATGAATGGAGTCAGGTGACTTCTTCCCATTGTAGGTTGATTCTCATAGATTGAGAAATATTGATGATCTTTTAGGTAAAGATCTAGGTTTAGATGACTCAAATGTCATAGACCATGTGAGATGAATGATAGGTTGATTCAGGAACCAGAGGGGGTTTCAGCCAAATATGCCCCAAATGATATATAAGCAAAACCAGCTAAACTTTAATAAAGATATATTGGCAATTTCAAAGCTTTCCCTCAACTACCTTTTCAATTATTATGTCTTCTTTGTTAAATTTTGAAAGGGCTAAATATGGAGTACTTTGTGTGGAAACTGCTGCTGCCAGGAAGGAGGTTCATACAAGTTTGTTGGAGGAAGCTTGGGCAAGCTTGGAGGTCACCAAGACTATGCCTGAGGAGTCCTTGGTGGATGTAAAGGCTGTGTTTCAAAGAGTTATACTCCAATTACTTTGCAAAAGAAGGTAATCCTGCCCAAGGAAACCAAATCTATGTGTGGGATTCCTGGAACCTGTTAGTAGGATGGGATAAAATCTTACAGCAAGTGAAAGCAAAGGCAAATTGTGAAATTGAGGCTTTAAGGGCAAGAGAGGAAAAGAGCGTTGAGATCATGGCCTGTTGGTGGGATGATAACAAAGTGTTGTCCCATAAAATTTCCTCCCTGGAGATAAAGCTCCTCAAAGCTTTGTCAAAGGATAATAATGGCAATAAGAGTCAAGGGCAGAATAATGGCAGGATGGACTGGTTGGACCTGGATCTGTCACAACAAGGTAGTCTGCTGGGTCTCAGGGTGTATGCAGATCTGATTAGACATGGGGTTCTTAACCCATACTTTAGTTGCAAATTGGCTGTACCACCCCTCAGGGAAAAGCGGCCTTGATCAACTTACTTTTTACCTTCTTTAAGCAGTTCCAGACTATTTAGTCCCCACCCTTTCTGATACAGTGCACGCCTTGAAACACTCCATCCTACTGAGGTTTAAAATACTCAGTATAAGGAGAAAGGGCTCCCTGGTTGCCAATAATGTATAGACAGCATAAGAGAGTTTCATAAAAGGCATCCTCTTTCTTCCTTGCTAACTATGGCAAGGGCAAAAAAGCAGTTAAAGAATCTCTAGCCTCTTTAGTCCCATCTGCCTTGTTGAGCTCATGAAGATCTGAGCATCTCTGAAGGCAGTGGCATGGCACCTGGTGGAAGTAGAAGCAGCATTCCTGAGGAAAGCCCATGAAGACTTGTATGGAAGCATTTTCCTGAGCCTGCTCAAGCCTGGCGTCCAGATATGGATGGTTGAGCCAGCTCTCTGGCTGCTTCTTGGTTGGGGTGGCTTCCTCTTCCTGGAGATGGCTTTATTCTTACGCCCTCTGGTCTCCCTGGGCTCCTCTTCAACAGTTGGAGGGAAACCATCAAGCTTTTTCTTCAAGATAGTGAGAGCATGGCCGTATATGACTGGCTTTCTTTTAGGAAGGAATCAGCCAGGAAGGGGAAGGGCTAGATTGATAATTTCTTTTGAACCAAAACTTCAAGGACTAGATTGCCAACCGGCCCCTGAATGGCCCAACACTGGCTAAATAGCTTTGGCCAGGTCTATAAGGTGTCATTGTCCAGCCAGGCGTTGCATCTGAGAGGGCTGCAAGAATCCTGGTCTGTTCCATAAGCAGATCCTAACTATTTAATTTATGCCGCCATCATGGCAGAGGAAGCGCCCCTCACACCAGGAAAGCCTTTGCTTCTCAGTTAGGATAATAGGGAAATTGCTGTAGCCCTGGCGCCTTCAGTGCTTAGACCATGATGCTGATTAGCAAAGTATCCATGTAATTTTGTGGCTTCACCAACAGAGGCAAGTTGGGAGGCATTAAGATTGATTGGGGCATCATTAACCACCTCAGTTGAGGTTTAGTCCCTGGTAATGGGGATGGCCTGGAAAAGAGACCAGCAGACCGGTGGATAGAGTGGGGCAAAAGCTCAGCACAGTCATTAACAAAGGTTAACACATTGAACCCAGTGAACCTATAGGTGGGAAGACTTGCTGGGAAGCCAAAGGTATAATATTTATAATGGTTTTGATGGATGGCCCTCTTCTTGTTGTAAATGAAACTTTACCCCCTGTACACAGAGCTAGCACCCCTGATGAGAAATAGTTGGATGCCTTTCAGGAAACATAGTGGGCACAGCATGGGGGCCATCACTGTGCAGAAATTGTGGACAGTGTTCACCTCCAACAGCTTGATTTGTTCCTCTGGCTTGGACAAGGGTGTGGGGGTCTTTGAAGGCGCTTTTAGCTTTGACAGTCTGCTTCTTGGGGTAACTTTTATTTTTTGGCCTTGGTTGGGTCAATGTTGTATTTAGAGGTCTTGAAGGTCTTGGAAGCAGCTTTGTTATTGGACTTAGGAGGCAACTAGGTGAAAATTAAGATCCAAATATGGGTGATTGGGGGGAGCTTTTAAAGGAAAAAATGAGGATGCTTTTAATATAAAGGTATTGAATAATATTTACATAAGATTGTTGAGAAACGTGAAATACACATTATCAAAATTTCAGAGGTTTTTAGCGTATGAAAAATCATGTAGTGATTATACAAAACTTTGAGCCTTGGATGAAACCTGTATCCAAAACTGTGTGTTTGAGATGCTGTTGCTTAAAAACGTAAGGATTTTGCCTATTTTTTATTTAAAAAAGAAAATCCAATGGTGGAGGTACCATAACCAGGCCAAAGGGTAAGACTTAAATTTCTCAAAAACTAGGGTATACAACTAGAATTATAAAAATTACCCAGCTGTTTAGAGGAAATAAAAAATATAAATATACAACTTTTCTGAATTTTTCCAACATTTTTTTATTAATATGGTTTTTTACATGGAATATTACTTTTAAAAAGTGAGAAGAAATAATTGCATTTAGTGAATTGATATAGCATAGAGTGGCGTCATATGTTATTTCCCCTTATTTTCCCCTATCTATAATGTGCATCAAATCAATTGGGTGATGTGAAAACTGATCAAATTCAAAGTGATGTAAATTGAAATGGTGTCACCAACACTGTTAATATTAAAACCACCAATAAAATATATTATTAAGGGAACCCCTATCACTGTATTCATGTATAGATAAGTTATAAATTAAATATAGCAAAAGTGGTTTTTTATCAGGCAATGTCAATAACTAGTAGAACTACCTTAGTGGTGTTGTATAAAGTTGTTTATATTATAAGTGCCCTGGATTAATAATATAGAAGCATCTTGTTGTCAATTTATTATGTTGATTAGTCTATAAGAAGGATAGCTATTCAGCATAGATAGTTCATATTATGCATTATTTCCTAGCAAGGATTTGGATTTAAAATATGGCACTTTGATGTTGATGTATTGGTAATGCATCTAAGCACAGCCATTTTAAAATGTGGCTCAACTGAGAAGATGTGTGATGCCCAATAAATTGACCCCTTTGCTTAGCCCCAAACCCCCTCCAGACTCACAATGCTAATTGGCATCAGACATTTTTTTGAGTCATTAGCACTGAATGGACTATATAACTCTCTTTATCTTTCTAAATAAACTATTGATTATTACATTTATTATATTTATTATATGCACTAAGTTAGATAATAACTCAACTTAGTCTTTAGTAATTAGTAAGTTGTGATTTGAGACAAGCAAGATAACATACAACAACTTCCCTATACTTGTAAATACAACAAATTTTCTGATAGTATTCAACAGGCTTTGGTTTAGTGTAGACATAGGTTTATTTTAGTTTGTGACAAATGGCATAAATCAAGATGACATAAATTTGAGATGGCGTTGACACGCCCTGCACTAAGTGATTTAATATGTCAATAAAGTTAGCAGAGTAAGGTTTAATTAATTCGACTCAAAATATATAAATTTTGAGATGCTGTACTTTTGAGATGTGGTACTATATAAATTATAAATGGATTTTAACTATTTTTATTTTTTAATTTTTTTCTGATCCAAATTTACAGACACAAAAAATGACATCCTGAATTAAATTCAAGATGGATATTTTGAGATGCTGTTTTTGAGGGCAAGTTCCTTAGGACAAAGTTCTTAAAGTCAGAAGTGCAAAAATCAAAAATAGGACCCCAAAAAAGTACAAAAATCAAAACACTATGTAGGGTGAAAACTTCAAAAATATCAAAGATCAAAGTTCAAAAATTGATTTTTCAGAGGTTAATTTTGAAGCCAAAAAAGTCAGTTCTTAAAATAAAATCATATATTTAAACCTTTCTCTGTATTAAAGAGACCTCAAGGGTTTTATTTCTGCAATAAAAATATATAATAGACAATAGAATGATGCTTAAATTTGCTGTTTTCAAAGGAGATTTATTACAGTTTCAAAAGCAAAATTAGACTAGAGCTTATATGCATCTGTTCAATTGAAATATAAAATATAAAACTAGACAAAAACTACTTTATAAACTATATTTTAATGAAAAAAAGTTGTTTTCTTTTTTAGCATATGTAAAGCTATAATAATACTTTAGTATAAGCAAAATAAAGGATTTTTCTTACAAGATACAAGTATATGATTTAAGGTATTTTATTTTATTAGTAATCTAATTTTAATTATAAAGTATTATTAAAGCTTAGCATTGAAATACTATAAAGTATATTGCTTGTGTATTAAACCAATACTATACAAAGTTATACTTAATAAAATATATAGGCCTAGGTCTTATTTATAATTAGTCACAATATTCAAAGATATCAAGAACCTGCTACTTATATCTCATAAAATGAAGGCTTGAATATTTTTATGTTAAAAACAATGTACTTTAACCAATAGATGCTATAGATAGTTCAAAGCTGTGTATAAAAGAGAAACATTTTATACATCTTATTTTGCTCTAATACATATAGTAAAAAGATATAATAGAATACAATTGAGGGTAAGAAAGGATAAAAGAAGAAGAGAAAAGAAAGAGAAAATTCTCTACTTGGTATCAGATTTTATATGATCCAACCTCTTGACAACGCTTCAAGTATATACTTCTGGGAAGTATAGTAAACAAGATAAAGGGGAAATTTAAAAAGAGAATGATACTTTATTAGATATGAGTTTAGAGTATTATATAGTATCTTGAGAAGCCACATATTGTCCATGTACGTGATGATGATAGGGCTTATCTGAGTAATGTTCTTCTTAAGTCATGAGGCTTATTCAAGTTTTGTTGCACTTAGGATCTGGATTGGCAGATCCCTGTCATAGATGACTGAATGATAGTAGTGCCAGCGGCTTACTGGTTTAATTAGTGGATCACTCAGTGACTTATTTGGTGTATGCACTTGGGGTGTTAATTCCCTGAGAGGGAGTAATCAGAGATGTTGCAACAACACAGATTTTTTTAAAAGCTTTTTTGCCCCCAGTGCATCCAAGGGGCCAAACAAACTTCTTTTTGAGGAGGAATGAGAGGTCAAAAAGAGAAACCTTCAAAAAACCAAGAGCTTATTGCACTTTGATTTCTGCACTTTGTTTTGTGCACTTTGATTTTGTCCCTTGAAATAACATAGGGAAACATAGTACAATATTATATTAATTTAATGTTTTTGAAATTGCCTCCATAACACACCAATTTATTAATATTGCAATAAAATAAAAACCCACCAAAAAAGTTCATTTATTTTTTATATATTTAAATATCAGGTTTTAAAGAATCTACATGAGGAATTTCAAAAGTTTTAATAATTACTTAAATTTTTATAAGCTTATAAAAAATGTGACTAAATCTAAAAAGTCACTTTTTGATTTCCTCACTTTTTTTATTTATGGGTATTAAAAAACATAATGAATAAAATATTGATTTTTGGCAAAAATTTAATATTAAGATGACCTAGTTTTTAATACCCTTTTTGGATTTTGATTTAGCTACTTTTTTATTTCTGCGCCCATTAAGATCCTATATGTAAATTTTAGGGCAAGTGCCTAAAGTCAAAGTGTGGAGATCAAATCTCCAAATTGATGGATTTTTGATCTCCACACTTTTTTCAGTAAAATTTTTTCCCAAAAAATTTAATATTTTTCTTAAATTTGACTTTTTAAAAATGTTTTTACTAGTAGCTAAATCAAAAAACCAAGCTTGAAGTGCCCAAATTGATGCAATTTAAAACACACCTTAATTTAATTTGGCTTTTAAAATAGAATTTATTTATTCCTTTTTATTAGGGGGACAAAATTAAATATATGAAAAATTAAAGTGCACAAAGTATCTTCACTTTAATATTTGACACAGCAAAGTTAAAAAAATTTAAACTTAATTTTTTTTCTATATGTAAAAAGGAATCAAGAGCTAAAAAAAGCTTTTTTAACTTTAGGCAATTTTTTCATTTGTTTTTTTTAAATCTTAATTAATTTTATTATAAGCTCTTTATTTTAAAGAATAAAATTTTATCTCATAAAAATTTATTATAAAATTATCGCAACATCTTTGATTATTCCCTCTCAGGGAATTAACACCCCAAGTAGATCACTGAATGGCTCACCAAATGACTCACCAACCAATCAGTAAACTGGCGGCACCATTATCAGTTGACCATCTATATTAAGGATCACCTAATCCAGATCCTAAGCGGAACACAACTTGAATAAGCCTCGTGACCTAAGAGGAACATTACTCAAATAAGCCCCATGACCCCCATGACGTACATGGACGGTATGTGGCTTGTCATGATACTATATATTATTCTATTTTCATATCCAATAAAGTATCATTCTCTTCTTAAATCTTCCCCTTATCTTGTTTATTATACTTCCCAGAAGTATATGCTTGACAAAATTTACATATAGTTTCTTAATGGGTGCAGAAATCAAAAAGTAGTCAAATCAAAACCAAAAAAGGTACCAAAAAACCAGGTCCACTTAATATTAAATTTCTGCATAAAAATAATATTTTATTCATTATGTTTTATTAATTTCCTCAAATTAAAAGTGAGGAAATCAAAAATAGAAATTTTAGATTTAGTCACACTTTTTATAAGCTTATAAAATTTTAAATAATTATTAAAACTTTTGAAATTCCTCATTTAGATTCTTTAAGACCTGATATTTAAATATATGAAAAAGAAATTAAGTTTTTGGTAGGGTTTTATTTTATTACAATATTAATAAATTGGTGTGTTTTGGAGTCAATTTCAAAAAATATTAAATTAATATAATATTGACTATGTTTCCCTATGTTATTTCAGGGGAAAAAATCAAAGTGCACAAATCAAAGTGCACAAAACAAAGAGCAGAAATCAAAGTGCAAAAATCTCTTGGTTTTTCTTATGAAGGTTTCTGAATTTTGAATTTTCTCCTTCCCACCTCTCATTTCTCCTCAAAAGGTTTTTTGGCCCCTTGGCTGCGCCAGGGCCAAAAAACTTTTAAAAAAATTTCTGTGCGTCAAGAGGGTAGATTATATAAAATCTGATACCAAGTAGAAAAAATCTTTTTCTTTCTTCTCTTTTCTTCTCCTTATCTCTTCTCTTATCTTTCCCTTCTTTTCCTTGATTATCTTCTATTATATCTTTTTAATTTATGTATTAGAGAAAAAATAAGATTTATAAAATGTTTCTCTATTACATAAAACTTTTAAATATCTATATATCTTTTGGTGAAAGTACAGTGTTTTTAAAATGAAATTATTCAAGCCTTCATTTTATGAGATTAAGTAGCAGATTCTTGATATCTTTGAATATTGTGACTAATTATAAATAAGTCCTAGGCCTATATATTTTATTAAGTATAACTTTGTATAGTATTGGTTTAATACACAAGCAATATACTTTATAGTATTTCAATGCTAAGCTTTAATAATACTTTATAATTAAAATTAGATTACTAATAAAATAAAATACCTTAAATCATACACTTGTATCTTGTAAGAAAAATCCTTTGTTTTACTTATACTAAAGTATTATTATAGCTTTACATATGCTAAAAAAGAAACCAACTTTTTTCATTAAAAATATAGTTTATAAAGTAGTTTTTGTGTAGTTTCAAATTTTATATTTAATTGAATACAGTCACATATGAATCAAATTTAATTTTGCTTTTGAAACTAAAATAAACTTTTTTTTAAAAGAACAGCTAATTTAAGAATTTTTTTATTATCAAAACATATAATTTTTATTACAGGAATAAATATCTTGAGGTCTCTTTAATACAGAGATAGATTTAAATATATGATTTTATTTTAAGAACTGACTTTTTTGGCTTCAAAATTAACCTCTGGAAAATCAATTTTTGAACTTTGATCTTTGATATTTTTGATTTTTGCACCCTGCATACTGTTTTGATTTTTGCACTTTTTTGGGGTCCTATTTTTGATTTTTGCACTTCTGACTTTAAGAACTTTGTCCTAAGGAACTTTTCAAATTTTTATGAGATAAAATTTTATTCTTTAAAAATAAAGAGCTTATAAAAAATTAATAATGATTTTTTAAAAAAAAAAGAAAATTTTGCCTAAAGTTGAAAAGGCTTTTTTTAGCTCTTGATTTCTTATTTAATGAAGAAAAATTATATTTGAATTTTTTAACTTTGCTGTGTCAAATATTAAATTAAAGTTTTTTTTCACTTTGATTTTTCATATATTTAATTTTGTCCCCCTTATAAAAGGAGTAAATAATTCTTTTTTTTAAGCCAAATTAAATCAAGGTGTGCTTTAAATTGTATTGATTTGGGCACTTCAAACTTGGTTTTTTGATTTAGCTACCAGTAGAATTTTTTTAAAAAAGGTCAAATTTAAGAAAAATGATATTTTTTTTTGAATTTTTTATTGATAAAAAGTGTGGAGATCAAAAAATCCATCAATTTGGAGATTTCAATTTCTGCACTTTGACTTTAAGAACTTGCCCCTTTTGAGAGGGTGTAACTCACCAAAGGGCTATGTATTGTAATTGACATTGCTATTCTGCACACTAACTCTTCTCTAAACTCTTGGGGGTATGTTGTGTGGTGTCTTTTTACAGGGGAAGGTTGGAGCTGTGCTGTCTGTCCATCAAGAAAGAAAATAATTTAAATATAACTTTAAATTTCACCTCTTTAGTTTTTATTTGGTTGTTGGTTTCTACGTTGTTTAGCCTTGAATAGTGTTGCAACTGAACCAATGAGGATTCAGTACTTGGAATTGGGGAAGACAACAGTCTAATAGAAAGGACCGGAATAATAAGAATAAGGTATTGTTTATTGTAGAATATTGTGATTAATATACTATATGGGGAAAGCCACTGGGCCACAAGGGGGTGGCATGGTGGCATGTAAGGTTTGAAGCCAAGGAATAACTTGTGTGGGATTAGCAGGTCAAATTGATAACACTCTTAATTAGTAGAAAGTTCCCACAGTTTGACATTGCCATTTAGATTGGTTAATGTTGTTAGACACGTCAAGGGGCAACTCATTGGGCGCCCCCTGTGTATTGTAAGATACATTGGCATGCAAGACTAAAAACTTGATTGCAAAAATTGATAGAAATCATCCTGAATCATATCACATAAATCACTTACAAGAATTTAACTCAAAAGAAGTCAGACACTAAGCTTTGACCCCTTCCATGAGATAGAAGATGAACCATCTTATCTTTTCTGCTGTTATCACTGCCTGCCTAGGGATTGGGGGCCACCAGATTATGTGTAAACCATATGGGTCATTCCAAGAACCCACTAACAAGTACTAATACAAGGACCTAGAACAACTAAAATCCTCCCATCTTCACTCCTGGCCAACCTTGGTTTCCCCCCCTCAACAACATCCATAGCCATATACACCTTTACATAAAATGTACTAACTTATTTTGCTGGTAATTTCAGACAATTTAATTTGAACACTAAGGTGTTCTATTGGGTATTGACATTATACTCAATTTTTACTTCACTCACAGGGTTCCAAGTGTTGAACTTGGTACCCTAACTGGCTAAAATAACTCTACATGTTGGGTATTTACTCAAAAGCTTACTTTATATGGGAGGCTTTGTGTTGGGATTAGGTTTTCACCCTTTGGGGTGTGCTGTGTAGTGGTGTCTGAATGGGTGACAATAGGGATCAGCACCTGCATTATTGTAACTGTGCTGTTTTAGCTTAATTAAAAGGGGGAAATATTTGAAAACTAGATAATATTCTTTATTGATAGATAGTTATTATATAGCTATTGTGAATTGTGGATAACAGGAACATGATTGTGTTGATCACATGGTTGAATGGTGAAGGGGGTAGCTTGATCCTGGTAATGAGTCAAGCGCTAAATCAAGGTATCCACTGTATGGGATCACCATCTGTTTATGTTTTTGGACTTTTAAATTCAAGTCAACTTCCTTGTTTGGCTGCAGGTCACTGGGAAGGTGGGTTGTAGGTCACAAACCAGTTTAATTGGAACTTCTTTAGCAGGTCAAGCCTGCTGTTTGAAACTCCTGTCTGAAGGTTGGCCTCCTCTGGGGGCAGATTGTCAGGGCAATTTTCAGAATTCCAGGCACTGTACTGATCTTTTTGCTGCTTGGTTGCAGGTAGGGCGGCCTCCTGTTGCTTCTGTTATTCCTTACAGGGCCGTAAACAGTTTTGATGGAGAGTCCTGTCCTGCTTGAGTTTTCTGAGTCCTTGTACCAGATAAGTAATGTTTTTACCTTTAATATGATGACAGGGTCCAATTTCTTGGGCTGT
This sequence comes from Entomophthora muscae, assembly GCA_014839935.2. Taxonomy (NCBI): domain Eukaryota; kingdom Fungi; phylum Entomophthoromycota; class Entomophthoromycetes; order Entomophthorales; family Entomophthoraceae; genus Entomophthora; species Entomophthora muscae. The sequence continues at coordinate 111,132 of QTSX02007240.1, forward strand.
AATTTTCTCTTGTCTGTTTCATTACCCAGACCTTGTCCCCAACCTTGTGTCTGGCTTGGATAGGAATGAACATGTTTTTTAAATGCTTCTCTTCCTTTTCCAGCTGATCACTGTTGGTTTGTACCAACTGGGGCGCTGAACAAGGGGGGATTTGTTAGGCATTCCCAACTTTGGTCCTGTGAGGGCTTAGATGATATTTGGTTGAGTACTATATACAAGTAAAAAGGGCTTTTCATAGTGGATCTGTTCACTCAGGTGCAGCACACAAGGAGTGCATTTAATAGCTGCTTATGCCAGTCCTCAGGTCTCTCATCTGTGAACTTGACAAGGGCCTGCCCTAAGCTGCTGTTTAACTGCTAAACTTGACCATTGGACTGAGGATGATATGGTGTTGTTACTGTGTGCTTGACTCCATTATTTTTGACCTATACATTGGTGTTTTTGGAGGTCAATTCCTTGCCCCATCTGTGATCAGTAGCTCTGGCTTTCCTAACCTTATAATGATCATATTGCCAATAAAACTTCAAAAGTTGCCACCAGTATGTGTCTTCATCACTTGCGCTACTAGCCAGCAAGTGGCAAAGTCAATGGCAGTGATGATGTATTTTTTATTGTTGTGTTTCCCTGGCATTGCCCAAAAATGTTAAGGGCTTACACCTTGAAGGGTAGTTGGGAACAAATTGGCAACACAGACTTTGGAGAAGTATTGCTTTTTGCTAATATTTTGCATACTTCTCATTTCTCAAGGACCTCTTGTACATCCCAGTATAGGCTCAGCCACCATGATTTTTATTTCAGGAATTTGTAAATATTTTGGCTTTTTGTGTGGTCAAGATCCCTGTGATAGTGTAAGATGGTATCAACGCTTTGATGTGTGAGAATTTATGGAATGGTGCTTCAGGTGGTCATTTTTTATCATAGTGTTCCATATATGTCTGTGAAGAGATGTTTATTCTTAATGAAAGTCTACTTGGTGATGTTGTTGTTCTGCAGGGAAAGCCTTTGTCCTTTGTTTGGAGCACCAGGAGAGACCAGTCTGGGTCAAGTTTGTTCTTGCCTCTTGTGGCTCTAACATACAGGCGCAAGAGTGTGTCTGCCATGGTAAGTTCTGGACCAGGTTTGTATTGTATTAGCATATTGAACCTCTCCAGAATTTCCATCCTGCTGGCTTGACAGCGGGATAGGTTTGCTTGGGTTTTGAAGTATATAAGTGACTTGTGGTCAGTCAGGGTAGTGAATTCTTCTTGGCGTTCCAGGTAACAGCGCCACTTAACAAGTCAGTGTACAATTTGCTAATAGCTCTTTATTGTGAATGGGGTAGTAACATTTGCTATTGTTTAGTTTACACAATTTTTAGGCTAATGGTAGGAAGTCACCATTGGTGGTATCAATTTTCAGTACTCTTCCAATGTAAGCATTGGAGGCATTGGTCTCCATGTGGTAATCTCTATCCAACTTGGGGTTTTAGAGGATGAGGATGGACTCAATTTTTCCTTTAGACACCAGAGACAGAGGTTGCATTGTGGGGTCCGTAAAAATTTAGATTTGATGCCTGTTATAGCTGACAAGGGTGTTGTTAAGACGCCAAAGTTGGGGAGAAATCATTGAACATAGGCAATTATCCCCAAGAAGATGTGGAGTTCCAACTTGTCTTTGGGTAGTGGCATTTTACAGATGGCCTGTATCTTTTGACTGTCGGGCTTGATGTTGTCTTTTGAGACTATGTGCCCTAGGAAAGGCAGTTGCTCACAGAAGAACTGGCATTTGGAGGGTTTGGGTAGCAACTTGTGTTGTGCTAGGGTATTGAAGACTACTTCCAGGTCCTTGTCATGTTGCTCCACCAAGGGGCTATAAACAATAATGTTGTCTAGATATACCAGCACATGTTTGCTAATGTGGGGTGCAAAGACCTCATTCATAAAGTTAAAGAAAAATTGATGGTGTGTTCATCATCAAAAAGTTGAGTACAACACACTTGTACAAGCCATACTTGGTGTGAAAGGCCGTTTTGGGTATGTGTTTCTCTTTTATTTGATTTTGGTTGTAGCCTGCTGTCAGGTCAATCTTGGAGAAGACATTTGCCCCACCCAAGGCATCAAGGAGGCTGTCAATGAGTAAAAGGGTAACAATTCTTTATGGTAGCTTTTTTTAGAGCTCAATAATTCATAACAAGTCAAAGGATTCCATCCTTCTTTGCCACAAAGAATATAGTGGCATCAAAAGGAGACTGGAAGGGGCAGATAAGTCATTTTTCTAATGCCTCCTTGAGGTAAGCGCGCAGTATGTTGTCTTCATTTGGGATAAGGCAGTAGATGGGTCAAGCCTTAGATACAGCTCCCTTGAGTTGGATGGTGTGCTGTATGTGTTTCTCTGGTGGTAATCCTGGTAAAACCTCCTTGAAGATTTCTGGATAGCAAGCTACAATTTTGCAAACCTGAGGTGTAGTGGTATCCTGGTGATCTTTGAAATGTATGATCTTGTACTGGCAGGAGCCCCAGTCAATTGCCTTGAGGTTCTCTCTTTTGTCCAGGGTCTCTGTAATGCGCACAAAGACCTGGCCTTATAGGAGTTGGTCTACAGATTTTGGGTAGATCTGGTGGTACCCCTTCACACTTGATAGTCAATACAGAGGAAACCCAATCATGTGGGGGTTATTTTTTCATAGCCAATCTAGTCCAAGTATGAAGTAAAATCTAGGGAAGTCAATGAAAGGCCCTTGAATGGTGGAGTGTAGGTTCTCTAGAGTAATAAAGAAGGGGGAAGTCTCTTGCATCACAGCAATGTGATGTTCATCAGCTAAAACCATGTTCTTAATCCACAAAAGATTAGTGGTTAACTTGAACTTGTCCACAAAGTTGCTGTTGACAAGCGTACAATCTGCACCTGAGTCCAGGAGTGCTGATTCAGTGTAATTATAAAAGCAGAAAGTGTAGAAATCAGTTTATTGTGATATCAGACAATGGTTTAAAGCACTGGATCTTCAAAAGAATCTGGATCATTTGGCACTGATCCACTTCCTTGGATTGGTACTTATTGTTAGGTGAGGCATGAGTTAGGCAGGAATAGAAAAGGCTTACTTAGTGCTCTCCCTGAGCTGTTCCCTTGTCCTGGTTGTCCTGAGTGATAGTGACTCTAAAATGAGTACAATTCAACTGCCCATTTTTTCTGTTACTGTGGTCATTTGAGCCTGAGGGTTTATGGCCTTTACCATTGTTGTTTTTTTGTCAGGCAGAGGGTGACTGGAGCGTCCTGGCAGGTGAGAGTCCTAAGTTCTTTCTCTCTATCTAGTTTGGGCCTTATAAGGGTGTTGGATGTTTGCTCTGCTTTCTCTGCCTTGAAGTATAGGCTCTTCAGGTTGATCACTTTGTCCAAGTTGATTCTCTTCACATGTGAGACTTAAATGTGTCATGGTACATGAGATGTGTGGCTAGAGTGTCAAAGGCCATGTCTGAGGGGGCACATAGGTAGAGCTCCTTGCATGTGCGGGTGAGTTCTTTTACTGTGCCTGTCTGGGTCAGGCTCTTCACTTGGTGTATAATCATGAGAGTGATGTCTTTCAGCACAAATCTTGCCATTAAGTCCCTCTTAAAGGTGTCCCAATCTTTCCTGGTGTGATTTTCATGCTATTTGTTGTATCAGGTGCCCACGTCATGTGTAAGGCAGATGAATATCTCTGTAATCCAGAAGCACTGTGGGCATTCCATTTGCACCAGTTTTCTCTGGGCAGATTAAATCCATGCTATGGTGTTATTGTCATTAGCTCAAGAAAATGGTTCCAAGGCAGTGCTTTGAAATTTTTGGCTACATGGACGGGTATAATACTTTTTTATGTCACTCAAGAGGTGGTAGTAAGCGCTTGGAAGAATCCTTGCACTGATAGGGTGTTAAAGGCAAGGGCTGTCATTATCAAGTTCTGATATATTAAAATCCTTCTGGTATTTTGATACCCAGTGTGTAGGGCTTCCAGTCTTCAGGGAGACCAGACATGATTTTTTGTAGATTTGTTGACTGTGGCAAGTACAGTAGTTTTAAAAGCTATGGCAACAACCAAAAATACCTCAGATTCAAACAAAATGATTTCAGATTTGAACAAAATCCAAGTTGCGCAAGATTCATGTTTCAATTAATTAAAATATTTTTGGTTAATAAATGAACTGTCAAACAAAAAACAAAATTCACTATTCCATTATAAAAAATTATATCAAACATCAATTGGCGTTGTTTAAACCACAAAAAAAATGAACTGACACAACAAGTGAGATAGATGGATGCCATCCTGGAGTATATTATAATCCAATTAGGATTCATATGAGGCATCAGCAGAAGGGCTAAAATGAAACAAAATTTGAGAAATCTAGAAGCAAGATTCCACAAACACAAAACAAAATGAAGTCACACAAGATATGTAGTATGAGCAGCCTAAAATAGAAAAATAACAGTTTAACAGCCAATCAACAGCTATCCAATTTAGGAACAGAGTCATTTTATTCATTTTCATGGCTTCTGATTTGTATGGAATGATTTTGAGAACTTTCTAAATATGGACTCAAGATTAAAATAAAAAAATCATAAAATTTTAAAATTCTACTTTTAGTGATTTTATCCTAGGATTTTTACAATGGTTTTCAACAACAACAACAACATTTTCAACAGCACCAGCAAACAAGCCAACAGCAGCCAAGCTAGCTTTGATGGAGGCGAGGCTCAGAACATGGAGGCACCTGTTTACATCCAAGCCTTTGAGGCAGGTAACAAGGAAGCTGATCTGTACCTGACCACCAATCCTTATTGCTTTGACTTGTTCAGTAGTCATGCAGTGTCTAGCTCTGCCCCTGCTCCCGTATCAACTCCTGCACAAGCTGCCTGCCAACCAACCAATCAGGATGGCAACCTTGATTCAGAACATCTTCCTGCCACTAGCCAACCTTCCCCCTACAGACAATCAGGCTTCAGCTCCTGCAGCCCAGCACCCCAAACAACAAATCATCACTGCCCAAATTCTCCAGGAAACTGTGACACTAAACCTACAGGGTCTGTTATGGGACCAGATTGCCGCCCAGTTGTAATTTACCTGGGCTACTGTCATGCGGGAATTCAACAACCTGATGAACAGGTGGAATCTGATTGGGACAGCCAAGAAGCCCAAGAAGGCCCCCAAGTCCCAAATCAATGAGGCATACCCAATTATGCTTGACTTCCTGCAGCGGGACCCCAAGCTTCCTTTGACCCAGGTCTGAAAGCAACTTGCACATAATGGCATTTGGGTGTCTGAGTGCATGGTGCAGCTCTGGATGTATGGGAAGCTGGCTTCAATACAGGTTCTTACCAATTTTGCCGGTAACTAATGAGATGGTGCTGAGGATTCCCCGTATAACACTGCCATTAAATTAAACCTGGTCCGATGCCTGACTAGTCTAACTGATGATGTCATGTTCATCTCCTATTACAAGCTATCAATAGATTTTGATGATTTTGGCAAGCAAGGAAGACCCACCACTCAAAAAGGAAGGAATAAGGTCAAGAAGGGGACATTCATTGGTGCATTTCTGGCTGTTTCAGCCAAGGGTTTTGTCTACTATCAGAAAAACACAGATTTTACAAATAGCTACAAGTACAGCCACATCCTCAGTGGATTTCTTGACTCCTGGGATGGCTCAAATTCAAAACATTGGGTTTTCTTGAGCCACCAGATGGAGGGTAGCTCCACCGCACTCAAGGCCATCCAGGAACGCGGGCATAGGCCTATGTGTACCCAGCTGGTCACAATGATATCCATCTGTCTGATGTTGTGTTCTTTAATATTGGAGATACACTCCAGGAGCGCTGCCCTCAGGCTTTCAACGACCTCTATCTTGGGGTCCTTGACCACAATTCTCTCTTTGGTCACCAATTGGTGGCTGACTTGTTTGCCCAAATGGTTTCATGCAAATATGGGCAACCAATCACAGAAAGACAAGCGCCTCCCACCACATGCCACTGCCATCTACCAGCCCATCCAGCCAATGACAGATGAGGAAACTGCCAGGGATCCAGTCTTGAGCGGCCGGCCCATTGTTTTCAGTGGTAACTTGGGCTGGGTTTTTGCAGGCAATGCTCACCACAAGAGGGGAGCTAACTTTAAAAGGTAGGAGGCAGACTTCCCTACCCAGGACCACGGCTGGCAGCCGGGATTATAGTGTCAATCACCCCTGTGAGGGTGATGTACACAATCTCAAACAGCTTGTCAGAATGGTTGGTAGGAAGGTTGAGCAAAGAAGCGGGCATAGGTTTTGGGGTCACAGGCAATCCATAGACAAGTTGTAAGCAGGGAGATAGTTGAATTTCCCTCTGAATAACTTGGGTGTTGAAAATATCCACGGGCCTTGTCAGTTGTATCTAATTTTGGATTGTATGCAGGCCAGGGGATTGAATTTGAGTATCTTTTCTGGGGTATATTCCTTGTATTCAGAATTCATTGGGTAGCCAGTAAAATGAATGGGTCCAAAGAGTACACCAGGAGGACAGAAAATAGAGGGCAGTGGGGCAGGCAGGCCAGGAGATCTTGAACTGAATTGGTAGACAGCAAATACAAAAAAAGCAATAGCTGTATGAGCCAAAATAACATAACCTTTATTCAAAAATGGCAATAAGTTTGGAGTGCGGGGTCTTTGGGTCTATATAGTACCCCCACTATTGTGTTCTGAGGCGCGGCACAGACACACAACAGGAAATCCTAACCTTAGGATTGGATATGTACTAAGTCTCGGTTAGATGACAGGGAAGGCTATTTGATTACCTTGCGGCCCTGGAAGAATAATCTCTACTAGTTGTGGCTAGAGAGAGGCGCACAAATACAGAAGACACAAAGACAAAAATGTGAATATAACTTAATTTTTATTGGTGAATGTGAAATGGAATATATAGTGGTTAGGAATACCACAAAACACTACCAAGACAGTAGGATCACTTGCCACCAGCATTAGTGGGGTGAGTGAGTTGCACAGAGTCAAGAAACCAAACAATTTTATTTCCTGATTCAGTCATCAACTCATTTTGAGAGGCAAAAGCAAAAGCAAGAGATTTGTCTTCAAAATGACCCACCAAAGGCAAAATTGATACATGGTGAATAGCAATTCACAACACCCACCTCCAAACTTAACATTTTCCATGGGGGTTCATCAGGGCATTGGGAAGGGCAGGGCCGGGAAACTGGGTGCTTGGGTCCAGAGGCAGCAAAATGGTACTCAGCCCAGGAGTTCTTTCATTGGTTAATAATCTCAATTTGGCTACCTGATTATCTTGCTTTAGTTTTGTGGTCATGGGACCAGGCCGCGGGCCTGTGCCTCTTTCCTGGGTTGGCTTTTGATTGGTTGCTGGTGTAGACTTCAAGTTTATGAAGCTAATAGTTGCCAAATCAGTACCTACATTAGGTGCTGTGATTAGTCTTCCATTTCATGCAATAATTTCTTTGGTTTGGCTCTTTTTACTGCATAGGCCAACATTCTTGGCATCAGCTTGTGAGGGCTCAATCCCAGAAAAACGCGGGCAGGCGGCCTTGCAGTCCACAGGCCCAGCAGCCTAAATGAATCCAGGGTTGGGTTAAATTCCTGCTACTGGGCCTGGTTTTCCAGAGAGGAAGAATTGTCAATCCTGACAAATACACTGAGTTGTATATGGCAGCTATCACGCAAAATCCTCCTTCCCCTGCCCCCGCCACCAACACCCCTCACCTGCAAGCCTAACCCACCCAATCCCAGACCCCCTAGGCCAGCACTGCCTCTACGTCTTCCTTCCTGCACTATTCTACCTCCTAGGCATCACTCTTCTCTGCCCCAAAAACCCCCTGCCGCCAAACATTTTCCATTTATATTATCTTTATTTTGAATTTCAATTGTTTGTGTCTTTTTTATAGTTGGCTATATTCTTTGTGTTCAGCTTATTTCTATAAAATCATATATTTACTATGGCGTGTATCTAGATCCAGAACACAGTTAATTTTTGCACTTTACACAGCCCCTTGTGAAAATATTAACAATAATTTGGTGATCAACTAAATTTGAATTAGAAAATTATAGGTTAATTTATTTTAGATAAAGTTGTTACTGATCCAAATTCAAAGCCTTAATGATAAACTTTAATCCAATCAGGAGCCAAGTGATAAAGTGATTGCTTGACATAAAGGGTCATTCAATAATTCTTTGATGCATGTGCGCTAATCAATATGATTGGCTGGTTGTTTTGTCATTTTACACCATTGCCGCCATGGCAAGTTGTTGAAGGACTAGTGATAACCCAGCAGCTGATTGGGCACTAGTCCATCAACATCTTGCCACAGCGGCAATGGCGTACAATGACAAAACATCCAGCCAATCATGTTAACTATCACACATGCATCAAAGAATTATTGAATGACCCTTTATGTCAAACAATCACTTTATCACTTGGCTCCTGATTGGATTAAAGTTTATCATTAAGGTTTTGAATTTGGATCAGTAACAACTTTATCTAAAATAAATTAAACTATAATTTTCTAATTCAAATTTAGTTGATCACCAAATTATTGTTAATATTTTCACAAAGGGCTGTGCAAAGCGCCAAAAATAATATGGCAATTAAGGAAACAATGCCAACACAAAGCAAACAACACATATTGAGATGAGTGTAAAACATATAAACAATGGGAAAAATGGGATATTAGAGTAATGTGAAAACAAACAGGGATAAACAAAGAGGAAATATTATCAGAATAATACAGATTTTATTGGGATGAAGGCTATAAAAATATATGGAAAGGTTAGTAAAAAATCAATGAGAGAATTAGAGAAGCTTTTAAAAGACCTCAACTCAGCAATTGCTGAAATTAAAAAGTTTGGCCGCAAGGTCAAAGCAAGAGTTAAGTCTGCTGTCCTTGATGGGGACAAAATAGACAAGGTATTTGAAAAAGCCCTTATGACCAAAATACCAGACACCCCAGAGAAGACAATTGAGCGCTTACTAAATATTTAAAAAACTGTGGTTGAGGGCCTCCAGTTCAAATCATTTGCCCTCTTTGCACTGTCTGTCTGAACAGATGACCCTGAAATCTATGCCCATCTCAAGCCAGCCAAGCGTGCCAGGAAAGAGGACACAGAATTGCCCACTCAACTTCTTGCGCCAAGAATGGCCAAGCCAGCCAAGGCTGCAGGCAAGGAAGAAACCCAAGAAGGTAACCTAAAAAATTATAATCAATAAAAATTCTTAAATACTTACCTTTTTTCTTAGAAAACGTAGACAGGGAACTCCACCTGGTCCTGGTCCCTTTTGTCCCCCCACCTTCTACGCCAACTACGCCACTCATGTAGCCAAGAAGCTGTATCTGTCCCCCCTGTCTTGCAGGAGCTAGAGGACCGCATCCACGGGTCCTTTCCTATGTTGCAGGAGGCATTGGCTGGGCTGACACATGGCAAGGGGGCATCCAAGTAGGAAGTTACTGCCTACAAGGATGCCCAACTGGTCTGCCTGGACCTGGTATCCCTCAGTGGAGTTTACTGTGTAAACTCCATTGAGCTTATTTGAGACGTCCTGGAGACGCTCCCATTCAAGAATGTACCAGAGATGGGCTGGGCTCATGTGGCTGCTTGCTTCTGCTTCCCAGTGGAGCACACAATATCTTACCTGTTGGAGAACTTTGGGCACGCAGAGTCAAAATTGGCTGTTGCAGACTCAACAGCCGCCAAGAAAACCAAAATCCTTCTGGCAGACTTTGGGCTGGCCTGGAGTGCCAAAAAGATAGGGGTCCCCCAAGCAATGGAGCTGACCTTTGCTAAAACCAAACACAAGAAAAAAATAAGCGCAGTATACAATAAGCTGTGTGAGTTTATTGAAGCCTTTGCTGGACAAAGGCTTTATCTGGTGGTTTACCTGGGGGTCCTGCTTTACTTTGAGATGAGCACTGATGTGGAGGATCTTGACAGGTCCTCCTAGGGATTGACAAGGCCAGGCTCTCCCTGGATGGAAAGAAGGTCTCCCCAGATACAACTTGGTGGACCACGTTATCCAGGACGCCCTGGTCCTGGCAGGGATTTACAGGTTTGCAGCCCCACCAGAGAAGCTGCTCCTACATTCCCACCTGACCCTTCTCCCTTTTACTAGCTGCCAAGAATATTTTAACTTGGGTGTATCCACCGTCCACAGTGTGGTGGTGGAGGTTGTGCACCACCTCCATTGCGGGGTGGGTAAATACCAAAGGACTCACTATAGGTGCACACAATAAAAATATGATTCCAATAAATTTTATTACAATTTATATTATTTTTATTATAATAAATTTTTATAATTTTTATTTCAGCAAACCAGTTTTGCAAAATATATTGCGGAAACAGTTTTCATAAAAGCATAAAATTATACATTAATAAAATAAATTCTAACTTGTACATTTTACGTTTAATTTTTTAAAACTAAATTTTATACTTATTTGACAAAAGTGATATAAATATTTTTGCTTAATCCAGTATCAAGCATTTGAGATAACCTCAGATGACATAATAAAATAATATAAATAAAATAAATAAATTACCAACCTTCATTGATGGTCTTGCTGAATGTGATTGTGGGCTTGGAAACATCTAAATATAAAATGATAATTAATAAATCTTGAATAGTAAATAGAGAATATAAAAAAAGTTAGACACACTAAGCCTTTAATAATTTTGCTGTTTGGCTAGAACATGAGGATGAACAAATCAGTGTGGCCATAGAATTTGGCCACAGTCTCAGCTGGTAGGGTGTGGATCTTGGCCTGAAGCAAATCAAACAGGTCCTTGGTCCCAGTTGGGGTTCCTTGCTTGACAACTTGCTTGAGACACCCAAAGACTTCCTCAATGGGATCTAGGATGGGCAAATAGGCAGGGAGGAATAGAAGGCGTAAATTTGCTGTGGCCAATTGCTGAGGGCCCACTGTGATGCTGGTGTCAATTGATGGAAATTCAGCAAGAATATCTGCCACCTTGTGGAGACCAACATTGTCCAACACAATGATGTTGGTGAAGCCTGGGCTTGTGTGCCTCAGGTGCTCCTGGACCAATTGGAGGAATGATAGAAAGGTCCTGCTGTTATACAAACCCAATATAATTTGGTAGAGCTCAACCTCCTTTGGACCAAGGAGAGCCACCATTGAATAGGCTGTGGTGCGGACTTCAGCACGCCAAGCCATCCTGTCATTTGAGCCTTTTGGGACATAGCCATACTCATTCCGCATAGACAAGACAAATGCTGATTTGTCAATGTAATAGAATTTGATTTTCCCCTTGGCTTTGAGGGCATTGTACGCCTCTGCATATTTTTTCTGGGTCTTGACATTAACTGGGCTGTTTCTGTTGTAGGGAGATACCCCGAGTTTTTTCTAGGAAAATCACATTCCCTTCATCAGATGGTAGTAAAAGGAAATCAAAGCCTCAACCCCAAAAGTAGATTTGACCATGGCCTGAATATTTGCCAGTTCAAGATGGCAGTCCCGGGCTATCCACTGGCAGATTGCCCATTTGTGCTCCTTGGTGAGCATGGTAGTAACACACAAGGATTTCTCCGCGGCAAAGACACAGCCAGTATTGATGAATTTGTGTAAGGTCTTGCTGGCGTACTTGGGATCCACTCCAACAATGACTGCAGCCGCCTTTTAGTCACCGGATTCATGAATTAGCTTAAGCAAGATTATGCCTTTGATGTCAGGGATGCACTTCTGAGTGGGCTTAGTAGGCTCAGATGAACTTGGATCCTGATTGGTGACAGGCTTGCAAGGTATGGGCACCTTGTTATAGAAGGCTGCAACCTTTTTGAGCGCTAACTGTCCCTCATTAGTTTGATTGAACTCAAGCTCCTTGTCCTCCTCCTGATTGCCATCACTGATGTAGGGCTTGTAGCTAGTATCAAGTACAGGCTTCATCTTCTCCAGCAAAGCTGACGGGACCAACTCTTGCTGGTACACAACGTTGAACATGTATGAAGTAAGTTCTACCTCCTTGTCTCTAACTTTCTTGGTGAAGGTAACCTTGATGGGCTTCTGGGTCAGCTTGGGGACCCAAGGGTTTATGCTCTGCACCCTAGCAGCTTGTGCTCCTTGAACTGGTTGTTTCAGTGAAGCGTCACTATCAAACTCTCCTCTCCTGTCTCTTTCCTGAGTAGGCATTTGTGTTGCACTAACTCTGTTCTTTGACCCAAAACTGCAACCGCAGCGCATAGCAGGTGCAATGATAGTCTGTTGCTGTGCTCCTTTCATTTTAAAATTTAATAAGAGATTAAATAAAACTCAATTAAGTTACTCCCTAATTTTAATTTTTGCTTTTATCTGAATATGGATATTTAATTAATATTCTTTCCCACCCAATATCCTAATTATAGATTTTTTATTTCTTAATTAGTTGTTTCTGGTTTTACAACACCCAATTTATAATACCCAAAATAATTTACACCCATTTCTCCAGATTTTACGCCAAATTAAGCACCCAACACAATATTTTTAAAATTTATGTTTCAGATCTTGTGTCTTATTTTAGATACCTTGGTATCATTCTTGATTACAATCCATTGCACACACTGAGTGAGTGATTTTTTTACATAGTGAGTTGCTATTGTGTTTCATTTTTGGATTGAGTTTTGACTCACCTTGCTTGGGTGTATTTTGTCACCAATTCACATAGTAAAAATATGTACACCAAAAGTTAACTCACACCATTTTATTTGTGAGTCCATGTATTTTGGATTATACTTTGAATGATTTTGCTTTGCATGTGAGCACTTATTTGCTGTGTTGATCAATTTTGCTCATTAACACCAAAAATCCCTGTTAACAGAGTGTATATTTTAACCTGATAGTTGGATTTTGTTTAAATATGAAATCATTTTGTTTAAATCTGAGGTATTTTTGGTTATTGCCATAGCTTTTAAAACTACAGTACAGACAACAGAATAATTTTAGGGGGAGTAAGATGGAACCCCTAACTCTGCTATCAATTTTATAACTGTGCTGTTTTAGCAGAGTTAAAAGGGGAAAAATATTTGAAAACTAGAACAAATTCTTTATTGAGAGATAAGATTATATAGTTATTGTTAATAAAGGATAACAGTAACATTATTGTGTTAATCACATGGTTGGATGGTGAAGGGGGTGGCTTGTTCCTGGAATTAGTCAAGCGCTAAATCAAGATATCCACCATAGGGGAACACCATCTGTTCAATTGTTGGATTTGGAAATTCAATTTGACTTCCTTGTTTGGCTACAGGTCACTGGGAAGTTGGGTTGCAGGTCACAACCCTGTTTAGTTGGAACCTTATTGGTGGGTCAAGCCTGCTGTTTTGAGATGATAAGTTATTCATGTCTTTTTTATTATCTTCTGCACCTTCATAGTGTGTTATAATTCTTGCTCTTTCTCTATATCCCCTTTACTCACATAAGGTACATATCCAGTGTCAAGTACAGTCTCACACTTCTTACACAAAATTTCACTAGGTGCATCTTTGTGGTATTCAGGTGGGTATAAAAGAGAAACATACTAAAATATTTCTATTTACAGCTTGAGCTGTGATAGAATATTTTGAGCTTTTCTAGTAATATTTGAGACCTTGCAATTGATGCTCCCAGCTCTCCCAATAAAAACTTCTCAGCTCTGTGTTTTTGTTACAACATACTCATCTTCACTGGATGTGCTATTGACTGCTTCATCATCCCTGTAAAGGGGTTCTACTGATAGACCCTCTTGGATGCCCTAATATGTTATTTTAGTTTCATAATAATTTCAAATAAAGCAAATAAAATGTACTAAATTCTATTTTTCAACATATTGCATTTTGGACTTTATATACTCTTTTGTCTATCACTTTCTTTCTTCTACCGCTTTATCACCTATTTGTGATTAATTATACTTCTATATTTGATAATATTGGCCTCATAATTGATATTTTATCACTATTAAAAGATTTCTTTGATTCTGTGGAACCTTACCTCAAAAGAGACATCAATAATAGCTACATCCAACGTCTTCCATGGGCTTCATTTATCAATTTAGACAGCTTGCAAAGAGATAGCAACTGCTACAATTTTTTATTGCAGTTAAATGGGCAGCCAGTTTGGTTTGGTATTGGCTAACTTCAATGCCTGAGCTTTGATCTATAGTGCCCACCCCTGCAGGCCTTTCTTGAAGCTTGGTAAAGCTATTATAGATTGAGATGTATTGAGTTGGTTCACTTACATATCCGACTCCTTAATAATGTTTGCATACTTGTGTTGTGTGCTGTTGTGAATTTAAACTCACTAGGGGCTTTGATTAGACAAAAGACTGCCTGCCTAAAAACCAATCAATATGATGACAGCCCCTCTTGCTTTTGACCTGATGTGTCCCCTTTACCAGATATATAATGGTATCAATGTCTGGGGCTTCCAAATCCTTACCAGCCTCCTTTCACTTAGAGTATCTCCACTAAGGATGCTAGGATCAAACCTTTGGGTATAAAATTGAATGCCTCTTCCCAATAAAATATGTTCATCTTTTCTTATTGGTTTTACCATTGAATCTTCAGGGCTTTTAATCCATTTGTTGGGGAGATCATCTTTCATATATTTAAATCAATTAGGCTTAAAGCCAGACCCTCAAGCCAGACGTATTTAAGGAATTCAACCAAGTTCTTTGGTATGTCAAGTGTCAGTGTAACGGGGCATGTGCTCAATATAAAGGTTATTTTTTATCTGTCTTTTGAGCTAAAGATGCTGTGGCTTGATATTGCCAAGTTTGAAGGATCAATTATGGGTGAGGGGGTAGTGTGAAAGATTGGCATGTGGCTGAACTATCATATCAGCAATCAGAAGGAAAGAAATCACCTAAGGCAAGTGGGGAGGTTCAAGATGTTCTCCCCTGGAAGTAGGTTTGAACCTACAGGGGGTATTAGTAGTCCATTAGCCCTTTCAGACCTCAAGCAGTAAAACTAGTTTGGGGGCTTATAATGAAACTATATGTTTGATCCTCTCCTAAATTTGGGTCCCTTTCCATTTTCTGCTTATATATTAATGGGTTTCTTTACACTGTGGTGTATTTGATTTAATTATACCCTTGTGTTATTTATAGGTTTAATGGCCACTTTGAGAACTGTATAAGTTTCCTGGTTTCCCCTAACAAATCTTGGTCACTTTTATACTATTGTTTTCTCTTTCTGTCTAAGGAAAAGTTAAGTATGCCTTATCTAGCTTACTTTTTGAAAAAGCCCAGGTAACTGCTCACTGTTGCTTTTTCTAACCCACTGTAGCTTCTGGCTGTTTGCAGCATCTTTGCAATGACGCATCATTGTCTTGCCTCCTCCTTTGCTGAGGGTGACTCCAACACAATACCAGCTAATGCTGTATACCCTTTATTTCAAATGAAATCCATTAAACAGCTCAGAATAATTTACCAACTCTGCAGCTCTGCTAAAGCAACACAGCTACAATGGATTCCTTTAACTTATTCTGGCTATTTCTTATTAGCGGCTCCTGGGAGTACAGGGATTTTAGATTTCAGTGGTACCTTGTCTTGTTGTAGGTCCATTGTGATGGTGAACTTTATTGGTACCAGGGTCAACTTGGAGCCTGAGAGATATATAGGATGAGCTTATATTGCAAGTTCAGTTCCAGGATGACCAACAGGAAATTTTTGGGATACTTCTGGCAGCCAGGCAGGGATAATTTGGGGTTGGGGGTAGATAGCCAGGGATGGAATTTGGGTTGGGAAGGCCAGGTGGGGTTAAACAGGTTGAGGTTTAGTTGGCTAAAAGTTACCAAGTGGTTAAGCTTTTGGGTTGGTCAAGGGTTTGCCAAGTACCCTTTTGGGGGACATGGGATTCAATCACTGTTATGTTGGGGTTGGTCAATGGATTGTGGTTAGTAATGGGTTGCTGCCACACTAGTGTCAAGGAGCTGGATGAAATGATATTCTGGTTGTCACCAACACACTTAACATCCAGTCATTGCCCAGTTTGGTGCCAATTCAATAGACAGTTTGACATACCAGAAATGGCAACAAACTAATATCCCATGACTCATCCAGGTATCCAGCAACTTGAATCTATTCTGCACATGACCACCCTTATCTTTGATCCAACTTAAATCCCTGCCACAGCGCAATATATATAAGCCTAAAGTATTATCCAATAAAACATACTTCTCTCCTTCTTAAATCTATATCTGAAGCTTCCCCAAAAGTTGCTCTGCATCACTAGATACTGTTAGACTTGTACCACCAAAGGGTTGCAGAATGGTTGCTTGATCCCTGCTGAGCATGTTTGTTTCTGCGCTTGCAATTTTCTTGGTCATTGACTTTACGTTTGATTCCACTCTTTTCAGTTAATTGATTGGGGATTGGCTGAGACATACAGAGGTCAGCAGAAGGGCTGGGTATGATAGATCATGTCCAGCACTGCAGAAGGATGTGGGAAAAAGGACTAAGGGAACTACTAGCAGCCCATACTGACTCACCAGCAGCAGGCAGAGCAGTTAACTGGGTGCGGGCTATCCAGATACCCAACTCTTTGACATTTGGTCTAAGACAATAGTTCTTGAAGAAAAGATATTCACCCCCCCCCCAAAGACACTCTGGAGTACTGACACCGCTGCTTGGCAGTAATGCGGGCCAATGAATGGGAAATCTCTAAGAATTCAGATCCTGCTGGTCCACAGAATTGGGACCTCAAGGGCTTGCATCTGGCAGACAGAAACAGACAGATCAATTACAATCTGGATATGAAGAGCATTGTCACCTGCCGGAAGACGGTGGTGTCCAAGTGTGGGAAGAAAGTTGTCCAAGACCCAAAGCCCAAGCCAGAATACCCCAAGATGGTTTGCAAGTGGGTAGAAGCCAGCAGACTGGTCACAATCACCCCCAAAGAAATGGCTACCCTGACACAGGTACCAATGGTGATAACTGGTGCACAGACTCTGACTTGGAGACTGTTCAATGAGGCCTTCTAGAGTGAGTCAACATTCCCAGTGGATCACCCAATTTGCCAGTGTGGGCTTTGCCCATTCAAAGATGCCAATCTGGAGCACAAATTCTTTGGTTGCATAGTTGTGTTGTGGTTCTGGACAGAAGTTGCCCATATGCTGAACCTCTCTGTCTATTTCCAACCAAAGTTTGACATCTTCTTCATGAGGAGTCTAAAACAGGAGCCCCCAGTAGTTCGAGCAGTTGCTTACAATCTTGCACTGTAGACCATCCACACTACCCGTATAGACGTAATCTTTGACAATGGACCTAACCTGGTGTCACTCATGAAGGAGAAATTCCACTCCCTAATAGACAATACTATGATCCGCACAGACAGATTTGACCACACAATTCCTGGGAACAGGAAACTTATGGATACCATTGTGGACTCATCCCACCTCATAGTTGAGGGAGTCATTCAATGGAAAGACAGGCACACAGAGGGCCTGCAGACTGCTACCCCTTCCTCTGATATCCCTCACTTCCCTCCCCCCCACGGCCGCGTTTCCTTTTAAACGTCATCTCTGAACCCTAATAAACCTGTGTTCCCCCTAAAAAAAATTGGCTGAGACATACAGGTCAGCTAAGTAGTTCGTAGTGGCTTGATGTATGATTCGGAGATCGAACAGTTTCCAAGAGCGGGATTGGAAATGGTAGGAGTGGGAAATATATATGGGTTTGTTATTGTAAGTGGATATTTAGTTTACAATCGATTACTGGTCTAGGATATTAGCGATTTTTGAATCGGTGTAGTTGAAAAGTTCCCTGTGGATAAGCGAGTATACATGGTCGGTGGAGTAGGGTTTAACTTGGTGATATGGGAGAGTCAATAAAGTTATCCGAGAACCTTTTGGCAGCAGATTAGTTGATCGATGCGTTGCCAAAAAAGAAATCGGGAGGGTGGCGTCAAAGAGTTTCTAAAAGCAGCATAATGATCTTCGTTGGATTGGCGGCTTAGATTAACCCTGGGATAGGTTTACTTAAGGGATCGCCACGTGGCCGGAAACAGGATGCTGGCCGATTGGGCATGGTGCCAGAGGATAACTTTCTGGGTGGTGGATGTTTTTAAATGAGAAGATATATAATTTATAGGGGATGAATTGGTAATTGATTTCTAATTCCCATATAAAATTTAAAGCTTGTATATTAACTACTTGTCTTAATTACTTGGACAAAGTTTTTAGGAAATATAAGGTTAATGTTTATACTTAAGCAAAGGGCGAGGATAAGACGGCCCTATTCTGGAATAGTGTACTGACGTACCTTGGGGTGGCTATAAACAGTGCTGTGGCACTCAGGTATTAAAAGCCACGATTGAATTTAATACACGGGCATGTTTTTAAAGTTTGGCCTACTGCTCCTATCTGGAGGCGTTTGCTTTAGAATTCATGCTGTTTCAAATCCCCCGAGCACGGAGCCTATTCAGAAGAACCCCTTGGATTATCGCGAGTACCATGGCTTATTGCTGACCAACCAGCTTAGGGTTCTATTGGTTTCCGATGCGGATGTCGACAAGGCATCGGTTGCACTTGCCGTCGCTACTGGAGCTCAAGACGATCCTGCTGGTATCCCTGGTTTAGCGCACTATATCGAGCACGTGCTATACCAGGGTAGTGAGAAGTACCCCAATCCCTATGAGTTCATGGAGTTTCTAGACGCCAATGGAGGCGAGAGAAATGCCCTTACCGAGTCTGATCGCACAATCTACCATTACTACGTGGACCCGGAAGCTTTGGAAGACAGCTTGGATATCTTTGCTGATTTGTTTGCCCATCCAAGGTTTGGTGAAGCTGAAGTCAATGGAGAAGCAAGCGTCATCGACTATGAATATAACAGGGACATGCCCTTTACGGAGGAGTCATTTAGGCATACATCCTTTGCTGCCCTAAATACCTCCCATCCCATTGCAAATTTCACCTGCGGGAACTACGCTACGCTGGTGACGGAGCCTAGAAACCGTGGCGTCGATATCCGCGACTTGGTGGTTTCCCATCATCGCCAGCATTACTCCGCAAACAGAATGAGTTTAGTCGTCATCGGAAAGGAAAGTATCAAGGAACTAAGAAATATGGTCATCTTTCGCTTTTCAACGATCCCGGACATAAACATCCCCCTGAAAAGGCAAGGGTCGCCATTTACTCGCGATAACTTGGCCGCTGACGTCCTAATCAGCCCAGAAAGCGACGACAAAGAGTTCCGAGTCCATTTCGCCCTAACACCAACCCACTCGGGTTTCTATGCTGGGCTGGAGGTGCTCAAGTATCTATTCAATCTCTACTTGGAGAAATGCCTGTTGAAGATCCTCGAGGAAAGGGGGCTTGTTGATAGAGTTGAAATCACAAATGAAGACAACCACAGGGAATTCTCAATCCTCGCCTTCAACTTTGGCGTCACTTCACAGGGGATGGAAAGGAAGCAGGAGATTTTAAAGGCTCTGTTTGCGTACATTGATGCCATAAAGTGGCAAGGAGTCAACCGCAAGCTTTATAGCAAATACGTCTTTGCTTCGAGGAATGCCCCTGCGGAGTACGATTTCCCTGATGACTATGCCCTTGCCCTTGCGTCCCGACTAAACATCGGTATAAGCTTTTCAGATGTCTTGTACTTCTTCAGTAACAGTGTTGCATCGGAACCCTCCTCCATTATGGAAGTAGTCAACCAATTCAACACCAATAATTTTATCGCGTACACGATTAACCAATTTGAGGGACCTTCTTTAACTGAGCCCTGGTACGGCCTCAACTATACCGCATCCAAGTTTACCCAACCATTCCTAAATATCCTCAACTCAACCAAAGCCAGAGATTTTGAAATCCGATTGCCGTATATGAAGCCCAACAACCTTAGTGGCATATCCAACAATGAATACTACCAAGCTGAAGCTAAGCTGTTGGCGAACAATTCCATTGGCATCGTCAAGGCAATACGTTTGGAACCTGTTGACAAGGCGTACTTTGAATTGGAATTCGATTTCCGACATAATCCCACCCCCGGCCTCCTTGCCCACATACTCTTGCTCAAGGAAAGCATGGCATGTATATGTGATTTCTCCTCGAAGGACTTTCCTCAACCCACGACCTACCACAGCTTTACCGTCCAAGGAGTATCGCTTATGGTTCTATTTGAGGATACACAATCCGCCCAAGAAACTGCCGTAGCGTTTAGCCGCCTCCTCAAAAGCTTTAGGGCGACGTTTAGATCCCTGGAATTGGCCAGAGCAAAGGTTTTGGAGACATTTTCCAGCCCGGAATCTACCGACGAGATGGATTCAACAACTCAGCTAACCAGGATGATTGACCCCAACTTCCTGGACGATATGACCAAGCAGGAATCGGTGAAAAGTGTCACGTTGGCGCAGTTTGAGAGGTTCGTTGGCAAGCTATTCGACAGCATCAAGTTTAACATCGTCTGTTCAGACAAATCTTTGCTCGACTCGTTGGTGAGCATCAAAGCCAAGTTAGAGGGGATATTTGGCATGGATCCCAGCAATATGCAATACTCCAGGGGTGAATTATCCTGGTGGCACCATGGAGGGGATTTCATTTACAGCATACCCGCCCCAAAAGGAAAGGCCCGTACTATATTTTACTTGCACCTGTATGACGCGGGGGAGATGGGCGACTACGCCATGTCTCTAGTTGCCACCGCTCTGCTTAAAAGCCGCTTCTATCACCATCTCCGCACCCTTCGAGAGTTGGGGTACAACGTTGATTCCGAGAGCTTAACCACCCCGCATGGCGGGGGGATCATGACCACCATAAACACCAACCGCGCCGTCGGGTACATCGAGATCAGCTTGGAAGGATTCCTGGACTCGTTCCGGCAGGGGATCCAAAACATCACTTCCCACAAGCTAAAGCAGACCATAACCTACCTGATCCGCGGGTGTACCCAAACCCTGCACCGGATGCGTCTGAGCCGTGATGAACCCTGGAGTGAGATAAAAGCCTACACCACCAAAAGAGAGAAGCGTAAGCCAAACCCCCCACAGCAACTAAACCTTTAGTGCAAACAGCAATCGAATACCTGCCCACCCTGACCCGAGTTAAGTTCGTTGAATTTATAAACTCCCGCCTAAAGAAGTCTTCCCCAAACCACTTCAAGCTCTCCATCCACGAGATCCCATTCGAGCTCTAGCCCAGAAAAGTTTAATCCACCATATTTAGGGAAGAAGTTATTCCAGGTAAGCTCCACACTTTCCTAGATTATCACATATTTACCTTCTCAAAACTTCTCTAAACAATCCCAAGCGGGCCTTCAAACCCACATATGATAAACTATCCAATCCAACTTAGACTTCTTGGCGAAAATCTCGATCTAATGTTTTCCCTCAGGAAACCGATTCCACCTCCGTCCAACGGATTAAAAAGAGCACCTACCATCTAACCATGGATCCTTTTGGTATTTAAATTAAACATATATGTTTATTTTTGGGCACCAGCTTGGCTGATTTATTTATTGATCATTCCTTGGGACACGATACAATTTTCATCTCTACTACAATAAAGGAGACAAATATTACCACTACCGGAATTCGGATCAGCAGTAATTTTTTGAGGGCTACACCAGCAGAAGAAAATATGCCGAGTATTTACCTTCAACCCCACCCTAATTGATTATTCTTTGGGAACTCTAGATGTTGCCAGCAACGTCTTCACCCACTCTAATCCTTCTAGAGCTCTTCCAAGTATGCCCATTCCCACGAATAGCAATTATCAGACCGGTTCAGCTTTGCAAACTTTTTGTCCGTATCAACGGCTCGGATGGGTTTGCTTATGCTCTTCTCCACCAAATCACTCCATTTCCAAAAGTGGAGCGTTGCCAGTACCAGCCCATTCCAGATCTCTCATATGATCCTGCCAACCTTGGTACTGTAGTTTTTAAACCTGCTGAGATAAATGTATATTAGTCAGTTTAGAACGCATGAACTCAGTCTAAAAACGAAATCAAAAATTAAGGGATTTATATTGAATTACAATAGATTTGGATCCACTTTGATTTTGTTTTTAGACTGAGTTCATGCGTTCTAAACTGACTAATATACGTTTATCTCAGCAGGTTTAAAAACTACAGTAATGATCTCAAATGAATCCCCATGTCACTTTAAAGATTGGACCATCTATAAATTTCTATACGGTGCATATCTTCAATCAATAACGATACAAGACTCTTCCATTTTCACCTTTTTGGTACATCCAACATCTTATATCAATACCGGTTCACAAGCACATTCTTTCACTGTATCTGATTCTCCTCAGGACTTAAATTGATTAGCTACCCATCCTTATAGGTTAAACCTAGGGCTACTGGTAACCTCGTATCTTTCACCGTAAAGATTCCCCACCATGTCTGCTTGGATATCATAATCAAGCACTCACCATCCATTTATCCTAGTATGGATTTCCCAAACTCCTTGCCCCTAGCTCAGGATACCTTGTCAGCGTTCTGGAAGATCGATCCCGATATGATTCCAATAGGTTATCTATGTAGGCATATGCTTTTTTTACCAAAGCCATTGGTGGTATAGAAAACCAGTTAAGGTTGTACCTAGACCAGTACCTCTCAAGATCAAAGGGAATCTCTACCATGTATATTTAATATCAACTTTCAAGTTTGATTCAAATCCTCATATCAGCTTGGATCTGTGCTCAGGGCAGCTATCCTACTTTCTTTGCCAGCTTACCGCCCGGCTAGAAAATCAATGGCGCTGGGGTAGCTTGAGACCAGAATAGTTAATTGGTGTAACTTCAAGCTGATTTATATCCCGAGAAACTACAAAGTTCACTAGTCAAACTAAATCCGTAACTGATCGGTGTTTATCTCATCATCTGGTCAACAACCCAGCTTTTAATAAACAGCCAACCCTATCAGCTTTACCCGTATCCAGCTCAGATATTTAATGTATTGATCTTTCCCTCCCCTTTGAAAATTTTAGGATTCAACAGTTCCTAAAGTGCGTCAAGTTAACTCCATCTTTCTCGAAACTTCTAAAGCGAGCTTCACTCCAGTATACTGGTATATAATGCCCATTCAGTCTACCTAACACTTTACCGTCCTTAAAGAATTACAAATTCCATACCGACTTCTTACATAGATCCCAGTTCGATTCGATATTTATCCAAACACATCTTCTATGTGTTACAACTGAACCAATGAGGGTCCAGTACTTGGAATTGGGGAAGACAACAGTCCAATAGGAAAGGACAGAATAATAAGAATAAGGTGTCATTTTTTGTAGGATATTGTGGTTAATATACTAAATGGGGAAGCCACAAGGGGGTGGCATAGTGGGGAGTTCCATGTAGGGTTTGGAGCCAAGGAATAACTTGTGCGGGGATCAGTGGGTCAAATTGGCAACGCTCCTAATTGGGATGAAGTGCCCGCCATTCAACATTGCCACCAGATTCATTCATAATGTTAGATACGTCAAGGGGCGACTCATCAAGCGCCCCCTGTGTATTGTAAGATACATTAGCAGGCGGGGTTTGAACCTTGGTTGCAACATATGCCTGGACACACCCATTGAAGCCTGAGGAATTGGGCAGGTTGGCTATAAAAGTCAAATCTAACTGCCGCTCTAAACCCATTAATACCATATGCGGTATAGTTACAAGTTCAATAATTAATAGATATAACATTATACGCTGTATAGTTAATGGTTATCAGTGCCAATTGCCAATTGCATGCCATATATTTTATAGTTTACTGGTATAGCTACCATTTGTAGACCCTATAGTTGATACCAAATGTACGCTGGTTAATTGTCATCTGAACAGGACCAACACCGTTTGTACTACCCTATGAATTAGATATTATCTTAGCCCTACCACCAGCCAATGGAGGCACAGATATTTGATCCCGCCCTCACGATGTCAACCCATCTCAAATAACCTATTTGCATTGTAATTTTACGCTGGGAAACCCTCAACTTGCTATAGAAACAAATTAGCCATTTTACATTGTATAACCCCCAACTCAAATTGACATTGGTCAGCCTCAGGCGTGCCATCCAAATCAGGTGATCTGATTAGAACCCGGAAGAAGAAAGAATAATACCAGATTTCTGCTTTCCTTGGAACAAGATTTGTGATATTTGTCAGCATCCCCCAAGCAAGATGTACCTTTCTAGCGCCACCAGCGGCGGACAGAGAAGCAGTCAACTGTTTTTTACCGGTAGCCAGCTCAGGAAGCTACAGGCTGTGGCTGGGACACTATGTTAACTGTGAAGGATTATTAGCAACAAGTGATACAAGACAATGATAAGGAGTGCCTTTTGGGGAAGCTTCAAATATAGAATTAGGAGAGAAGAGAAGTATCTTTTATTGGATAATATTTTAGACTTATATAGATTGTGCTGCGGCAGAGATTTAGTCGGATCAAACATAGGGGTTGGTCATGTGCAGGATGGATTTGAGCCACTGGATACTTGAATGAGTCATGGGATATTGCTTGGTTACCATTCTTGGTATGCCAAACAGTATATTGGAAGGGCACCAAATCAGGCAATGGCTTGATGTTAGGTGTGATGGCAATAGCCAGAATACTCATACATCCAGATCCTTGACACACCCCTCCCTTAAGGGATTACTTGGGTACATCAGGAGGGGGCTTTGTCTTGATGGCTGCCGCCTGATGCTCCTGGAGCTTTTTACTAATTGGAACCAGTCTGGTGGAGTGTTCTCCTTTACTGAGGCAGAGATGGGTTCTGTGATATTTCTTGACAATTGGGGTTTTGGCACCTTGGAATTTTAATAGATAGGTGTTGTGATCTGCTCTGTAATTGATGATTCTTCCTGGTCCCCTGTGTACTGAGTCTAGTTTCTTTCTGTTGCCAGCTAGAACACAGACAGGGGAGTTGATGGGAAGTGGTTCCTCTGTGGAGTTTACCTTTATGTTTTGAGCATCTCTATTTCTGCTAGTTTAGCTTTGAGGCGGATGTGTTATAGATTTGGTACTTGTTCTACTGTGAGGGGTTTCCCCGGGGGGATCTTTATCTAGAGCTGTTTGTTGCGGGTAACTACTTCTTGTTTGTACCTGTAGGTTAGCTCAAATGGTGAATAGCCTGTTCCTTGATTGATGCAGACTTGGGATACTAGTAATGCATGTTTCACGTATAGTGGCCATGTGTCTTTGGCTTTGCCATCCATTATTTTCTCTAGGGTCCTGATAAGGCTGCCGTTTAGGTGTTCCAATCTGCCGTTGGCCTGTGGCCTGTATGGAGAGGTTGTGGAATGTTTAATGTTTTTTGGATTTTAAGTTGTTGCTTACTACGTGACCTGATAGCTCAGTTGCTCCATTGGTTATGATGTAGTCTGGAGTTCCGTAGTTGGCTATGATTGCTTTTTTAATGAATCAGTTGATGGTTTCTGCTTTATGGTCCTTTGTTGCCCAGCAGATGGGCCAGTGTGTGGCAAAGTTTATAGCTACAATTAGGAAATGTTGGTTTGTTTTTGTTTCTGGGAAGGGGCCCACTACGTCTAGCCCCCAAACCTTGAATGGTTCATGGTCTGGTACTGGGTTGATTGTTAGCTGGGGAGCCTTTTTGCTAGTGTATTTCTCGCACACTGTGCACTTTTTCAGAATATCAGCTATATCCTGTTTGAGGTTGGGAAACCATACTATCTCTTTTAGTGTGAATAATAGGTTGTTAGTCTTTGTATGTCCTAGTAGGTGGTGATGTCTTAATATGGTATCAACACTTTGTGCTCGGGATGTACAGGACATGTTTGTCATTAATGATTTGGTATACAGTGCCATTTGATACATGGAAATACCTTTTGTTCCTTACTAATGTATCATGGGACAGTTGATGTGTTGAGGGGTCTTTCCCTTTGGTTTTATACTCAGTGTTTTACAGGTTAGGCCAGTCAGGGTCCAGGTGGTCAGGGTGATCCTCTCTAGGCTGACATAGTCTAGAGAGAGCATCAGCCATGACCAGCTCTGCCCCTTTTTGTATTGGATGTCCAAATTAAGCTGTTCCAGTAGGGACATCCATTTGGCTTGTCTCCATGCAAGTGTGTTCTGAGTTTTGAAATAGATTAAGGATTTATGGTCAGTTAGTACTCATACGTTTAAATGTCCTTCTAGATAACATCTCCATTTCTTGTATGCGTGATATATTGCTAGCAATTCCTTATTGTGTATTGGGTATCTCTTCTCTATGTTGGTCAGTTTTCTACTTTCATAACCTACTGACAGGAAGTCTTGCTGCCCTGGCTGGTGAATGCGCAGGACTGTGCCAATGGTGGTGTCACTGGCATCTGACTCGAGCTTGTAGCACCCATTGTTATTAGGGTATTGCAAGATTGGTGCTTCAATCAAAGCTTGTTTTAATAATTGGAAATTCTTGTCACATTCTGGTGTCCAGATTAATTTCTTTTTGGCCTTACCCCTGGTTAAGTCATTGATTGATGCAGTTAGTTTTCCACAGTATTAGATGTATTTCATTAGATAAGCTACCATTGCAAGAAAGCATCTAACTTGTTTATGGGGGTGGGGTGTTGCATGTTATTTATGGCTTCTATTTTGTCTGAAATGCTTTGATGCCACTGTCAGAGACAATGTGGCCCAAGAACCGGAGTTCATTTTCCATAGATTGGCACTTACTTGGTTCTGCATAAAGTTTGTGCTTTGCAAGTTGATTGAGTGTCTTGCAGACATGCGTGAGGTGTTCCTCTTTTGTTTTTGAGAATATGATGATATTGTAAAGGTAGCATAATTTGTTTGAGAGGCCATTTGGTGCTTGGTTCATCATAGTGACAAACGTTGCGGGAGCGTTGTTCATCCCAAAGTTCATTATCCTACACTCAAAGGATCCAAATTGCATACAGAAAGCAGTCTTTGGTATGTCCTTTTACTTTACTTCAACTTGGTTGTAACCTGAGGCGAGGTCAATTTTGGAGAAAATTTTGGCTCCTGAGAGTCTTGCAAACAGATCCTCTATAAGTGGAAGAGGGAATTTATTCTTTACTGTGCTTGCATTTAGTGCTCTGTAGTCAGTTACTAGACGCAGAGTGCCTTCCTTTTTCTTTACAAAGAACGCTACTGCCCCCCACAGGGATTCAGACAGGCAAATGAATCCTTTTACTAGATTGTCCTCAATGTGTGTTATGAGGGTTTATGTCTCTGTGGTAGATAGTCTGTAGAGGGGTGCAGGTTTGGGCATGGCTTTGCATAAGTCAATGCCATGTTTGACCTCCCGTTTGGGGGGTAGCTCGGTGTGTTCTTCCTTGAATACATTAGCATATTCATTTAGGAGTGCCGCGAGATCTGGGCATTGGATCTTTTGTGTTTGTATGTTATTAAATTCAGAGTACCTCATTATGTGGAGGGTAATATCTTTGGTTAGATGTTCTGGGTCATCTTAGTTTATGACTTGGACAAATACTGTGTCTCTTAGGATGAGGTCATTGGGTTCTTTGAGGATATTAAAATTGACTCTGTTGCGTTTGATGGTCATGGTTTTTGTTTTCCAGCATACGCTGGGATTTACTTGGGTGAAACAGTCCATGCCTGCTACAATGTTGTAGTTTATGTTGTTCATGAAAATTCCTTTGATAGACGTTTGTATGCCTTGGAGGTCAATTCTGAAAGGAGTTGTTTTGCTTTCAAGTAGAACCTTTGATTTATCTGCCATTCTGGTGTATTTGAAGTTGGATTTGACAACTGGTGTTTTGTACTTGGTTACAAAAGGTTTGCTGACCATAGTGTGTTGTGCACCAGAGTTAAATAAAATTTTATGTGTATGTGATTTTTAAGTGCATGGGTAGACAAGAAGTTGTGAGCAATCTTTAATTTTTACATTCATAAAAATGGAGGATTGCGGGACATGTGGGATGCAAGCAGCAAAGTTTGTGCCTTGGTACAGTTTTTTTGTCAAGTTGGGGGGAGACAGGGGCACTTAATCCTGTTCCCCCTCCTCTTTTCCCTATTCCTCTGTTTCAAGACCTTTGAGGTCAGAGAATGTGGGGTCAGATTTGTAGCAGGTTGCTACTTCAGCATTGTTAACTTAAGTGGTGTCCTCTTTTTTGGGACAGGAGCAATTTGCGCTTTGGCTGCAATTGCAATTGTTGCAATTGGAGTTGCTGCTGCTGTGATTGGTGTTTTGGCATTTATTGTCATTGGATTTTCCTCTGCCATTGCCAGGTGAGGACGGTTGCTGTTGTGTGCAGTCTATTCTATGTTTGCATGTTTTTCTGTGTGCTTGGCTTCTTCAATGAGCACGGGCATGGAGGTGCTGGCCTCTGGGCAGATGAGGGCAGCAACAGAGGGTTTCATTCTATTGATGAATGAGGCTCTGGTATGTACGTTGTCAGCTTGTGCTGGGTTTTGGATTTTGTGGTGTATTTCCTCAAATTTGTTGGCGTAAGCTGTGATAGTAATCTTCTGAGGAAGATCACTGAGCTGTATTGCAATATCTTGGAGGGATTCAGTGACACAGAAATTGTGTGTGATGTCCGCTTTGAACTCTTCCCAGTTGTCAAGCTGGTTGTCAGTTTGTGAGCCAACCCAGGTGGAAAACCAGTTAGCTGCAGCCTCATATAGGCGCTTTCTGGCTTCCTGGACCCATTTCTCATGGGGGATGCGGCTGGAGCGGAGTTTTGTGGCTGAGTGTCTAGCCAGTTGACAACGTTTTATTTGTTTTTACCAAAGAACTTGTCAATGCCAATGTATTTGGTTTTGATAACTTCACCTTTGATAGGTGGTTAGGCGTTTGTTTGTGGTTGAAGAGAGCAACTGTATTGAATTATATTGGCGCATACTTTGGGCATGACCAGATCTTTGAATACAGTGCATCCACTAGGTATATCTTTGTTGATGCTGTGGGCGCAGAAGTACGTTTTCCAGGTCTCCTGGGATGTGGCCTGGTTGAGTATGTGAGCAAAGGTGGGGGGATTTTGGTCAGTCATTTTTTCTTTCTTGGGAGTGGTAAAAAAACTGTAGCTGCTATCAGTGATAAGAAGAGCATTTTGGGGAAGCTTCAAATATAGAATTAGAAGAGAGGAGAAGTATATTTTATTGGATAATATTTTAGACTTATATAGATTGAGCTGTGGCAGAGATTTAGTTGGATCAAACATAGGGGTTGGTCATGTGTGGGATGGGTTTGAGCCACTGGATACTTGGATTTTCATGTGATATTGCTTGATTACCATTCTTGGTATGTCAAACAGTATATTTGAAGGGCACCAAATTAGGCAATGGCTGGATGTTAAGCAGGTTGGCAGTAGCCAGAATGCATGTACATCCAGACCCTTGACAACAATCAAATGAATCAAGCAGAACCAGCAAGTCTTGGTTCACTTGTGCAATCATCCCCCCAACTTACTGAAAGATCAGGGTAGAGGATAAAAAGTATTAAAAGATACAGATGCTTAAAGCCCAACAACCATCTCCTAGTTACCTTAAAATATTGTGGGCCCTGGATAGAATGTAATCCAGCTTTTTATATAGTAGCATTTACAAGTGCACTTCTATCCCATCATCTGTAGCGTCCTTTTACACAGGACAGGTAGATCAAATAACATTGCAAGGCTAACTAGGGCTAATTAATATTTTATATCTTTGAACCCATCAGCAGTTCTCAAGATTGCTTCAAATTGATGCTCCCTCAAAACAGAGACTTTTCTAAGGTCTGGTGTAAGCCAATTTCATGCCTGCTAGGGCTCCTCCCTGGTGCTCCCCTCCCAGATTCCTGGAGAGGCACAAGATTAGGATGAAAACAGTTTTCAGTGAGTCTTCTCCTGGCTTCCCTGTGAGTGACCCTTTGGTTGCCTACCCCAAGTCTTCTCCCTTGGTTGTAGCTCCACTTCTGCCTGTCTATAGAGCCCCAGCGTGATAGAACTGTACAATCACAGCCTGGCAGTGGGTTTTGCTGGAAGGGCAGCTGTAGTTAAATTGAATACCATATATGTAGATCCATGAGTGTTTTTGTTTAAACTATCTATGCTAAAATTTACCAGTATAAAAGGGGCTTGGACCCCAAAGTTGAAATTAAAAGCACTGGAAGTCAACAGCAATAGTCAGCATTTAAACTGTCTATATGTAACATCATCCATATCAACAATTCCCAAAAAATATTTTTGTATTTTTATTAAATATTTATTGATTTTTTTACCTTAAATTATTGCTCCTAATGACAAAAGTTAAATTTGATTGCAATTTTCAAGTTTAAGTGAAATTGTAAAAAATAAAGCCAAAATAAAATTTGAGATTATCAACATAGAGGATGTTACATATAGACAGTTTGAAGGCTGGCTGTTCCCAAGTCAACTCTGTCCAATAATTCTGCTAGTTCAAAGACAAGATTAAGGGGTAATCTGTACAAAAATTACTAATAAAGATTAAAGCCACTAACAATTGACTCTCTAAGAGTAAAGGTGGCCAAATCAACCCTTTTTAAGCTAAATGCTAATCTTATTAATAAAAGCACATCTGTGCTGGTATATTTTCAATTAGCTACCAAAACATATTTATTATCAGTATCCACAGCTATAAACTGGGCTTGCAGGCACTATTATAATGGACTTGGTGGTATATGCATCAATCAACTGCCCCCTTGTTTTACTTGTATCTATTATGGATTGCTAGATTAATGGGTACTACATAAATTAAGCCTAGTATATTGATAGATTATATGTGCAATTTATTGAAACCAGAAGGTTGGCTCCCCCTGTTTAATATTATCTACTTGCCACATATGTGGTTTGACATTTAAAAAATCAAAGGCTCAGATTTAAGACTAATTTACTATTTGTTGCACCATGTGTTGGGGATCCAAGCTTGGGCAGCAGGCCTGTTGCTTTCAGCAATCACACAGGCCAAGTTTTTTGCAGAAAAAGCCTATCACAAGAGAGGAACTAACTTAAATAGGTAGGAGAAGTACTTTCTCACCCAAGACCACAGGCTGGTGGCTGAGATCATAGTGTCAATCACCCCAGTGAGGGTAATATACACAGTCCAAAACAGC
The DNA here is from genome assembly GCA_014839935.2 of Entomophthora muscae. Lineage (NCBI taxonomy): Eukaryota > Fungi > Entomophthoromycota > Entomophthoromycetes > Entomophthorales > Entomophthoraceae > Entomophthora > Entomophthora muscae. The sequence goes on from QTSX02007240.1 coordinate 142,062, forward strand.
TTGCCAGTGTGATTGGTTGGGAGGTTGAGTGAGGAGGCATTGGCTTGGGGGTCACAGGTGGTTCCATATTGAGTTTGTAGGCAGGCAGGCAGGTAGTTGAATTTTCCTCTAAACAATTTTGGTGTTGATAATATCCACAGGCCTTGACAATTGTGTCTAATTGCAGATTGAATGTGGACCAAAGGATCTAGTTCCAGGATCTTCTCTGGGGTGTAATCCTTATACTTGGGATTTAGAGGGTAATCAGTGAAATTGACAGGACCAACAGGAACACCTGGAGGAGAGAAATCTGCAGGCAGGAGTGCCTGATGATCTTGTACTGATTTGATAGATGGCAAAGACATAATAAGGCAGTAGCTGTGTAAGCCAAAATAACATAACCTTTATTCAAAAATGGCAATAAGTTTGAGTGCAGGGTCCTTTGGTCTATATAGCACCCCACTTTCAAACTTAAGATTTTCCATGGGGGTTCATCAGAACATTGGAAAAAGTGGTCCCAGGGGATCTGAGTCTTTTGGGTTCTGTTGTGTTCTGAGGAGCGGCACAGATACACAATGGGGAATCCTAACCTTAGGATTGGGTTTGTACTAAGTCTCAGTTAGAATGGCAGTGAAGGCTATACAATTATATTGTAGCCCTGATTGAATAATATCTACTAGACATGACTAGAGAGGTCCCAAATTACTTGAAGACACAAAGACAAAAATTTGAATAGAACTTAATTTTTATTGGTAAAAGTGAAATGGAATATATACTGTGTTGCTTTGCCATAAAACAAAACATGGATAGTAGGATCACTTGCCACAAGCATGAGAGGGCAAATGAGTTGCGCAGAATCAGGAAAGTGAACAGTTGAATTCCCCAATTCAGATCTAGACTCATTTCAAAGGGCAGAAGAAAAAGAGAGAGATTTGTCCTCAAAATAACCCATTTAAGGCAAAATTAAAACATTGTGAATGGAGTCATTCATGACATTGCCCCCCTCTAGATTGGCCTTAGGGGGGTAGTACTTGCTGAGGAACTTGACATTCACTCAGGAAAACAGGTAACCACTAGAGAGGATTTTCACATTTTACTATGACCTTTGCTTGAAAGTCACTTCTAAAGGTCCAACCCACAATGTATCTAGCTTGTGAGCACGTCCTCCTACTCTATGCTGATAGTAGAGGATGTGGTCCCCAATGTTGAACTCAGGCAAGGGAAAGCGTCAAGCATTGTCAGGAGAGAGCTCAAGCACCTTGGTCTTATACACAGAAGTGTATGCAGTAGTCTGTATATCAATGATGCAGTTGACTAGATCTTTGATATGGTCATCCAGATTTATAGCCTTATCAGATGAGAGTAGGGGCCCACCAGGAGCAACAGAGTGGTGGCCTCACACCTATACAGCATAGCAAAAAGGGAGTACCCATTGACACAATGCTTGCTAAGGAGATAGGCAAAGAGAGCAGCAGGTAAGTATAGATCCCAGTTGGTGGCGTCAGAGTAAGTAAGCTTCCTCATGATAGAAATCAGAGTTGAGTTGGCGCGCTCAACTGCCCCATTGGTGGAAGGATTATAGGGGGCAGAGAAAGACTGGTGAGACCCCAAAGCTTTGAAAACAGAGGTTAACAGCTTGGCATTGAAGTTAGTCCCATTATCTGAGAGCAACAATTGAGGACAGTCATGGCAGTAGGAAACATCTTGTAACAGGAAGGCAGTAGTTGTCTTAGCCGTGATGTCCTTTGTAAGGCAAGCCTCTACACACTTGCTGAAGTGATCAACGGCAATCTGGATAAAGCAACACCCAGAACGTGAGCAGGGGAGAGGACCTACTGCGTCAATGCTGACAGTATGAAAAGCATGTTGAGGGGGGACTAATTTAATTTTGTGGGCAGCAGCTCAGGGCCTCTGCAGCTGGCTGGATGTGGCAACTAGCTATGACGTCTGGGATCAGCAGGCAAAGGTTTTCCCAGAAGTAATTTTTCTGAAGCCAATCAAAAGACTTGGTGATGCCTCCATGCCCAGTCTCTTTACAAGCTTGTGACACCAACAAGAGGCAAAGGCTGGGTTGTACATAAAGCAGATATTGATCTTGTATTTTCTTGAAGAGCTGATTGTCACATATGAGGGTATCTTTGGATAGCTTGGACAAGGCCAGTTGGACCTCCTCTGTCTCGCTTTCCCAATAAGAAGGTATCCAATCAGTTCATACAACTGGTCAGCCTCTGCAGGATGTAAAGCAATAATGGGCATTCAGGACAACCCATCAGGATTCTGATGTTAAATCCTAGGGCAATGGATCACAGTAAATTTGTAACCTTGAAGACGTAGGGGCCATCTAGCTAGGCGCCCTTCAGGCTCCTTAAGCTTTTGTAACCACTTAAGCAAAGCATGGTCAGTGACAACTGTGAAGTGGGTACCATATACATAGTGACAAAACTGTTTGACTACATGCAACACGGCAAGAAACTCCTTCTCTGTGACACTATAATTTTTCTCATGTTTGTTTAGCACGCAGGAAGTTTAAGCCACAGGATGGTCTTCACCCTGGTTGTCTAATTGGGCCATAATAGCCCCAATAGCAAGATTGCTAGCGTCAGTGTATAGGATGAACTCCTTGTTATAGTCATGATACACTAGGATTGGCGCCTCTCTGAGTTTTTTGCTTGAGGGTTTCAAAGGCCTGCTGCTGACTGGCAGTCCATTCAAAAGGGACATTATGTAACAGCTAGACTAGAGGTTCACTAGTTATTCAAAGTCAGGGATAAACTATCTGTAGTAGCCCATCATCCCTAGGAAGACTTGTACCTCTTGCAGGTTGATGGGCGGAAGCATTTTGTTGATGGCTTCAACCTTCTTAGTCATTGGGTGAATCCCTGTCTGGGTTACTTCATGGCCCAAGAATTTAAGACACTCTTTAAAAAGCGCACTTGGAAGGTTTTAGTTTGAGGCCAGCTTCACAAATCTTTAGAAACACCTCTTTGAGGTGAGCCAGGTGATTGGTGAAGGTAGCACTGAAAACCATTATATCATCTAGGTATACTAGGACCCATGACAGCTTCAAGTAGTGGAGGATGGAGTCCATGGCCCTTTGGAAGGTGGCCGGGGCATTACAGAGTCCCTGCGGCATGCAAGTAGGCTCAAACAGCCCCTCAGATGTAATGAGCACAGCTTTATGGCAATCCTTGGGCAATAGGTCAACTTGCCAGTATCCGGATGCTAGATCTATTGCAGAGAAAAACTTAGAGCCTCCAAGACATCAAAAAAAGCATCATTAATACATGGCAAGGGATACAAATCCTTCTTGGTCACAGAGTTCAGTTGGCAGTAGTCCATCACAATACAATGACCTCCATCTTTCTTCTTTAAGATGAGTAACAGGGATGCCCAAGAACTTTGGGAAGGTGCCAGAAGCCTAGCATCCAACATTTGTTTGAGCTCTTTAGATACCTGGGTGTTCTCCACGTGGCTGCAGCAATATGGTTTAGCACAGAAGGGGGAGCGTTGCCAGTGTCAATCTGGTGAATAACGCCTTTGTCTAACCCATAGTTGGTATTGTCCTTAGCAAAGATGTTGTAAAATTGGTCTATCAAGTCTAGCACCTCTTTCTGTTAAACTGGGGACAGCTGTGGAAAGTCTTGCGTAGTGAACAATGATAGGACTTGGGGTTTATCATCAGGTAGGTTAAAATCTTGGAACATTCCAAAGAGATGAAGAGACAGGACATCAGGAGCGCTCAACAGCTTGCCATATCTGACACCCTGTCCCCTAGACACAGTCATGGGGAGTGCAGTCAGGTTGGCTACCAACAATTGAACAGGGTCCTTATGAGAGACATCTAGGATTCCAGACAGAGATAAGGTTTGTTGCGCCTTAATGAGGGGGGGAGAGTACAACTCCAAGAAGTTTTGTTCAGGTAGTTCATATGATATCTGGGAGTCAAGGAGAGCCTGGGTGCCAGGAGGGCTAGGTGACAGCAGACGTGGCTAGGAGAGGAATCCCCTCAGACGCAGGAAAAGCCATGGGATGACAATTCATGTTTGAAGAGTGGGTGCAATATTTGAGGGTGAAACCCCCCAGTGGGGTATTCCAAAGTGCATGTCTTCAGGCGCTTCCCAGGAACTTTAACCGGCTCTTCAAAGATCAAAGGGACTTTGTATCCCAGAAATGAGAGGTAACCATCTTTTAAGTTGATTATCTTATTATATTCCCTAAGGAACTGGGTGCCAACTAGAAGATTGTAACTCTCATTTTCTAAGACAACTGCCGGCATAGCTAGGAGAAGCTTGCCAAACTGCATGGATAGAGCAGAGTATGCCCCTATGGCGCGGGTCATAGACAGTCCAGCTGTGTCATACAACTGATGATAGTTAAGGTCAGGGGCAATTTTGAGCTTCTTCACAAGTTTGGAGGAGACAACGTTGACTGGCAAGCCAGTGTCTAAAACAACCTTGATCTTCACTTTTTGAATGGATATCTCTACTTAAGTGGTAGTGCAATTAAAGGGTGGAAGGATAGCCAAGATATCTTGAGCCTCTGCTAGTTCCTTATCTCAATTCTCAATCATACATTTTAATCCTGGGAACTTCTTATAAACAGTTTTTAGAGGGAGAAAAACAGATACATTCTTGAAGACAGCATCAGCAACCTTGGCAGCTTCTTCTGACAACTCCACTAGCACAGGGAACCTCTTAGCTTGAGTGAGGTAAGGGCAAGAGACAACTTATTTGGCTTCAGGCAAAGGCTTGGCGGTAGTTGTAGTCTTTCTTGATTTCAATTTATAGGGGATTGTAATGGTTTTGGGAACAGCCAGAACAGAGTACCCATTTGCATTAGTGTCATCTGTATTGGAGTCATCCAAGTCAGAGTTGTCAGAGATATTGTGGAACAAGAGGAGGATAGGAGGAGCCTCATAATCAGCAGGCTTGGAGTCAGATATAGAGGGAGGGATTGAAAGAGACTCTGAAGAATTCTCAACCAAGAGCGTCTCTGCATCTAAGTTGACTGATCTTTTCCTGCCTGCTCTTTCAGATCAGCTCCTTCAACCCTCAGGTTGATGCAGACTCAAGAATGATGACCTATCTGACCACATTTATGGCAACCCTGTTGTTGAGGAGGATTCTGTAAGTTCACGGTAAGGATACACAGCCCACGTGAAGACAAACCAGAGGTAGAGGCAGCCCAATTCTCCCGCATAACTGCTCCAGAATGGGTAAGGTGCATATCCTGCAACAGCGTCTTTATGCTCTTCATAGAGGAAATCATAGCTTTATGGGCTTTGAAGTGAAGACACAGAAGCTGGTTAACTTTGAGGGCTTGAGCACAAGAAATGTAGGATTCATGGGCTGTCAACTGTCTGCTCCTGATCAACTGCTGTCCTTCCATGTAGAATCTGTCAGCAAACTCAGCTAGTGTCTCTTTAGGCTTGAAAGCAATGTGCATAAAAGCGTCCTTCTTCACTTTCAAACTAAGGTCACCCCCAAACTTGTCAAGCAGAAGCTGCTTCATATCTTCCCACTTCTCAATGGTGGGTAGTTCAGGCACCACCACCTCCTGGCAAGCCGGGTGTAGACAGGTCAGAATATGTTCCTTCTTAACCTTGTCTGAAGCTTGTCTCATGGCAGTTTTGTAGATAGTTAGGAAAGCTGCAATGGTCGAGGTTTTGGGATCAAAGACTTGCTTAAAGGCAGGCTTAAAATGTGCTTTGGGAGTTGGACCACCATTTTGCTATCAAGTACGTTTATACATGGGGAAAATTCTGCTTTAGATTCAGAGGGGGGCTGTCTAGCCCATAGCTGACAAACACTCTCTTCAAGGTTAGTCAGGGTCTCAGCAGCGCGGGCACCCGTATTGATAGCTTGAGTGGTCTGTTGTTCAGTAATATTAGGCGTTGACCTTAAGAGGTCATTACTGTGGAGAGCTCAGCCATTCAAGAGGTAAGGGATGGCCTTACTGAGAGGCAAGGGGCAAACCTGTCATTCACGGAGTCAATCAATTCACTCATTTCTTGTACATCTCTATCCATCTCAGTATGGTCCCACTTAAATTGATCCACCTCATTAGCTAGGGCAATTAGTTCCCTAGCACATTGGATTCAATGAGCTCCTGGTAAGCCAGGGCAGCAACCATCTTTGTCAACAATCCCAACTGTACTAGCAGCAGTTGCCATCATCCCGCTCAAGGCAGTAAGTTCTTGCTGTAGCTCAGTACTTGAGAAGTCAACTCAAGTATCTGGGGGTCAGGTTGAGGAGCCTCAGTAGGACGTCCTTGACTGTGAGTAGTCAAATTTTGCTCTTGAATAGCATCCTATATTTTCTGCTCTCTATCCACAAAATCATCAGAAGGGGGAGAGGGTGGAACATCTGGCTTGGGTGTAGATAATTCATTCACCTGACTCTGGAGTTTGGTTATAGCAGCAGTGGTGGCAGCTCTCTCTTGACCAAACACTGTACTGAGCTCATTAAGGCGTTATCAGCAAAGTCTGCTACCTGCTGTAGCTGCTCAAAAGAATATGTTCTGAATGCATTAAGCTGCTGCACAAGTTGTTAAAAGTCAGAGAGATAAGCGTTCAATGTGGAATCTACTTGAGTTTGCCAGGGTTTTTCTAGCTGGTGAAACTTATGTAGATGCTCTCTCACGTATTCAGGGATAGACTGGCACATTTTTTTGATAGAATTAACCAAACAAGTCTGGGAGGTAACAGAGTTGCTCTGATTGTCCAATACCAAGGAAAACAGGGAATGGATCCACTGTGGGTAGGCAGCAAACTGGTCCCAGTGATGATTAACTGCTGCTTGTAAAGATGAGATTTCTTGAATATGGAGCCCAAACACCATCTGATAGTGGGCCAAGGCAGGCTGCACAAAGGACAATAGTAAGTGCTCAGCGGAGCCAGCTACTGAGAGGAGATGCTGTAAAAATTGGGGAGCCACAATTAATTTGTAGTATTCAGTCAGACTGAACTGCAGCTGAAGGCAAAGGATGGCTCCTTCACGGGCTATCCCCAGGGCTACTGACATGACTTGTCCTAAGTCAGGGGTACCCAAGGGGTAAGCAACTAGGTAGGGACCATTCCTGAGGTTCAGTACAGTAAGGGTAATAGGCTGGTTAGCAATATCTTCCTCAATAAGAGGGCTAGTAATTTCAGGTGAAGTTGACTCTTGTATAGGCGGAGGCAAAGGACCTGAAAATGTGGATGCAAAAGGGATAACCAAGGGGCTTACAGCCCCTGTAGTGAGCACCATTTTTGTTGTGTTCTGAGGTGCAGCACAGACACACAATGGGAAATCCTAACCTTAGAATTGGATTTGTACTAAGTCTTGGTTAGATGAAAGGGAAGGCTATGTGATTACCTTGCGGCCCTAGAAGAATAATCTCTACTAGTTGTGGAGAGAGAGGCGCGGAAGTACTGGAAAACAAAAAGACAAAAATGTGAATAGAACTTAATTTTATTGGTAAATTAGGAAAAGGATTATATAGTGGATGTTGATACCACAAAACACTACCAGGACGGTAGGATCACTTGCCACAAGCATGAGTGGGGCAAGTGAGATGCACAGAATCAAGAAACCAAACAATTGTATTTCCTGATTCAGTCATCAACTCATTTTGAGAGGCAAAAGTAAAAGCAAGAGATTTGTCTTTGAAATGGCCCACCAAAAGCAAAAATGACACATGGTGAATAGCGCTATTTACGACAACAATCTAATCATTGATATTCAGGCCTCTGCCTACACATCCGCCTATAAGACTAAGCTTCTTGAGCTCTCCCCTGTGTTGAAACAGCAGGCTTGACCCACCAGCAAGGTTATAAGTAAGCAGGTTTGTGACCTACAATTCAATTACCTGGCCACTTGAAGCTAGACTAGGAAGTCAACTCAAATTATCAAATCCAACAACATGAACAGATGATGATCCTTTGTGGTGGATACCTTGTTTTGGCGCTTGACTCATTACCAGGATCAAGCCACCCCCTTCACCATCCAGCTGTGTGATCAACACAATCATGCTCCTGTTATCCTTGATTCACAATGACTATATAATCACTATCTCTCAATAAAGATTATTATATATGTTCTAAATATTTTCCCCTTGTAAATCTGCTAAAACAGCACAGTTACAACACCTGACAATGCTGGGAGATTTCCCCTGCCTGAGTTCAACATTGGGGACCACATTCTTTACTATCAACATAGAGTAGGAGGACGGGCTCATAAGCTAGACTCATTGTGGATTGGGCCCTTGGAAGTTACCTTCAAATGAGGGTCAGAGTATACTGTAAAACTCCTCTCTAGTGGTTGGCCATTTGCTTGTGTTCATGCCAATTTCCTCTTTAAGTACCACCCCTAAGGCCAATCTAGGGGGGCATTATTGTGAATGCTGCCATTCACCATGTTTCAATTTTGCCTTCATTGGGTTATTTCAAGAACAAATACCTCTCTTTTGCTTTTGCCCTCTAAAATGAGGCTGGCTCTGAATTATGAAATACAAAATCTTGGTTTCCTGATTCTGCGCAACTCACTCACCCCACTCATGCCTGTGGCAAGTGATCCTACCGTCCATGTACTGTTTTGTGGTAAAGCTACACAGTATATATTCTATTCCATTTTTACCAATACAAATTAAGTTCTATTCACATTTTTGTCTTTGTGTCTTCACATACTTTGGCACCTCTATAGCCACGCCTAGCAAACATTATTCATTTAGGGCCACAAGGTAATCACACAGCTTTCCTGCCATTCTAACCAAGACTTAGTACAAATCCAATCCTAAGATTAGGATTTCCCATTGTGACTCTGTGCCACGCCTCAGATCATGGCATGACCCAAAACTCAAACAACCTGTAGCGTGTGTGGAAGGCAGTTTTTGCCTCATCCCCTGGAGCAATGTGGACCTGGTTGTACCCTGCAGTGAGATCAATCTTACTAAAGACCTTTGTACCTGCAAGCATGTCAAACAGATTATTAATCAATGATAGGGGTACTTTTTCTTGATGGTTACTTTGTTTAGGGCACTGTAATCATTCACTAAGCTGAGGGTTCTGTTCTTCTTGGCTAAAAAGAAGACTGCAGCCCTGTAGGGTGAGATGAAAGGGCGGATGAAGCCCTTGTTGAGTGTGTACACAGAGTGTTGACAGAGAGTTTTGTCTTCCTTGGGTGTCAGACGGTATATGGGGCGCGCTTTGGGTAACAATCCTTGTGGTTTTAAAGGATGTTGTATCTCCTGGGGAGGAGGTAGTTGGTCCAGTGTCTCACTGAAAACGTCCTTATACTCCTTGAGAAGTGCAGCAAGTGCTGGTGGGAGAGTAGTGACCAAGCGGGAAGCTGCAAGAGGTTCAGTGTGGATAACTTCAACTGAATATTGATTGAACTCCAGTTTCCCCCCTTGAAATTGTATGTACCTGTCTCTGTGATTCTAACAAGCACAGTATCATGTAATAACTTGCTTATTTAGATAGGATAAATCTGAAAGCCCACCCCATTCCTGTTGAGGGTGATGACAGATGTATACCAGTTGATATAGGGACAGTTGTAGTGCAGTCAGTCAAGGCCAGCAATGACAGTGTGGCTGAGCCCTGCCATAATTGACCCAGAGAGCTTAACCTGGATGTTCCTCATTCTCATGGAGAAGGGTACCGTCTCATGATTAATTGCCACTCTGCGGGAGTCAGGTACTTGTACTGCCTTGAAGCAGCTGGGCACTTTGTCTAGTTGTTGAGAGTCAGCAAACGTCTGGTCAACTATAGTGTGGTTGGCCCCAGTATCTACCAAAAGTTTGTGGGTTTTCCCACAGAAAAAGAAGGGAAAGGTCAAGCATGTTACTTTATTTGAAGAAGGGCTTGCTTGGAGAATGGGTTTTTGCTATGAATCTGGATGTTGTTGAGAGTTTCAACATCATGAACATTGTAATCACAGGAGTTCTTTGCAAGGAGAGATTGAGAGCAAGGGTCAAGTGGGGTTGTAGACCTCTCATATCTACAACCCCAGGTTTATTATGAGTCCTCAATTTGTGCTAATTGAAGCTTTCCCTTGTGGGGACGCTTAGCCCCATTCTCTTGTTGGTGGGGCTGGTGGCAGCCCACCTGATTGTGGGCAATGCCAGATGCAGGGCAAGACCAGGGTAATGCGTCATTAGATCTACAAAAGCCCATGGAAACTGGTTATTGGCCTCCACAATGACCTTGTAGCAGTTGTCAATGATTGTACAGCTCCCCAAATGAACCCTTTTGCATATATGGGGCTTGAGCCCATTGACTATTAGTTTAAGGAGCATGGTGTTCCCGTCATTGAAAGCTTCTGAGGCGGCAACAAGGGCTTGCTGCCAGGCTGCAAGGTATTCAGGGACAGCCTCAATCTGTTTAATGGCTAGGAGGGGAGTTCTCACAACAATAGGTGAAAAGGTTTCACTGTAGCAGGACTTTGCAGCATCTCTGAACAACGCCAAAGTAACATCTATCTCCTGGCTGTCCCAGTTGTGAACCATACTGCAGCAGGCCCTGTAAGGCGCCCAGACACAGTAGCAACCCACATGGGCTTGGTTATGTTGTAACTGTGCTGTTCTAGCAGAATTACAAAGGGAAAAATGTTTAGAAACTAGATAATATTTTTTATTGGGAGATAATGATTATATAGCTGGTGTGAATCATGGTAACAGAAACATGAGCGCATTGATCACATGGTTAGATGGTGAAGGGGGCGGACTGATTCTGGTTATGAGTCAAGCGCCAAAACAAGGTATCTACTGTAGGGGATCAGAATTTGTTCATGTTGTTGGGTTTGTCAGTTTGAGTTGACTTCTTAGTCTGGCTTTGAGTGGCTGGGTAATTGGATTGCAGGTCACAAACCCGCTTACTTGGAACCTTTCTGGCGGGTCAAGCCTGCTGTTTGACATCCCCCAACTGAAGGTTGGCCTCCTCTGGGGGTAGGTTGTCAGGGAGGTTGTCAGGAGCCCGGCCGTCATAATGGACTAACTGTTGTTCTGTGGCAGGCAGGGCGGTTTTGCGTTGTTTTTGTCTTGCCTTGTAGGGTCTCAGGAAATTGTGGTGGAGGATTTTGTCTTGTTTGCGCTTCCTGAGTCCTTGTACAAGGTAAGTGTTATTTTTGTTTACCTTTAGGATTATTGCTGGGCCTACTTTCTCAGGTTGTAGTTTGCTTTTATCAACATTCATGACCCAAACTTTGTCCCCAACTTTATGTCTATCTTGGATGGGACAAAAGTTCTTTTCAGACATTTTTTTCCTTTTCTGTTTGTTTGTTTACTGTTGGCCTCTATAACTTGAGAATCTGAGTGAGGGGGGACTTTGCTTGGGATTTTGATCTTAGGTCCTGTCAATGCTTGAATGATATTTGGCTGTGTGCTGTATACCAACTCAAAAAGGCTTTTTCCAGTGGATCTGCTCACCCGGGTTTGGCACACAAGTAGTGCAGTTGATAGCTGCTTATACCAGTCTTCAGGTCTCCTGGCGGTGAGCTTGACCAAGGCTTGCACAAGGCTACCATTTAGTTGCTCCACACGTCCATTGGCCTGAGGATGGTAAGGCGTTGTCACAGTGTTCTTGACCCCATTATTGGTGAGGTATATGTTGGTGTCTTCAGAGGCCAATTCTTTCCCTCCATCAGTTATCAGGAGTTCTGGCTTTCTAAACTTGCTGATTATCTCTCTTCATATGAACCGCCACACATCATTGCCAGTGTATGCCTTTACTGCTTGGGCTACTGGCCATTGTGTAGCAAAGTCTATAGTGGTGATGATGTATTTTTTATCATTGTGTTTTCCTGGCATGGGGCTGACAATGTCAAGGGCCCACATCTTGAAGGGTAGTTGTGTGCGGATGTGTAGTACTGATTTTGGAGGGGCTTTGCTTTTAGCAAATTTCTTGCATACTTCACATTGGTCTAGGACTTCTTGAACGTCACAATACAGGGTTGGCCACCAGGCCTTGTGTTTAAGGAACTTGTATAGGTTGCGGCTCTTGGTGTGTCCTAGGTCTCTATGATATTGTAGGATGTTGTGTTCTGAGGCACAGCACAGACACACAACAGGAAATCCTAACCTTATGATTAGATTTGTACTAAGTCTTGGTTAGATGACAGGGAAGGCTATGTGTTTACCTTGCGGCCCTGGAAGAATAATCTCTACTAGTTGTGGAGAGAGAGGCGTGGAAGTATGTGGAGACATAAAGACAAAAATGTGAATAGAACTTAATTTTATTGGTGAATTAGGAAAAGGATTATATAGTGGTTAGGAATACCACAAAACACTACCAGGACAGTAGGATCACTTGCCATCAGCATGAGTGGTGCAAGTGAGTAGTGCAGGATCAAGAAACCAAACAATTTTACTTCCTGATTCAGTCATCAACTCATTTCAAGAGGCAAAAGCAAAAGCAAGAGATTTGTCTTTGAAATGGCACACTGAAGGCAAAATTGAAACATGGTGAATAGCAGTATTCACATCATTGCTCTCCCCTAGATTGGCCTTAGGGGGGTGGTATTTACAAAGGAACTTTGCGTGTACTCTAGCAAAAGGACGGCCACTTGAGAGAAGCTTTACAGTGTATTTGGACCCTTGTTAAAAAGTCACTTCTAAAGGGCCAATCCACAGAGAGTCCAACTTATGTGCGCAACCACCTACTCTGTGTTGGTAGTAAAGTACATGCTCACCAACGTTGAATTTAGGCAGAGGGGAGCGTCCAGCATTATCAGGAGAGAGCTCAAGCATCTTAGTCTTGTATGCAGAAGTGTAGGCAGTGGCCTGTATATTAATTATATGGCTGACTAGATCCTTGATGTGGTTGTCAGGATTCATGGCCTTATCAGAGGTAAGCAAGGTGGGCCCCAAGAGCAAAGGGGTAGTAGCCTCTTGCCCATACAGCATAGCAAAAGGGGAGTATCCAGGAACATAATGTTTGCTAAGGAAGTATGTGAAGAAAGCGGCAGGTAAGTATAGGTCCCAGTTGGCAGCATCAGAGTAGGTGAGCTTCCTCATGATAGAGACCAGGGTTGAATTTGCATGCTCAACTGCCCCATTGTTAGAAGGATTGTAGGGGGCAGAGAAGGACTGGTTTGATCCCAAAGCTTTGACAACAGAGGTTACCAGCTTGGCATTAAGTTAGTCCCATTATCTGAGAGCAACACTTGAGGACAGCCAGAACAGAGTACCCATATGCATTGGCGTTGTCAGTATCAAAGTCATCCAGGTCAGAGTTGTCAGAGATATTGTGAAACAAGAGGAGGATAGGAGGAGCCTCATTATCAGCAGGCTTGACGTCAGATATAGAGGGAGGGATTGAAAGAGACTGGGAATAATTGTCAACCAAGAGCGTCTCTGCCTCTAGGTTTACTGCTCTTTTCCTGCCTGATCTTTTGGATCAGCTCTTTCAACCCAAGGGTTGGTTCAGACTCAAGAATGATGATCTATCTGACCACAGTTATGGCAATCTTGGCGTCAGGGAGGATTTTGCGAGTTCATAGTAAGAATGCAAGGATCACAGGAAGAGGAACCAGAGGTAGAAGTAGCTCAACCTAACCTAACAACTTCTCCAGAATGAGTAAGGTGCATATCCTTCAACAACGTCTTTATGCTCTTCATGGAGAAAAGCATAGCCTTATGAGCTTTGAAGTGAAGGCACAGAAGTTGGTTAACCTTGAGGGCTTGAGCGCAAGCCATGTAGGCTTCATGGGCTGCCAACTGTCTGCTTGTGATCAACTGCTTTCCTTCCATGTAGAATCTATCAGCAAACTCAGCTTTTGTCTCTTTAGGCTTGAAAGCAATGTGCATGAAGATGTCCTTCTTTACTTCCAAGCTAAGGTCACCACCATACTTGTTAATCAGAAGCTGCTTCATATCTTCCCAATTCTCAATGGAGGGCAGCTCAGGCACCACCACCTCCTGGTAGGTCAGATGTAGACAGGTCAGAATATGTTCTTTCTTAACCTTGTCTGAAGCTTGTCTCATGGCATTTTTGTAGATAGTTAGGAAAGCTGCAATGGTCAAGGTTTTGGGATCAAAGACTTGCTTAAAGGCAGGCTTAAAATGTGCTTTGGGAGTTGGACCACCATTTTGCTATCAAGTACGTTTATATGAAGGGAGAACTCTGCCTCGGATTCAGAGGGGGGCTGTCAAGCCCATAGCTGACAAACACTTTCTTCAAGGGTAGTCAGGGTCTCAACAGTGTGGGCACCCGTATCAAAAGCTTCAGTGGTCTGTTGTGCAGTAGCATCTAAGTGTTGACCTTGGGTGGTCACTACTGTGGAGAGCTCAGCCAGTTGAGAAGTAAGGGATGGCCCCACAGAGAGGCAAGGGGCAAACCTATCATTCACAGAGTTAATCATGCCATTCATCTCTTGTACGTCTCTATCCAGTTCAGTATGGTCCCGTTCAATTGATCCACCTCATTATCTAGGAAAATTAGTTCCCTAGCGCATTGGATTCAAGAAGCTCCTGGTAAGCCAGGGCAGCAACCATCTTCATTGACAACCCCAACTGGGCTAGCAGCAGTTGCCATCATTTCATGTAGGGCGGCAAGTTCTTGCTGTAGCTCTGTCACTTGAGCAGTCTATTCAAGCACCTGGGGGTCAGGTTGAGGAGCTTCAGCAGGACGTCCTTGACTGCAAGTAGTTATATGTAGCTTCTGAATAGCGTCCCATATTCTCTTGTCTCAATCTGCCAAAATATCAGAGGGGGGAGAGGGCAAAACATCTGGCTTGGGCGTAGCTAATTCATTCACTTGACTCTGTAGTTTGGCTATAGCAGCAGCAGTGGCAGTCTTTCTTGACCAAACACTGTACTGAGTTCATTAAGGCCACTAGCAGCAAAATCTGCTACATGTTGTAGTTGCTCAAAAGAATATGTTCTGAATGCATTGAGCTGCTGCACAAGTTGTTGGAAGTTGGTGAGATAAGCGTTCAAGGTGGAATCTACTTGAGTTTGCCAGGGTTGTTCTAGCTGGTGAAACTTGTGTAGACGCTCTCTCACGTATTTGGGGATGGACTGGCGCATTTTTTTGATAGAATTAACCAAACAGGTCTGGGAGGTAACTGAGTTGCGCTGATTGTCTGATACCAAGGAAAACAGGTAATGGATCCACTGCTGGTAGGCAGCAAACTGGTCCCAGTGATGAGTAACTGCTGCTTGTGGAGACAAGATTTCTTGAATATGGAGCCCCAACACCATCTGATAGTGGGCCAAGGCAGGCTTCACAAAGGACAATAGTAAGTGCTCAGCGGTGTCAGGATTGACAATTTTTCCCCTCTGGAACTTCAGGCCCAGGAGCAGGAATTGAACCCGGAACCTGGATTCCCCCGGGCCGCTGGGCCAGAGGACCGCAAGACCAACCACCCACATTTTTCTGGGATCAAGCCCCTGCAAGCTGATGTTGAAGAAGACAACCCACCCAGAAAAGTAGATTGAGCCGAGGAAATTATTGCACTAAGTGGAATGCCAATCACAACACCTAATGGAGGCAACCAGGCAACAACTATTAGCTTCATGAGTTTGAAGTCTTCACCAGCAACCAATCAAGAGCCAACCCAAGGAAGAGGCACCAGCCCGCAAACTGGCCCCATGACCACAACGCTAGAGCAAGATAATCAGGTGGCTAAATTGGGAGTCACAACCAATGAAAGAACTCCCGGGCCAAGCGCCATTTTGCTGCCTTTAGACCCAAGTCCCCAATTCCCCTGGCCCTGCCTTTCCCAATGCCCTGATGACTCACACAAAAAATATTAAGTTTGGAGGTGGGGTGCTATATAGACCCAAGGACCCTGCCCTCCAAACTTATTGTCATTTTGAAATAAAGGTTATGTTACTTTGGCTTATACAGCTATTACTGTGTTTTGTATTTGCCGTCTATCAGTTCAGCTCAAGATCTTCTGGTCCGCCTGCCCCACCGCCCTCAGTATTCTGTCCAGTTGATGTACCCTTTGGGCCTGTCCATTTCACCAAGTATCCTTTAAAACCCAAGTACAAGGACTACACGCCAGAGAAAATCATTGAACTAGATCCATTAGCCCAAATCCAATCTGCTGTCAGATACAACTGCCAAGGCCTGTGGATATTCTCTACACCCAAACTGTTTAGAGGAAAGTTTAACTATCTCCCAGCCTACAATATCTATATGGAACTGCCAGTAACACCCAAACTGATGCCCACGTCTTTGCCCGACTTACCAACCAACCACACTGGCAAGCTTTTTGGTATAGTGTACACTACCCTCACAGGGGTGGTGGACACCATTATACCGGCTGCCGGCCCCTGGTCTTGGGTGGGGAAGCCCGCGTCCTACCTTCTCAAGTTAGCTCCTATCTTGTGGTGGGCCCTGCCCACAAGAAACCTGGCCCAAGTTATCCCCAAAAACAACGGGCTGGCTGCCCAAGACTGGATCCCTGACAAGCAGAGCCGGCCGCTGAGAGGAGATGCTGTGGAAATTGGGGAGCCACAATTAATTTGTAGTATTCAGCCCAACTGAACTGCAGCTGAAGGCAAAGGATGACTCCTTCACGGGCTATCCCCAGGGCTACTGACATGACTTGTTCTAATTCAGGGGTACCCAAGGGGTAAGCAACTAGGCAGGGACCATTCCTGAGGTTCAGTACAGTAAGGATAATAGGCTGGTTGGCAATATCTTCCTCAATAGGAGGGCTAGTAATTTCAGGTGAAGTTGACTCTTGTATAGGCGGAGGCAAAAAACCTGAAAACGTGGATGCAAAAGGGATAACCAAGGGGCTTACAGTCCCTATAGTGAGCACCATTTTTGTTGTGTTCTGAGGTGCAACACAGACACACAACAGGAAATCCTAACCTTAGGATTAGATTTGTACTAAGTCTTGGTTAGATGACAGGGAAGGCTATGTGTTTACCTTGCGGCCCTGGAAGAATAATCTCTACTAGTTGTGTCTAGAGAGAGGCGCAGAAGTACTGGAAAACACAAAGACAAAAATGTGAATAGAACTGAATTTTATTGTTGAATTAGGAAAAGGATTATATAGTGGTTAGGAATACCACAAAACACTACCAGGACAGTAGGATCACTTGCCATCAGCATGAGTAGATCAAGTGAGTAACGCAGGATCAATAAACTGAACAATTGTACTTTATGATTCAGTCATCAACTCTTTTTGAGAGGCAAAAGTGAAAGTGAGAGATTTATCTTTGAAATGGCCCACCAAAGGCAAAATCAAAACATGGTGAAAGGCAGTATTCACGACATAGGATGGTGTCTACTTGCTGGTGTGTGGAGATGTAAGGGATAGTTGATCCGTCAGACATTTTTCTGTGCAAGGCCCATACGTGTTGGCAAATAGGTGTTTATTTTTGATTACTGTTTCCTTTTTATGTCATTTGTGCCAGGGGGAAACCCTTGTTTTTTTTGTAGTACCAAGAGAGACCAAACTGGGTTGAGCCCATTTTCCCCTCTTGAGGCATGGATAAACAAGCAGGAGAGGGTGTCTGCCATGACAAGCTTGGCCCCAGGTTTGTACTGTATGAGAATGTTGAATCTCTCCAAGAGCTCCATCCAGCAGGCTTGGCAGCAAGACAGATTTGCTTGAGTTTTGAAATATATGGGCAACTTGTGATTGGTTAATGCTGTGAATTCTTCCTGCCATTCTAGATAACAACGCCATTCAACTAGGCAGTGCACAATGGCCAGCAGTTCTTTGTCGTGGATAGAGTATTGACACTTGCCATCTGTCAACTTTTGTGATTCATAGGCTATGGGCAGGAAGTCACCATCAAAATTTTTGATTTTTAGTACTCCCCCAATGGATGCATCTGAGGCTTTTGTCTCCATTTGGTACTCCTCATTGGGTTTGGGGTACTGTAGGTAGGCGCTGTTGTGAGTTTCTCCTTGAGACATATGAAGAAGAGGTCACACTGGGGGGTCCTTACAAACTTGGATTTGGCGCCAGTTATGGTGGATAGAGGAGCAGTCAAGATGTTGCAGTCAGGCATGAACAGCGTACATAGGCCATTATTCCCAGGAGCGTGTGGAGTTCCAACTTGTCTTTGGGCGGTGGCATTTTGCAGATGGCCTGTATCTTTTGCCTGTTGGGTTTGATGCCGTCTTTTGAGACTATGTGTCCCAGGAAGGGTAATTGCTCGTGAATGAACTGGCACTTGGAGGGCTTGGCTAACAGTTTGTGTTGTGCCAGGGTAGCAAAGACTGTCTCTAGGTCTTTGTAGTGCTGCTCCACCAAGGGACTATAGACAATGATGTTGTCTAGGTAGACTAGGGCATGATTGCCTATGTGCAGGGCAAACACTTTGTTCATGCAGGTCACAAAGGTGGAAGGGGCGTTTGTCATGCCAAAGTTGAGCACCACACACTCTTATGAGCTGTATTTAGTGTGGAAGGCTGTTTTGGGAATGTCTTCCTCCTTAATATGGATCTGATTGTAGCCTGTGGTTAGGTCAATCTTGGAGAAGACTATGGCTCCACCCAAGGCGTCAAAGAGGTTGTCAATAAGTGATAGTGGGTAACAATTCTTGATGGTAACTTTTTTTAGGGCTTGGTAGTCTGTTACTAGACGCAGGGCACCATCTTTCTTGGCCACAAAGAATACAGCAGCCCCAAAGGGAGATTTTGGGGGGCAGATAAGTCCTTTCTCCAATGCTTCCTTGAGGTAAGCGCGTAGGGCATTGTCTTTGTTTAGGGTCAGCCTGTAGATAGGATGTGCTTTGGGTAAAGCTCCTTTGAGCTGGATGGAATGTTGGATGTGTTTCTCTGGGGGCAACCCAGGTAGAGCTTCCTTGAAGATTTCTGGATGGCAGGCCACAACTTTGCAATCCTGAGGTGTGAAGGTATCCTGGTGATCTTTAAAATGTATGATCTTGTACTGGCAGGAGTCCCAGTCAATTGCATTCAGGTTTTCCTTTTTGTCCAGGGTCTCTGTGATGCTCACAAAGACGTAGTTGTGTAGGAGTTGATCCACTGAGTCAGGGTAGATCTGGTGGTTGACACCTTCACGCTTGATGGTCAACACCAAGGTTGCCCAGTCTATTTGAGGATTGTTCTTTCATAACCAATCTAACCCCAGTAGAATATCAAGCTTTGAGAAGTTGATAATGGGACCTTGGATGATTGAGTGGAGGTTCTCAAGTATGACAGAGAAGGGGCAGTTTCCCTTATCACAGCAATGTGGTGTTCATCAGCTAGGACCACGTTTCTAATCCTCAAAGAATTAGTGGATAGCTTGAACTTGTCCACAAAGCTGCTGTTGACTAGGGTTCAATCCGCGCCTGAGTCCAGGAGTGCCAAGCCTGTGTAACTGCAAAAATAGAAAAGATAGGACATCAGTTTATTGGGATGTCTGGCAATGGTGTACAGTACTGAGTCCTCTGAGGGCACTTGGATCATTGGGCATTGTTTCACATCTTTGGGTTGGTACTCATCATTGGGCAATTCAGGAGTTGTGTGGGGAGAGCTTGGCTTGCTTAATGCTCTCCCTGAGCTTTTCCCTTGTCTTGATTGCCTTTTGTGGCAGTGATACAGAAATGGATACAATTTGACTGGCCATTGTTCCCACTTCCATGTCCATTTGAACCTGTGGGTTTATGGTTGGTGTTGTTCCTGTTGTTCCCAGGGGGTGGTTGAGTGGAACGCTTGCCTGTGTGAGAATCCTTGGGTCTTTCTTGTTTTCCTGTTTTTGCCTTATGGAGAGTGTTGGATGTTTGTTCCACTTTCTCTGCTTTGCAATACAGACTCTGTAGGTCAGTCACCTGGTCCAGATTCATGTGCCTTGTTACATGTGACTTAAGGGCTTCATAGTACATGAGGTGTGTATCTGGGGTTCCAAAGGCCATGTCAGAGGGTGTGCGTAGTTGGAGTTCCTCTTAGGCACAGGTGGGTTCCTTCACAGTGCCTGTCTGGGTTAAGTTCTTTACTTGATGTATGATCATGAGTGCAGTGTCCTTAAGCACAAACCTTGCCAAGAAGTCTTGTTTGAAGGTATCCCAGTTCATCTTGGTGTGTTCCTTGTGCCACTTGTTGCACCAGGAGCCAGCATTGTGGGTCAGTTAGGTGGAGATTCCTGCAATCCAAAATGCTATGAGAATTCCATCTGGGCCAGTTTTCTCTGAGCAGACTGAATCCATGTGGCATTTTTGTTGTTGTTGGCCCCAGCAAAAGGTTCCAACTCAGCGCTTTGTAGTCTTTGGGCTACATAGGCGGGCATGGTGTTTTTGTCAGTTAGTTGTGGGATGGTGGTGGCCGTCTGGAAGAACCCTTGTGCAGACATGGTGTTGAAGGCAGGTAGTGGGATCATCATGTTCTGGTACAGGACAAACCCATCAGGTATCTTGGTACCAGGGGTGTATGGAGTTCAGTCCAGTAGGAGGCCAGACATGATTCTGTCAAGGATTTGTTGGCCGCAGCAAGTACAGACAACAGGCAGAATTTTACAAGATGCAATAGGATGGAGAACCTACCTGTGCTACCAATGTTGTAACTGTGCTGTTTTAGCAGAGTTGCAAGGGGGAAAATGTTTAGAAACTGGATAATATTCTTTATTGGAAGATAATGATTATATAGCTGGTGTCAATCATGGGTAACAGGAACATGATAGTGTTGATCACATGGTTGGATGGTGAAGGGGGTGGCTTGATCCTGGTAATGATTCAAGTGCCAAAACAAGGTATCTACTGTAGGGGATCAGAATTTGTTCATGTTGTTGGGTTTGTCAGTTTGAGTTGACTTCTGAGTCTGGCTTTGAGTGGCTGGGTAATTGGATTGCAGGTCACAAACCCGCTTACTTGGAACTTTGCTGGCGGGTTGATCCTGTTGTTTTGACAGTTACTTGAAAGATACAAAGGCGGGTTTTGGTTGAATGGAGCCAACTGACAATGTCAGTCCCTTTGACACCACCCGCAAAGGATTCAAGCTAGAGGTTGAGCATGTGTTACAAGAGATCTTACTGGGGCATGGTAATGCTTTTGTTGCACTGCCCAACGCAGAGTTGGTTATACACACTTGTGAGTACCAACTGGTCTTGGTAGATGACATACCTGTTAGGGATGTCTCCCTTACAGATTGGCAGGAAAGTCTCTTGATGGGGAGTAGTCATACAGCCCATACTCTGTCCTTTCTTGGGGGAATTTTATCTTTAGTTAGGTTGTAAACCTACCACTTCTACTGCTGTTGCAACTAAGCCAATTAGATTTCAGTATTTGATTGGGGAAGACAACAGTCTAATAGAAAGGACATGAATAAATAAAATAAAAGTATTGTTTATTGTAGAATATTGTGATTAATATACTATATGGGAAAAGCCACACAGCCACAAGGGGGTGGCATGATGGCATGTTCCATTTAAGGTTCAAAGCCAAGGAATAACTTGTGCAGGGATCAGCAGGTTGAATTGATAGCACTCCTAATTAGGAGAAATTGCCTGCAATTTGATACTGCCTTTGGATTGGTCCATGTTTGTCATGATCTGAGGCGCGGCACAGAGTCACAACAGGAAATCCTAACCTTAGGATTGGATTTGTACTAAGTCTTGGTTAGAATGGCAGGGAAGGCTATGCAATTACCTTGTGTCCCCAAATGAATAATATCTGCTAGACGTGGCTAGAGAGGCACCAAAGTATGTGAAGACACAAAGACAAAAATGTGAATAGAACTTAATTTGTATTGGTAAAAGTGAAATGGAATATATACTGTGTAGCTTTACCACAAAACAGTACATGGACGGTAGGATCACTTGCCACAGGCATGAGTGGGATGAGTGAGTTGTGCAGGTTCAGGAAACTGAACAATTGTATTTCCCAATTTGGAGCCAGTCTCATTTTAAAGGGCAAAAGCAAAAGAAAGAGATTTTTCCTCAAAATAACCCAACAAAGGCAAAATTGAAACATGGTGAATGGCTGCATTCACAACATTACCCCCCTCTAGATTGAACTTAGGGGGTGATACTTGCGGAGGAACTTAGCATGCAAGCAAACAAAATGACAGCCACTAGAGAGGAGCTTTACATTATACTCCAATCCTTGCTTAAAGGTCACTTCTAAGGGCCCAATCCACAACAATTCTAGCTTATGAGCTTGTCCTCCTACTCTGTGTAGATATTACAGAACATGGTCTCCAATGGCAAACTCAGGCAGGAGAAATCCTGACATTGTCAGGGGAGAGCTACAGTAGCTTGGTCTTATAGGCAGACGTGTAGGCAGTAGCCTGTATATCAATGATGCAGTTGACTAGATTTTTGATGTGCTCATCAGGGTTCATGGCCTTATCTGAGGAGAGTAGGGGGCCCCAGGAGCAACAGGGTAGTGGCTTCACAACCATACAGCATAGCAAAAGGGGAGTACCCATTGACACAATGCTTGCTAAGGAGATAGGCAAAGAGAGCAGTAGGTAATTATAGATCCCAGTTGGCGGTGTCAGAGTAAGTAAGCTTCCTCATGATAGAAACCAGTGTCAAGTTGGCATGCTCAACTGCTCCATTAGTGGAAGGATTATAGGGGGCAGAGAAAGACTGGTGTGACCCCAAAGCTTTGACAACAGAGGTTACCAGCTTGGCATTGAAGTTAGTCCCATTATCTGAGAGCAACACTTGAGGACAGCCATGGCAGTAGAAAACATCTTGTAACAGGGAGGCAGCAGTTGTCTTAGCCGTGATGTCCTTTGTAAGGCGAGCCTCTACCCACTTGCTGAAGTGATCAACGGCAATCTGGATAAAGCAACACCCAGAACGTGAGCGGGGGAGAGGACCTACCGCGTCAATGCTGACAGTGTGAAAGGCATGTTGAGGGGGGACTAGCTTGAACTTATGAGCGGTGGCTTTAGGACGTTGGAGCTGGCAATCATGGCAACTAGCAATAATATCTGGGATCAGCAAGCAAAGATTTTCCCAGAAGTAATTCTTCTGGAGCCAGGCATGGATCTTGGCAATGCCTCCATGTCTCATCTTCTTATGGGCTTGCAGCATCAACAAAAGGCAAATACTAGGCCTTACATAGGGCAAGTAGTGGTCTTAAACCTTCTTGAAAAGTTGATTATATCAAATGAGGGTGTCTTCAGATAGCTTAGAAAAAGCAACTCAAACTTCCTCTGTCTTGCTCTCCCATGACAAAGGGTATCCAATTAGTTCATACAACTGGTCAGCTTCAGCAGGGTGTAGAGCAAGGATGGGCATTCTGGACAGTCTATCAGCATTCTGATGTTGAATCTTGGGGCAGTGCAGCACAGTGAAGTCATACCCTTGCAATCAGAGAGCTCATCTATCTATTCATCCTTCAGGCTTCTTGAGTTTCTGTAGCCATTTGAGTGGAGCGTGGTCATTAACCACAGTGAAATGGGTGCCATATCCATAATGGCAGAACTGCTTTACAGCATGCAGCACAGCAAGGCACTCCTTCTTGGTCACACTGTAGTTCTTCTCATGTTTATTCAGGACACAAGAGGTATAAGCTACAGGGTGATCCAAACCCTCATCATCTAGTTGAGCCAAGATAGCCCCAATAGCCAGGTCACTAGCATCAGTATATAAGATGAATTTCTTATTATAGTCAGGATATAATAATATGGAAGCCTATTTTGAGTTTTTGCTTGAGGGTTTCAAAGGCTTGTTGTTGACTGGCAGTCCATTTGAAAGGGATATTACTGTTGTAACTGTGCTGTTTTATAAGAGTTACAAGAATCAAAAAAAATAGAAACTAGATAATAATCTTTATTGAGAGATAGTGATTATATAGTCATTGTGAATCAAGGATAACAGAAACATGATTGTGTTGATCACACGGCTGGATGATGAAGGGGGTGGCTTGATCTTGGTAATGGGTCAAGCGCCAAAACAAGGTATCCACCATAAGGGATAATCATCTTTTTATTTTGTTGTATTTGTCAATTCAAGTTGACTTCCTAGTCTTGCTTATAGTGGCCGGTTAATTGGATTGTGGGTCACAAACTTGCTTGTTTAGAACCTTGCTGGCGGGTCAAGTCTGCTGTTTTGACATTACGCAACAGCTGGATTAAGGGTTCACTAGTGTCAGCAAAATCAGGGATAAATTTTCTATAGTATCCCATCATCCCAGAAAGACTTGGACTTCTTGAAGGTTGGTGGGCGGAAGCATTTTGTCAATGGCTTTGACTTTCTTAGTCATGGGGCGGATTCCTGTCTGAGTCACCTCATGGCCCAAGAATTCAAGGCGTTCTTTGAAGAAAGCACACTTAGATGGTTTTAACTTGATTCCAGCCTCACAAATCTTTATGAACACCTCTTTGAGATGAGCCAAGTGATCAGTGAAGGTGACGCTGAAGACAGTTATATCATCTAAGTACACTAAAACACACAAGAGCTTCAGATCACGGAGAATGGAACCCATGGTTTTTTTGGTAGATAGCTGAAGCATTGCAGAGTCTTTGAAGCATTTTAGTGGGCTCAAACAATCCTTCAGAAGTGATGAGTGCACTCTTCTGTCTATCTTTGAGAGAGAAATCAACTTGCTAGTATCCAGAAGCCAGATCCATTGCAGAGAAGAACTTAGAGCCCCCAAGGTGGCAGAGAGCATTGTCAATGCATGGTAAAGGGTAGGAGTCCTTTTTGATTAAGGAATTTAAGCGTCAGTAGTCCATCACAATATGATTACCTTCATTCTTCTTCTTCAGTATAAGCAAGGGGAAGCCCATGGACTTTGAGAAGTAGCAAGCAGTCCAGCATCTAAAAGATGCTTAAGCTCTTTAGACACCTGAGCATCTTTTACTCAACTGCAGCAGTAGGG
This sequence comes from Entomophthora muscae, assembly GCA_014839935.2. NCBI lineage: Eukaryota > Fungi > Entomophthoromycota > Entomophthoromycetes > Entomophthorales > Entomophthoraceae > Entomophthora > Entomophthora muscae. The sequence goes on from QTSX02007240.1 coordinate 166,761, forward strand.
TTTAGCACAAAAGGGGGAGCATCACCAGTATCAATCTGGTGAATGACGCCTTTGGCTAACCCATAATCTGTGATGTCCTTAGCAAAGATATTCAAAAACTGGTCCAGTAGGTCAAGCACCTCATTCTGTTGAACTAGGGATAGCTGCAGAAAGTCTTGATCAGTAAACAATGATAGGACTTGGGGCTCATCCTCAGGTTATTTAAAGTCTAGGAACGTATCAAAGGGATTGAGAGATAGAAGGTCAGGAGCATTCAATAGCTTGCCATAGCCAACAACCTGCACTCTAGACACATGTATGGAGAGGGCAGTTAAGTTGGCAATTAGCAGTTGAAAAGGGTCTTTATGAGAGACATCTAAGATTCCTGGACAGAGATAGGGTTTGTTGCGCCCTAGCAAGGGAGGAGAGTATAACTCTAGGAATGTACACTCGGGAAGCTCATACAATATTTGAGAGTCTAGGATAGTTTGAGACCCAGGCAGAATAGTCACAGCAGAAGTGGCCAAGAGAGGAATCCCTTCTGACGCGGGGCAAGCCATAGGAGGACACTTCATATTGGAGGAATGGGTTTGGTATTTTAAAGTGAAAACACCAGTGGGATATTCCAAGGCACATGTATTGAGGCTCTTGGGGAACTTTAATTGGCTCTTCAAATATCAGAGGGACTTTGTATCCCAAGATAGAGAGGAAGCCATCCTTTAAGTTGATGATCCCATTATATTCCCTAAGGAATTGAGTACCAACTAGCAGGTCATAGGTCTTGTTCTCCAGGACAACAACAGGCGCGGCCAAGAGCAACTTGCCAAATTACATGGGCAGAGCAGAATAAGCTCCTATAGCGCAAGTCATGGACAGCCCAGCTGTGCCATATAATTGATGATAGTTAAGTTTGGGGGAAAGTTTGAGTTTCTTGACCAGCTTTGAGGAGACAACATTAACAGAAGACCCTGTGTTTAAGACAGCCTTAATTTCCACCTTTTGGATGGATATTTCAACACAAGTGGTTGTGCAACTAAAGGGAGGGAGGACAGCCAGAATGTCTTGAGCTTCTGTTAGTTCTTTGTCCCACTTTTCAATCATTCATCTGAGGCCCAGGAACTCCTTATAGACCGTCTGGAGAGGGAGCAAGACGGGGCCGTTTTTGAACACAGCCTCAGCAACCTCAGCATATTCTTCAGAAGACTTAAAAAGCAATGGAGATATCTTGGCTTGGGTGAGGTAAGGGCAAGAGACAACCTCCTTGGCTTTAGGCAGAGGCTTGGCAGTTTTAGTAGTCTTCCCATAACGTAGTTTATAAGGAACTGTAATAATTTCAGGGACAGCCAGGACAGAGTATCCATAGGCATCAGGATCTTCTACATAAGAATTGTCAATTTCAGAGTCATCAGATATGTTGTGGAATAGCAACAAAATGGGAGGAGCCTCATTGTCAGCAGGCTCAGAGTCAGCAATAGAGGGGAGAACTGGAGGAGACTGGGAAGAATTGTCAACCAAGAGCGTCTCTGCCTCTAGGTTGACTGTTCTTTTCCTGTCTGTTCTTTTGGATCAGCTCCTTCAACTCAAGGGTTAGTGTAGACCCGGGAATGGTGACCTATTTGTCCACAGTTATGGCAACCCTGTTTTTGAGGAGGATTCTGTAAGTTTACAGTAAGGATACATAGCCCACGTGAAGACAAACCAGAGGTAGAGGCAGCCCAATTCTCCTGCATAACTGCCCCAGAATGGGTAAGGTGCATATCCTGCAACAGTGTCTTTATGCTCTTCATGGAAGAAAGCATGGCTTTATGGGCCTTGAAGTGAAGACACAGGAGCTGGTTAACCTTGAGGGATTGAGGGCAAACCATGTATGTTTCATGTGCTGTCAACTGGCGGCATGTGATCAGTTGTTGTCCTTCCATGTAGAATCTGTCTGCAAATTTGGCTAGGGTCCCCTTTGGCTTGAAAGCAGTGTGCATTAAAGTGTCCTTCTTCACTTCCAAACTAAGGTCACCCCCAAACTTGTCAATCAGAAGCTGCTTCATATCTTCCCAGGTTTCAATGGTGGGCAGCTCTGGCAAAACTTCCTCTTGGTAGGTCAGGTGTAGACAAATCAGAATGTGCTTCTTATTGACTTCATCCAAGGCTCTTATCATGGCAGTTCTATAGATAGTTAGGAAAGCTGCAATGGTTGAGGTTCTGGGGTCAAAACTTGCTTAATAATAGGCTTGAAATGTGCTTCTGGAGTTGAGCCACCATTGTTGCTATTGAGTATGTTTATGCGTGGGGAGAATTCTGCTTCTGACTTGGTGGGGGGCTGCCTGGACCACAGCTGGCAAACACTATCCTCAAGAGTAGTCAAGGTGTCAGCAGTGTGGGTGCCCGTATTATTAGCAAGGGTGGTCTGCTGCTCAGTAACATCCAGGCGCTGACCCTGTGTAGTTACTACCAAGGAAAGCTCAGCCAGTCAGGAAGTAAGAGACAGGCCTACCAAAAGGCAAGGGGCAAACCTGTCATTTACTGAATCAACCACTTCACTTAGTTCTTGTACATATTTATCAAGCTCAGAGTGATCTTGCTTCAGGAGGTCCACTTCATTGGCTAGAGCTATCAACTCTCTAGAAAAATGGATGCAGGGGGCTCCTGACAAGCCAGGGCAACAACTATCTTCACCCACAACTTCAGTTGGACTAACTACAGACGCCATTGCCTCACGCAAAGTAGCAACCTCTTGTTGTAATTCAGCAACCTGAGCTGTCAGCGCAAGCACTTGAGGGTCAGGCAAGTGACTTTGGGGGGCAATCCTGACTGCAGGTAGATACTCTTAAATCTCAACTGGTATCACAGAGCCTCTGTTCTCTATCTGCTAACTCATCTTATGGTGGAGAAGACAGGGCATCTTCTTTGTAGGCAGAAAGTTCATTTACTTGAGTCTGGAGTTTGGCAATGATAGTGGCAGTAGCAGCCCTTTCTTGATCAAAGCCCTTGCCAAGTTTGAAGAGGCCCTTTGCAGCATAGACTGCTACTTGATGTAATTGGTCAAAGGAATAAGCACTGAACTTGTTAAGTTGTTGCACAAGTTGTTCAAAGTTGGTGAAATAGCCATTTAAAGTAGAGTCTACTTGGGCATGCCAGGGCTGTTCCAGCTGGTGGAACTCATGAAGGCGCTCTCTGACATACTCAGGGATGGATTGGCGCATTATTTTGATGGTAATAACCAAACAAGACTGGGAGGTGACAGAGTTGCATTGATTGTCAGATACTAAGGAAAACAGGGAATGAATCCACTGCTGGTAGGCCGCAAACTGATCCCAGTGATGGGTGACAGCAGCTTGCAACAATGAAATTTCCTGAACATGAAGCCCTAATACCATTTGATGAAGGACTAAGGCAGGTTGTCAGAAGGACAAAAATAAGTGTTCAGCGGAGCCAACCGCTGAGAAGAGATGCTGTGGAAATTGTGGAGCTACAATCAATTTGTAGTATTCTGCTCGGCTGAACTGAGCTGGAGGCAAGGGATAGCTCTGTCACAGGCTATCCCAAGGGCTACTGCCATGAATTGTTCCAAGTCAGGGGTACCCAAAGGGTAGGCTACTAGGAAGGGACCACTCCCAAGGTTCAATACAGTAGGGACAATAGGCGGGTTGGCAAAGTCTTCCTCAATAGGAGTACTGGTAATTTCAGGAAAAGCCAGCTCATGTATGGGAGGAGGCAAAGGTCCTGAAAATTTTGTTTCAAAAGGGATAACCAAGGGGCTTACAGCCCCTGTAGTGAGCACCATTTTTGTTGTGATCTGAGGCGCAGCACAGAGTCACAACAGAAAATACTAACCTTAGGAGTGGATTTGTACTAAGTCTTGGTTAGAATGGCAGGGAAGGGTATGTGATTACCTTGTGGCCCTGAATAAATAATATCTATTAGACGTGGCTAGAGAGGCGCCAAAGCACGTGGAGACACAAAAACAAAAAAGTTAATAGAACTTAATTTTATTGGAAAATAGGAAATGAAATATATAGTGGTTTACAATACAGTAGTTTTAAAAGCTATGGCAGCAACCAAAAATACCTCAGATTTAAACAAAATGATTTCAGACTTGAACAAAATCTAACTCTCAGGTTAAAATATACACTCTGTTAACAGGGTTTATTGGCGTTAACGGGAAAAATGAGTCAACACAGCAACAAAGGGCTCACACACAAAGCAAAACCATTCAAAATACAATCTGAAATACATTGATTCACAAACAAAATGGTGTGAGTTGACTTTTGGTGCACATATGTTTACTATGTGAATTGGTGACAAATACACCCAAGCAAAGTGAGTCAAAACTCAATCCACAAACAAAACACAATAGCAACTCACTATGTAAACAAAATCACTCACTCAATGTGTGCAATGGGTTGTAATCATGAATGATACCAAGGTATCTAAATAAGACACAAGATCTGAAACATAAATTTTAAAAATATTGTGTTGGGTGCTTAACTTGGCGTAAATCTGGGAAAATGGGTGGAAATTATTTCAGGTATTCTAAAATGGGTGTTGTAAACCAGAAACAACTAATTAAGAAATATAAAAAATCTATAATCGGTATATTGGGTGGGAAAAATATTAATCAAATATCCATATTCAGATAAAAAGCAAAAATTAAAATTAGGGATTAACTTAACTAAGTTTTATTTAATATTTTATTAAATTTTAAATTGAAAGGAACACAACAACAGAGTACCAATACACCTGTTGTGCGCTGCAGTCACAGTTGCCCCTGCGGGTCAAAGAATAGAGTTAGTGCAACCCAAGCGCCTACTCAAGAAAGAGACGGGAGAGGAGATTTCCATAATGATGCTGCACTGACACAGCCAGTTCAAGGAGCACAAGCTGCTAGGGTGCAGAGCATAAACCCTCGGGTCCCAAAGCTGACCCAGAAGCCCACCAAGGTCACCACTACAAAGAAAGTTAGAAACAAGGAGGTAGAACTTACTTTGTATGTGTTTGATGTTGTGTACTGGCAAGAGTTGGTCCTGTCAGCCATGCTGGAGAAGGAGAAGCCTGTACTTAATACTAGCTACAAACCCTATGTCAGTGATGGCAATCAGGAAGAGGACAAGGAGCCTGAGTTCTTCACAACTGACAAGGGACAGTTGGTGCTCAAAAAGGTTGCTGCGTTTTACACCAAGGTGCCCATGCCCTGTGTTATGCCCAATGCCAATGAGTCATTTCCCACTGCTAAAAAGCCCGCTCAGAAGCGCATCACCAACATTAAATGCATCATCCTGCTTAAGCTAATGCGTGAATTAGGCAATTACAAGGCAGCTGTGGCCCTTGTTGGGGTGGATTCCAAGTACGCCAGCAAGACCTTCAACAAGTTCATTGATACTGACCAAGTCCTTGCCGCAGAGAAATCCTTGTGTGTTTCCACTATGCTCACCAAGGAGCACAAATGGGCAATCCACCAGTTGATCACCCGGAACTGCCATCTTAAACTGGCAAATATACAGGCAATGGTCAATTCCACTTTTGGGGTTGAGGCTTCCATTTTCTTTTACTACCATCTGCTGAAGAAGATGCGCTTTTCCTGGAAAAAGCTCGGGGTATCTCTGTACAATTAGAATAGCCCAACCAACATTGAGACCCGGAAAAACTATGCAGAGACGTACACTGCCCTCAAAGCCAAGGGACGGTCAAATTTTACTATATTGACAAATTGGCATTTGCCTTGTCTATGCGCAATGCATATGGCTATGTCCCCAAAGGCTCCAATGATGGGGTAGCTTGGTGTGCTGCAGTCCGCGCCACAGCCTATTCAATGGTGGCTCTCCTTGGTCCAAAGGAGGTTGAGCTCTACCAAATTATATTGGGTTTGCATAACAGCAGGACCTTTCTATCATTTCTTCAATTGGTCCAGGAGCACCTGAGGTGCACAATCCTGGGCTTCACCAACGTCATTGTGCTGGGCAATGTTGGTCTCCATAAGATGGCTGATATTCTCAAGGAATTCCCAATAATTGACACCAACAGCGCAGTGGGCCCCCAGCAATTGGCCACAGCAAATTTGTGCCTTCTCTTCTTCCCTGCTTATTTTCCCTTCCTAAATCCCATCAAGGAAGTCTTTTGGTGGCTCAAGCGAGTTGTCAAGCGAGGAACCCCAACTGGAACTGAGGACCTCTTTTATTTGCTGCAGGCTGGGATCCACACCCTCCCAGCTGAGACTGTGGCCAAATTCTATGACCACGCTGATTTGTTCATCCCTGCGTGCCTAGCCAAACAGCCAATCAATTAAAGGCTTAGTGTGTCCAATTTTTTATTCTCTAATTTACTATTCAAGATTTATTAATTATCATTTTATATTTAGATGTTTTCAAGCCCACAATCACATTCAGCAGGACAATCAATGAAGGTTAGTAATTTATTTATTTATAATCATTTTTTATTGTGTCATCTAAGGGTATCCCAAATGCTTGATACTGGATTACGCAAACGCATTAATATCACTTTTGGAAAATAAATATAATAATAAAAAAAATTAAATGTAAAGTGTACAAATTAGAAGTAGATTTTATATACATATATTATTATGCTTTTATTAAGACCTTCTCTGGGATATATTTTGCAAATCTTGTTTGCTAAAATAAGAATTAGAAAATTTTATTATAATAAAAATAATATAAATTGCAATGTAATTATTTAGAAGAGAGAATTTATTAAGAGCGCCTGTAGTGAGTTCTTCTGTATGTACCCACCCCGCAATGAAGGTGGCACACAACCTCCACTGCCACACTGTGGACGGTGGATACACCCTTATTAAAAAACTCCCGCCTGCTGGTGAATGGGAGTAGGGTCAGGTGCAAATGGAGGAGCAGCTTCTCTGGCGGGGCTGCAAACCCGTAGATACCATCCAGGACCAGGGCGTCCTGGATAACGTGATCCACCAAGTCATACCTGGGGGACCTTCTTCCCGTCCAAGGAGAGCCTGGCCTTGTTGATTACTAGAAGGACTCTGTCAAGATCCTCCACACTGGCGCTCATTCTGAAGTAGAAGAGATACCTGAGGTAAACCACCAGATGAAGCCTTTGCCCAGCAAAGGCTTCCGTAAACTTGCATAATTTATTGAGAACTGCACTGATCTTCTTATCATACTTGGTCTTTGCAAAGGTCAGCTCCATGGCTGCAGGGACCCCGTCTTGTTGGCACTCCAGGCCAACCCAAAGTTAGAAAGGAGGATTTTTGTCTTCTTGACAGCTGTTGTATCTAAAACAGCCAGTTTTCCCACTGCATGGCCAAAGTTGTCCAGCAGTTAAGAAATTGTATGCTCTAAGAGGAAGCAGAAGCAAGCAGCCACATGGGCCTGGTCCATCTCCAGTATATTCTTGAATGGGAGTGTTGCCAGGACGTCCCAAACAAGCTCAATGGAGTTTACACAGTAAACTCCACTGAGGTTAACCGGGTCCAGGTGGGCATCCTTGTAGGCAGTAACTTCCCACTAAGATACCCCTTACCATGTGTCAGCACGGCCAATGCCTCCTGCAACACTGGAAAGGACTCGTGGATGCGGTCCTCCAGCTCCTGCAAGACAGGGGGGCAGATACAGCTGCTTGGCCACATGAGTGGCGTAGTTGGCATAGAATGTGGCAGGGACAAAGGGGACCAGGACTTGGCAGAGTTCACCATCTATGTTCTCTAAAAAGCAGGTAAGTATTTACAAATTTTTATTAATTCTATTTTTTATGTTACCTTCACATGTTTCTTCCTTGCTGGCCACTTCATCAGGCTTGGCCATTCTTGGCGCAAGCAGTTGTGCAGGTGATTCTTTATCCTCTGTTCTGGCACGCTTGGCAGGTTTGAGATATTAATACATCTCTGGGTTGTCAACCCAGACAGACAGTGCAGAAAGATTGTATGACTTAAATTGCAGGCCCTCAACCACTGTCTTCTGGACATTGAGAAGACGCTTGATGGTCTTTTCAGGGGTGTCTGGCATTTTTGTCATTAGGGCCTTTGCAGACACCTTGTCTATTTTGTCTCTGTCAAGGACAGCGGACTTCACTTTGGCTTTGACCTTGCAGTCAATGTCTTTGCTTTTGGCAATTGCCAAGTCAAGATATATCAGAAGCTTCTCCAATTCTCTCACTAATTTTTCACTAACCTTTTCATATGTTTTTATACCTTTCACCCAAATAAATTCTGTATTATTTTGATACTGTTGCATCTTTGTTTATTCCTTTTTGTTTTCCCATTTACTACATTATCCCATCTTTTTACCCATTTTGTATATTTTTTACGCTCATCTCAATATGTGTTGTTTGCTTTGTGTTGGCATTGTTTCCTTGATTACCATATTATTTTTGGCGCTTTGAACAGCCCCTTGTGAAAATATTAACAACAATTTGGTGATCAGCTAAATTTGAATTATAAAATTATGTGTTAACTGTTTTTAGATAAAGTTGTTACTGATCCAAATTCAAACCCTTAATGATAAACTTTAAGCCAATCAGGAGCCAATTGATAAAGTGATTGTTGTGACATAAAGGGCCATTCAATAATTTTTGGTGTATGTGCGCTAATTAATATGATTTACTGGATGTTTTGCCATTATACACTATTGCTGCTGTGGCAATTTGTTGATGGACTAGTGCCCAATCAGCTGCTGGGTTATCACTAGTCCATCAACAACTTGCCACAGCAGCAATGGTGTATAATGGCAAAACATCCAGTAAATCATATTAATTAGCGCACATACACCAAAAATTATTCAATGACCCTTTATGTCACAACAATCATTTTATCACTTGGCTCCTGATTGGCTTAAAGTTTATCATTAAGGGTTTGAATTTGGATCAGTAATAACTTTATCTAAAAACAGTTAACACATAATTTTATAATTCAAATTTAGCTGATCACCAAATTGTTGTTAATATTTTCACAAGGGGCTGTGTCTGGGTACTAAAAATAACTTTGTTCTGGATCTAGATACATGACATAGTAAATATATGTTTTTATAGAAATAAACTGAACATAAAGAATAAAACCAACTATAAACAAAGAGAACATGAACAATTGAAATTCAAAATAAAGATAATATAAATAGAAAATGTTTGGCAATAGGGGGTTTGCTGGGGCGGGGAAGAGTGGTGCCTAGGAGGCAGAATAGCGCAGGAAGGAAGACGTAGAGGCAGTGCTGGCCTGGGGGGTCTGGGATTGGGTGGGTTGGGCTTGCGGGTGAGGGGTTTTAGTGGCGGGGGTGGAGGCAGGAGGATTTTGCGTGATGGCTGCCATATAACACTTGTTGTATTCCTCATTGGTCATTGGCTAGATAGGCTGGTAGGTGGCAGTGGCCTAAGGTGAAAGGCGCTTGTCTTTCTGTGATTGGTTGCCCATGTTCACATGAAAGACAATTTGGGCAAACAAGTCAGCCATCATTTGACAGCCAAGGAGAAAATTGTGGTCAAGGACCCCAAGATAGAGGTCGTTGAAAGCCTGAGGGTGGTGCTCCCATAGTGTATCTCCAATGTTAAAGAAGACAACATCAGCCAGATGAATGTCTGCATGGCCAGCAAGGTAGACTGAGGCCTGGTGCCCACATTGCTGGATGGCCTTGAGGGCGGTGGAGCTACCCTCCATCTGGTGGCTCAAGAAAACCTGGTACTTGGAATTTGAGCCATCCCAGGAGTTGAGTAATCCACCAAGGATGTGGCTGTATGAGTAGTCATTGATGAAATCTGGGTTTGTCTAATAGTAGACAAAACCCTTGGCTGAAACAGCCAGAAACACACCAATGAAAGTCCTCTTCTTGACCTTCTTCCTTCCTTTTTGAGTGGCGGCTCTTCCTTGCTTGCCAAAAGCATCAAAAGCTATTGATAGCTTGTAATAGGAGATGAACATGACATCATTAGTTAGACTAGTCAGGCATTGGACCAGGGTTGATTTGATGACGGTGTCATACGGGGAATCCTCAGCGCCATCTCATTGATTGCCGGCAAAATTGGTGTCAAGGGTCTGGATGTACAAGTATTCCGGCTATTGCCATCACACCTAACATCCAGTCATTGCCCAATTTGGTGCCTTTCCCATATACCATTTGACATACCAGAAACGGCAACAAACCAATATCACATGACTGTCCAGGTATCCAGCAACTCAAACCCATCCAGCACATGACCAACCCCTGGGTTTGGTCCAACTAAAATCCCCGCCACAGCTAAAACTATATAAGTCTAAAATATTACCCAATAAAATATACTTCTTCTCTTCCTAATTCTATATTCAAAGCTTCCCCAAAAGGTGCTCCTTATCATTGGTAAGAATCCATATTGAAGCCACCTTCCCATACATCCAGAGCTACACCATGCGCTCAGACACCCAAATGCCATGATGCGCAAGTTGCTTCTGGACCTGGGTCAAGTGAAGCTTGGGATCCCACTGGAGGAGTTCAAGCATGATTGGGTATGTCTCAGATATTTGTGACTTGGGGGCCTTCTTGGGCTTCTTGGCTGTCCCAATCAGATTCCCCCTGTTCATCAGGTTGTTGAATTCCCGCATGACAGTAGCTTGGGTAAATTGCAACTGGGCGGCAATCTGTTCCCAGGTTGACCCTGTAGATTCAGTGCCACAATTTCCTGAAGAATTTGGGCGGTGATGATTTGTTGCTTGGGGTGCTGGGCCGGGAGAGCTGAAGCCTGATTGGCTGTAGGGGGGCAGGTTGGCTGGTGGCAGGAAGTTGTTCTGAATCAAGGTTGCCATCCTGATTGGTTGGTTGGTGGGAAGGTTGTGCAGGGGTGGGTATGGGAGCAGGGGAAGAGCTAGACACTAAGTGACTCTCAAACAAGTCAAAGCCATAGGGGTTGGTGGTCAGTAACAGATCAGCTTTCTTGTTACCCGCCTCAAAGGCTTGGAGTTAAACAGGTACCTCCACATGCTGAGCCTCGCCTCCATTGAAGCTGGCTTGGCTGCTTGTGCCATTGAAGATGTTGCTAGTAAAAACCATTGTAAAAAACCTAGGATAAAATTACTAAAAGTAGAAATTTCAAAATTCAATGATTTATTTTTATTGTAATCTTGAGTCTATATTTGGAAGGTTCTCAAAACCATTCCATACAAATCTGGAGCCATGAAAATGGATAAAATGTCTCTGTTCCTAAATTGGATAGCTGTTGATTGGCTGTTAAACTGTTATATTTCTATTTTAGGCTGTTCACACTACACATCTTGTGTGAGTTCATTTTGTTTTGTGCTTGTGAAATCTCACTTCTAGATTGCTCAAATTTTGTTTCATTTTAGTCCTTCTGTCAGTGCCTCATATGAATCCTGATTGGATTATAATATACTCCAGAACAGCATCCATCCATTTCACTTGTTGTGTCAGTTCATTTTGTTATTGGTTTGAACTACACCACTTGATGTTTGATATAATTTTGTATAATGGGGTAGTGAAATTTTGTTTTTTGTTTGACAGTTCATTTATTAACTGAAATTTTATAAATTAATTGAATCCTGAATCTTGTGCAACTTGGATTTTGTTCAAATCTGAAATCATTTTGTTTAAATCTGAAGTATTTTTGGTTGTTGCCATAGCTTTTAAAATTATTGTACTACAAAACAATACCAGGACAATAGGATCACTTGCCACAGGCATGAGTGGGGCAAGTGAGTTGCGCAGGATCAGGAAACTGAACAATTGTAGTTTCCAATTTGGAGCCAGCCTCATTTCAAAGGGCAAAAGCAAAAAAAGATATTTGTCCTCAAAATAACCCAATAAAGGCAAAATTGAAACATGGTGAATGATGGTATTCACAACAATGTTGTTAGATATGTCAAGGGGTGGCTCTTTGGACGCCCCCTATGTATTGTAAGATATATTAGCAGGCAAGGAGGGAGACTCAGTTGCAACACTGAGAATAAATTCCTTACAGCTTATGAGAATCACACTCAATTGAAATATGTGTAGAGCAAGTAATAATAAGTTTATTGCTGAGGTAGGTGCTAGGTATTTATAGCCTTGGTAGGCTTTTGGGAATGGAAGGAATACCTAGGGGGATTGAGTTATTCTCTGCAGTAGGTTTGTGAATTTTTGTCTTTGTTGTATTTTCAAAAGGTTGACTACTTCTAGATTCAGATCTGAAAGTAATATTACTATCAAGATTTTGTGACTGCTGCAGAGAGGCTTGGCTGTCTGTCATGGGAGAGGGTAGGCTTGAGTTTCCAATTGAGCCAAGAGGTTCACTGTTAGACTCAGTTGAGATGTAGTTGCTGACATTGATCATTTGCTTTTTAGTTTCAATTTTTAAATTTTTAATTTAATTATATAGTGCTGATTTTTTTATGTATAACTGGCAAGACTTAATGAATGATTATAGTTGAAAGTGAATGAAATGTTTAATTTTTGTTAATTCCTAATAAAGCATAAGATATTCAAAGTTGTGCTTATATGAAGTATATCAAATAAAATCAATATTTCTTTACATTTTGATTTATCTATATTATTTTGTTTATCTTATTTTTGTCTCATTGGAATTTAAATTTTTATGGTAATGAAAAAACTTTTTATAGTGAAGAGTTTAAATTTTATAGTAAAATGAAAAATAATTGCTTATTTCTCCTTTTTCTTAAAAGTTAAAGTATGTTTTTATTGCATTCTTGAGTTTTCTGGGGTCACTTTAGTATACTGTAGTTGTATAGATTAATTTTTATATTAAAAGTTCAGTACATCAAGTACTGTTAATTAAAAAAGTGTCGACTTCCAGTAGTCGATCAGGGAAAAAGCTGAATTCTCACTTACTTAATAGTCGACTATCAGGGAGTCGATTTTACCACAGTTGCCTAAACTATAGTTTGTTTATCCGAAGTGATTGAAATAACGGGACATTTAGTTGTTTACGTGGATCAGTTTTAACTATATGACCTAGCGTGCAAGTCCCAAGCCAACCTATCCAAGCGCTAAGATGTTTGGTTAAATCCTGGTAAGTTTGAGCAGTGGTTAGTATCCTGATCAATAAGATAATAAAATGACTAAAAGTATCGAGATTATCGAATAAAAGCTAGCCAAGCACTTCTTTAAATTGATTTTTTTTGGAAGAGGCAGGGGTAATATTTGCGTTATTTAAATAATATGACCTTTTTATTGATTTACGGCAAATTATAAAAGTTGATTCTACGCTTTTAATTGTGCTTTACAATAGAAATTATTCCAATATCATTCTGAAGCATCTATTGGTGCCTTTTTAAACTTGTAATCTTATTTGAGAATTGTGCCACATCAATGGTCCCAGCCATGGCTGGTGGTAATTGGCCTACTTTGGGATTGTCAAAAGAGCTCTAGGCTCGAAGAGAACATGGGGATCTTCGCTATATAAGTTATGATGGGCGCAGAACTCCATTGGATTTGTTTTAGCCAATCGTTCACGAAAAGACTTATTGCGATTCGGCTGTGCAGCACTGCAACTTCATGGCAACTAAAGTTGGATTGAGCACCTTGGACCTCGGGAATAACCTATCCCTGTGTCAAGCCTTTCCTAGCTGCTATACATCATATTTTTATTATTTCTTGTTGATAGAACTAATAGCTTTGCTTCCTTTTTGCTGGGAATAGGTGGCGTTTGGTGCAAGGCGATTTCTTATCAGAAACTAGAAAGGAGCCGACATGTGGCTGCGATTAGCCCAAGTGGAAAAAGAATATATATTTCCATTTTTCGAACTGATGACCGAAAACGTAAGTGTGTGGCAAGAAAATAAAGCTTCGAAGTTTATTTTATTTTATCACTTTGTTTGTAAAAATGAATTGATATTTTAAACTCACATTAAAGGGAATATGGATTTTTACAGTTGATACAAGGGTAAATGGTTTTTTGTTATTAACAAGAAATGTTTGACATGTAATCCCCGAGAAAGACGTAGCCTTGAAAATTGCCCATATACCCCACAAGTATTTCTTTGGTGTTAGTGATTTTTCTGTTAAATTTCCCCGTGATTTATTGAAATAATGTATTTTAAAAATTAATACACCTTTAAGAGCATCTATAATTGCTTGGATAGTTGAGCAGTAGATTATTCTGGTTAAAAAAATTTACCTCTATGAAAGTATATTTGACTCAAAAATAAATGATAGAAAACGTCCATAAGAACTGAGTAACTTTGAATGACATAATATATTAACCAACTTAAATAAAAAATATTGCACACGAACTAAAAAATGAACTTGTGATGAAAGATTAGCTGATATTTTCGCTAACACAAATGGATACGGTGGGAATCTGGTATCCCTTGGCAATGATGATTCTATTTAAGAAACTTACAATGAACAGAATGTTCTAGGTTTAGTTATGTCGCTTTGATGGTATAAAATAAATCACGAAGAAAATGGAATGGTATGATTTTAAGTTTATCGTTCCTTCCTATACTTGTTCTTGGCAAGCGTATTGTAAGACACGCAGTTGATGGAATCGAGTACTACCCAAGTATTACGTCTATCCAAAAGAACCCTCTAGACCCTCGCGAGTACCAGGGGTTGAAGTTAAACAACCGTCTCAAAGTACTGCTGATTTCCGATCCAAAAGCTAAGAAGTCTACAGTGTCATTGGGAATTTCATCTGGTGGACTTGATGACCCCGACAATGTTCCAGGGTTAGCCCACTTTATTGAGCACATGGTCATCCAGGGAAGTCGAAAATATCCTGAGGCCTATAACTTCACGGGATTCCTGGATAGTAATGGCGGGGGCAGGAGTGCTTTGACAGGCTTTGAAGAAACATTCTACTTTTACAGAGTGGGCAATTGGGCTTTGGAAGAAAGCTTGGATATCTTTGTTGATTTTTTTGTTGAACCGCTTTTTAATGAGACTGTAGCTCTTGGGGAAGGTAGTGCTATTGATTACGAGTACAAGCTAAATAAGAAATACTCTCCATTGGCACTTATCCAAATTCTCGCCGACAGATTGAACTGCTCGCGGGAAGTGAACCCCCATAATGGAAACAATGACACTCTTATTGCTGAGCCACTAAAGCGAGGAGAAAGCATCCGTGAAATGATCTCTTCGTATTACCGACAACATTACTCCTCGAATTTAATGAGTCTGGTGATCAGTGGGAACGAAGATATCGAAACTCTCAAAAGGATGGTTGTACCGCGCTTCTCTTCGATTCCGGACAGAAATTTGACAGCAAACCAGAATGGCTTTCATGGCAAAGGAACCGATCTTGGCTTGGATATAGCGGTTGATCCGGGGAATGAAACAAAGGATATTATCATTCGGTTTTTGCTCGACACTCCTACGATGTATCGGCTCGAGCCACAACTTAAATATGTTGCGTCCCTGTTGGAATCAAAAGGAAAAGGCTCCTTTAAAGAAATATTGAAATCAAACAATCTTGCAAAAAAATTCGCAATCAGCCTAATAAGATTGGCCGAAAGCACTTTGTTTGATTTTACCTTTTCTATTGACGAGAGAGCCCAACCAAACAAACATGAACTAATCAAAGTTTTCTTTGCGTATCTCAATGCCATCCGAACCCAGGGTGCCAACCACGAAAGATTTAAAAATTTCTTTTTGCAAGAAAGAGACAGTTATTTAGCAGGCTATTCATCAGTCATGCAATTTCTTGAGTTTACTACTAAACTATGCTCTGGAGCAGATTTTGATACCATCTTGGGATACTCCAACGTCATTCCTGTATTTACTGACCATCTACTCCAAGAAACAACTTCCTTATTCGATACCACGAACTTTGTTTTGTTTGACGTGCGGCCTTTTAATGGTTCATTGACAACAGAACCTTGGTTTGGATTGAACTATTCTTCATCACACTTCAACAAAAGCTTCCTAGCTGGCGTTTCATCGGTTACTGCAGAAGATTACGGAATTCATCTTCCTGAAGACCAACCCATAGAGATTAAAGAGCCAACAAAATACGAAGCCTTTATGCCTGAAGTATTCCTTTTGGCAAACAACTCGATCGGATACGCCAAGACATTCACTGTTGACACTAAAGGGTCCTACTATTTTGAGCTCGAATTCACATTCGATCACAACCCATCACCAAGCATCTTGACGTACTTGGATTTGTTTAAGGAGATTTTTGATGCCACCTATTCTCAAGCCATCGATTCGCTCAATATTTCCAGTATTCGCAGTTCAGTTAAAATCCACGATAGATCGATTTCACTTGTTCTTGAGGACGAAAGGGAATTTTCACATGCCACTCTTTGCTTTGCAAATTTAATCAGAGACTATTTTCCCACGCCTAAATCTTTTGAATCTTCAAAGGAAAAAGTTTTGAAATCCCTTTATATCGACAAATCCGACTACTTGGCGAAGTATACCTCCCTTCTAGGAAAGCTGGCTGATCCATATTATCGAAACAATATCCAGCAGGCAAGAGAAATTAACGCAACCAGCTTCGAGGAATTCAAACTGTTCATAGATTCCTTTCATGATTCATTAAGGTTCAATGTCATTGGGTCCAATATGACATCTGCCGAGGCGCTGGTTACAATCAAGGCACAGCTGGAGGAGATCTTCAACCTCGATCCAAATAATGCCCCCAGTTTACCAGTTACTCCTATCCCCTTTTCTGTTAAAGGGAATTTCGTTTGGGTTGAACCGGTACTCAAGGAGCACTCTTCGATTTCTTATTACCTGCACTTGTACGATTCTGAAGAAGTCGAAAATACTGCCATGGCTCTGGTGACAAATGCCCTCTTCAGTAGCCGGTTTCTCTTCCAGCTGAGAACAATCGATCGGCTTGGATATGCCGTCAAAGCTGAGCTTTCAGAAAAGATCAGACGAGGTGGGATACATGCTTCTATTACAAGCGACCAGCCGGGAACATACCTCGAGTCACGCATTGAGGTATTCCTGGAGTATTTCGTTGACCAAGTGAGAAACATGAGCCAAGCTTATTTGAACCGGACATTGAATAGCATGGTCAAAGTTCAGACCCTTGCTCTACAGGAAACCCCATCAAGATCCTATAATGCATGGCACATGATCAGAGCGCAAATCATTTCTGAAGAGCAAAGTAAGTTTAGAAAGATCCATCATCTAACAACTTTCCAGAGCACAGAGTTATTGAATTCCTTCCCAGCATCTCCAAGGACGCCCTGCTGAGCTTTCTTGAAGCTCGCCTCTTGAAATCTTCTCCGGATCGCCTCAAGCTTTCGGTCCACAGTAACCCCAGATACCCTGGCAAGCACCATGCGTCAACTTACACCATCGAGGATTGTGGTACCCTACTCATCGGCAAACCCTGAACCTTGAGTTTTTAGCTACCCAGAGTTTAATATACCGATTAACAGTTCTTTTAATTATCTGAACCAATCATTTTTATGGAACTCTGTAGAACCACAAGAAGAGTTATTGAGTATCAATTAGGGTTAAATATACATCTAATCCAAATTACTATAAACCTTCCCGATAAGCTATGCGGCCAATGTTCCTTGTACAAGTTTATTATCAATAGCAACACCGAGCTTCCAGAAACCCTTCAGTTAAGAATGGCTAGAATAATTACTAAAATTTTCAATTACCACAAGAGAATAAAGGGGTTCCACTAATTAACCTTAAAAAACTTAATGCGAGGTTAATCCATGATTTAAAAAATTATATGAAGCTCATCCCTAGAGCTACTTGGTCAGACCGGGCATATCTTTTCCGCGTATAGCAAAGGGCAAGTTTACCTCATCGTGATCCCTTAAATTGTCACCACTCTACCCTTATACGATTTATCCACCTTCTTAAGATATTGCAGGATTACTGGTAGGGATACTTTAGCACAGCCCCAGCTGGCAACCAACTCTGGGCTGCTGTAGCCGAAACAGGCTACCTATGATTTTAAATACAGCATAGTTTTCACAGCAGTGATGATTAAGGGAGAAAAACTAAGCCCTTGGGATCCCGGGTTTGATTCCTGGGACCTTTGTTTAGCCCTGCCTCTAAGCCAATGTTCTCGCTGGACTTTGCCCATAGTTTGAGCTTTCCAGCTTTGACCAGCCAACCAACCCTATGAGAAACAAATCATTAAATTATCTCCAGTTGTGTAACAAGTTGATTGTTGGAACTTACCCATAGTCAGACTTTCTCCAGCATGGACCTGCCAGACAATCCAACCACAATGAAGAAGCATTTAATTGACCCCTATCCTCACTTCCCCTAAGGCTGCAGTCCTTTATACTGCTGCTCCCAAGATCTTTAACAAAGCTCTATAAAATTATGATTAACATGACCAACCTAACCTAAAAAATAAAATTATCTAAAAATGAAATCCAGATGATAGTTTTAAACATCAACCCAGATAACAGGGATCTGGGACATCAATAAGAAACCTTTCTTGATATGATAATGGGCCCCTCAAGCAACTCAACAATTATTTGGGGCATGGTGAAAAATACCAGAAAACATAACCATAACTGTTCCATCTGTACCCATATTTGGCCAAGTTCAATGTAAGGATTGATGAGGAAATATACCCTTACACAGCGGGTTGAGGCTTAAACTATAAAATATACACTGCAGAAAAATACCCTGTCAGTTAGAACGCTTGGTATTTGCTGTGAATTGGACAACTCATGCTATTTTGGTGCTACCTGCAAATTTTAATACCTGCAAAGATCTATTTTTTGTTTGTCTTTAATAGTAGCCATGTTTCCTTAAACAGAGCCTTAATAATGTCCACCCATTCAGGTTATATCACCTGACCTATTCTTTCCCAGTACAGTGTCAGGACATTTCACCTCACTGCCCTCCTAAAGAATGATCAGTGCCCTAACCAGCTATATAGGCCTTGAATCATTCCCAAATAAACTTTAATTTTATCCACATTTGTATTGGTTTTTGTTAAATTTGGCGCATATTTTCTTTTATTCTAAAGGAAACCTCTTGTGGCAATTTAAATTAGGAGCTACCCTTTATTTTTCAATCTCAATGCTGCTTGTACTTTGACACTACTGTCACATCTGTCTGTTCTAACTGATACCCCTCTGTCCCTCTTCTTACTGTAAAACTAGGTTTGAACTGAGAAGTATATAACTCCTTTACTGGCTATGTTTTGCCTTGATTGGGATAAAATATAACTCCTTTATCCCTTTGATTAACCTTGTTGCTTTGGATCCAACCCCATTTCCTTGACTGACCCTTGATTTCCTCACTGTTAGGATCAGTTATGTCTTGACAGAAATCATGCTTCCATATGATTTCTTCAACATAATTACATATTTTATCACCCAACCACTCAACCATTCACACCTCTACTACCTTGTCCCAATGGTTCTATTGGATGTTAAATGATGATTCAAATATGAGGAGCTGATCTCATGCAACAGCTGTAATCAGCCTAACCCCTTATATCACCCTTATATTTTCCCATATGAAAGGCCTAATATTATTCTCAATAAACATGCATTATACTATCTTACACTTATTTCATTGCACACTTTCATATCTCCATGTCCTTCTTTATCATAGAGCTGACAGCTAATTTGTGGATTTCAAGACATTACAGCTGATAGCTAAGCCTAATCTTATTCTTATACCTTGCTTTAAACTTCTGTTCACATTGCCCTCTAGCTATTCTTTGGGACCCCCTTGATCCAGTTCAACAAGCCTAGAGAACTCTTTTCTGTCTTAGCCAGCTCTTTTTTGATTATCACAGCTATCTAAACTTGTGGCCCTATTTATCCTTGACCCACCTGACAACCATAACACCTCTTATTGTCCTGCTTCCATTAAACTAGGATAAACTCCTTAATTTTGCTCTGAATTCTAGCCTTTGGCTAGTTCAAACTATAAACCTTTTTTTACAAAGGTTTCCTGCTGTGTCCTCTTGGATGTTTAACTAAGAGCCAAATACATCAAAATGTTGCTCATTATAGGGGATTCAAGCCCTTGGTTTCTTTGTTCCCCTGTATTTCTCTGTTCCTTCTCACATGGTTACAGAAGAACCCAGTTCACCAAACTTTCTAGCCCTTTTCTTATAGAGGATATTTCAGATAAGCCACACACCTATGATAATGGTGTTGTTGCCTGGGACTTCAAGGCCCTTCAACTTTCTTGCTTAGCTATGAACAGGTGAGGAAAGATGACATTCTCTCCTCCACTCTGATAAAATTGGCATACAATTTATTCCCAGGCTCTGTCATCAATACACCTTCAAGGATGTCAGGGAACCAACCCTGATTGGCCGGCTTGCTAGTGTTTGGGAACTGGCAGGTTGCAGACTGGGTGGGCAGAGCCCATCAAAGGATTGGTGCTAACTTAATGAGGTAGGACATTGACTTGTCCACCCACAACCACAGACTGGCGGCTGGGAAAATAGTATCTATTACTCCCGTGGGAGTAATATATAAAATTCCAAAAAGCTTGTTGGTATGGTCCAGCAGGAGCTCAGCAGCGGAGGCAGGCATTGGTTTGGGGGTGACAGGTGGTTCCATGTCCATTTGGTAGGCAGGAAGGAAGTTGTATTTATCTCTGAACAGGTGGGGTTTGGTAACGTACCAAGGGCCTTCTTGGTTGTATCTGGTTAACTTGGTAGTTCTGGCCAAGGGATCCTGGGCTAGTATTTTGTTGGTATAGTCTCTGTACTCGGGCTTTAAGGGATACTCTGTGAAGTAGACAGGACCAAAGAGGGCACCTGGCAGGCAGTACGTAGCTGGCAGGCTGGCAGGGGGGCAGATAATCTTGGGGTTACCTGGAAGATGGCAAGAATAAAATACGGCAATAGTTGGGGAAACCAATATCTCATAACCTTTATTTAAAAATGACAATGAGGGTTAATCTTAGCCTGACAGGTATTTATACCGCACTGCCAGGCTTCACTACCTGGCCGTATTTTCTGGGCTCAGGCGGGTTGGCATTGGGTGTCTCAGATGGCAGTGTGGCGCTCGGCACTGGCGGTTTGCCACTGGCCGCTTTTGGGTGAGAAGACTTCAAATCTTTCTGTTTATTGATTCAGGTATTGGGTGCCTCTTTGGGTTCAGTGCCTTCCCCAGGACTTTGGGGGAGTTTAGAATAACTTTCAGGGAGAAATTCGTCTATTTCACTGGGGAAACTGCTGGTGTCAGGCGTTGGCACCTCGGGGAAATTCCCAGCATCTTGCACTGGCAGTTTGCTTGCAGAATCCTGCAGGGCAGCTAAGGGTTTGGGTCCTGGCGGGCTGGCAGCAACTTCATCAATTAGTAGTGGGTTATTGCGTTCCCAGCCTATGAGTCTGGCAGTCCTCAAAGGGTTTTGTCCAAGGTTTGGCTCTGATTCCGTATTTTGAGATTTAAGAGCATCCAAATTGTCATTCCTGACAAAGGACCTCTATTTTTTCCTGCTGAACTTTGGGCTCCCACCTAGCTTAATGGAATCAATAGACACATTTAGTGTTCTTGTGAATTGGTTCATCTAACCTTCTCTGTTTTACTATCAACTAACTCTTTAATTCCAGTCCTAACTTCTGGCCATAGTGGCCTTTCTGTATCCAAAAACCGTGCTCAGAATATGACCTACCAAGAGTGAACCCAAGGTATGTTTTCTCTTATCTCTGATAGCCACAGAGACTCACTAATGCCCCAGGAATATGTTACATCTTCCCTCAACAAGATCTGATCATTCCTTCCTAGCTAAATATGGGATTGCTTACACAAACTGGACAATCATCACACTATATGGCATGGCCAAGTTGAAGGTACTATTTTGCAATACTGTCATGACTTGGAAACACTGATGGGAGAAATCAATCAATTCAGGGAACACTATGTTTCCCAATCTGTCCTTCTAGGATCCTGTGTGGATAAATGGGGTAGTACTTTTTAACACAGTTGGGAGAAATATAAGGTTGCCTTCAATGGAGTTTTATGGCAGCTCCGCCGGTATGCTGAAGCAAATTTGCCTCTCTTTCTGTAGTACCCCTACCCCTCCTCCTGAGAACAGGCCTGTGCAGAATTCCAAGATTTAGGAAGCTACTGCTGAGCTTAAAGACACCACCTGCTCTCAAGCTGCACAAGCTGGTACAGTTATCTCTTTTTTGCAATCTAGTAGTCAGGTATTGAATTTATTTTAACAGATAGGCACTCTCTAAGGAGAAATCACCACTCTACAACAGCATATTGACTAAAAAGGGGAGCAATTCTCAGGCTCAAAAATGAAGGAGGAAATGAGGATGAAGATAAAAAAGTCTGAAGAAGGAGAGGATAGCTTTTCTGGACTTGATAATCAACCCCACATCAAATGTGCCCTTGCTCTAGACAGCTTGGCTTCTGTCACTAATGATGTTTCAGACAGAAAAGACTCACTAGAGAGAGATTCAGAGGCTGACCATCTTGGCCAACTTCTTGAAAAAAAATTCACTCTGCTGATCCCTATAGCTACAGTTTCACATATCAGGGTTATTGGAATTGTAATAATCATTTCAGCTTAATACATTGGGAATTATGAAACTATTACCTTGGCTACTACAGCCTATGAAATGGAAACACAGAATCACTCTACTTTGAGTACATCTTAAGAGAGTCTCTGTATGCTATGAGCCAGGAATCTAACAGCTGAATCTGAAGCTGAGTTTGGTCTTGTAAACAACGTCCTCAATACTGATGAAAGAAGATAATCCACCTATTCCTCTATCTACCCTAACTATAAGCCTATGTTCAAGAATATTTATTACCCTGTTGCAACATCTTCAATTACTCCCTCTTGTGGAAGTAATTACCCAAGTGACTCTCTGAGTGATTCCCCAACTAATCATTAAGTTGGTGGCACTCTTATTATTTGCCCATCTATTACGGGGATCAAACATTTTGAGTCCTAAGAGGAACACTACTTGGACAAGCCCCATGACTGCCATGATGTACATGGACAACATGTGGCTTTTCATGATACTATATAATACACCAAACTCATATCTAATAAAGTATCATTATCTCCTTAATTTTTCCTCTATCTTGTTTTATATATTTCCAAGAAGTATATACTTGACAGTAGTACCACAGGCTAGATTATCCACACCTACACAACTTAAAGGAAAAATTTCTCTAAAGAAAAGAGCCCAGCAGATGGCCCTCCCTACTGGCTGGCAAAAATATGAAGAAGGTAAGGGCGTCTTCACAGGATATACTGTCTTCAACAACAACATCCTCTTACTCAGCAAACAGTACAAATTTCTTGGCACCCAAGGAGTCCTAAATCCTTTCCCAATTCAAGTTGCCCCAAAATACCTAACATTGTATTCCAGTGCTTCTGTTTGGCAGAAATTGGGATGTTTGCAGGATTGTGTCAATAAAATACCAACCTCTGGATCCAAAGTGCCTAAAACAAATTTACACAAGTGGGCTGCCCCACAAACTCTGGGCAAGTGAAATTGCTTTACATGTTACCAGGGCTGTCTCACGCCTTTTAAGTGAATAGTTTGAATAACACCCTGGTCACAACAAAAACTGGGACATGTTCAAAGCCGCCTTCCTGGAGAAATTTGCCATAAAGGACTCTGAAGTTGTGATCATGACAGAACTAAGAACCTTCAAAATGACAGGAACTATCAAGGAGTACATTGCAGCCTATGAAGACATACATGATCAAGCTCCCAACACCATCAATTTTAATGAGTCTGGGCCATAAATAGATTTTTATAATGGCCTCCCCACGCATCATATATCAATTGGGCATGAGCTGCTGCAAGAACCTCCAAGACATATTTTTGGAAGAAAAACAAGCTGCACAAAAATCTGATGGCCTGCATGTAACCAACAAACAAAAGGAAAATCCCACAGAAAAGCAGGTCCCTCAACCTAATAAGCAGAACAACCAAGTCAACAACTCCCATCCTTGAGGCAGAAATTGTACTGCTCAAGAAAATCAAATGAACACTGATAGCACCACCAAGGAGGGAAAGTCTCATGGGAGTGCTTAGGCGGGCCACCCTCCCCCACTTTGCAAAAATTTTACAGGGACCAAGATGTAGACTCAATTTCCATGATCCAAGTACCCTCCAGCAATCCTATACTATTTGCTGCTCAAACTGGAAATAAACTCCTTGCTTATCCTTTCTGCTTTTGCAGATATCAGGGCACAGCACTATTTGACACTGGAGCAGACCAATCTCTTGTTGACAAAAAAATTGCTAACCTCATGAAACTACTCACAGTTCAAATTAATATCAAGAGAGTTATTATTGCAGATAATAGGAGTACACCAGTCACCATAGAAGAACCCCCTTTCCATGCTCAAATATGGATGTAAAGACTATCCTTAGTGGTCCAATCATAAAAATCCCCAAGTACAATGTTGCACTTGGTCTGGACTGAATGAGAAAGACCAAACCTCATATTGACTGAGATAGCACTAGCCTCACCATACAATGAGGTGAGGTGCACCACCATATATATTCAACCCACCTTGACACACTTATGAGAGACCATGTATCTGTGAAAATTACGGAGATAAAAGAAGAAAAGGACCCCAGCAAGACTGATTGGTATACCTGCACATATGAGATTATCCCCTTTAGAAATGCAGATACCTCACACAAACAAGACCCAATCCAATAACAGCTCGTCCTAAAAACCCTTCAGTTTTCCAAGAAATGCTATCAAGACTACTGTCCAACCAGGTCATCCAGCATGAAATTGACCTCAAAGGGAGTGTGCCAAAAGCACAACCTATCTATCACCTAACACCATAAGAGGACAACACACTAAAGACCTATCTAGACAAATCCCTTGAAAAAGGACTCATACAACCTTCTAAATCTCCTTTTTATGCAGCTGTCTTTTTTGTAGCAAAGAAAGATGTAGGACTCTGCCTGTTCACAGACTACAGGGCGCTCAACAAGGTCACAATTAATAACAGGTATCTCCTGCCCCTGATTGATGACCTTTTTGACGCCCTTGGGGGTCCCAAGTCTTCACAAAAATTGACTTGACAGCAGGTTATCATCAAATCTTCATTAAACCAGATGACATGCCTAAAATAGTGTTCAGAACTAAGTATGGCTTGTTTGAATGTGTTGTCCTCAACTTTGGCATGATAAATGCCCTAAGTACCTTTGTGATCTTTATGAATGAAGTTTTAAAGGACACATTGTGAAAAGGGCCATTGTCTACCTAGACAGCATAATCATGTACAGTACAACTGTAGAACAGCACTGGAAAGACGTCTGCATGGACCTCTGCACTCTCAAAGATAACCAACTTATAGCCAAACCCTCAAAATGTGACTTCTTCTTGGAAGAACACCCCATTTTTAGGACACATTTTAAGCAAGGGTGAAGTGAATCCAGGCCCAGAAAAGATATGAGCCATAACTAATATGCTAGCACCGCAAAATAAGAGTGAGCTTTTTACATTCCTAGGCATAGTAGCCTATGTTAGAAGATTCATCCCTGACTGGGGCGCCTTGACTTCTCCCTTATCCGCAATCATAGGAAAGATAGAAAAAATTGTATGGATCACATTAAGAGATCAACACTTTTGAAAGTTAAAAGACCGTATGGTCACTGTCCCTATCTTACAATATCCAAATTGTGAAGGAGTATAAAAACTAGAAACTGATGTCTCCAATTAAGCAATAGAAGGAGTACTCCAAATTCAAACTGCATAAAAGGACTTCCTCCCTTGTTGTGTTCTGAGGCGCAGCACAGACACACAACGGGGAATCCTAACCTTAGGATTGGATTCATACTAATTCTGGGTTAGATGACAGGGAAGGCAATAGGGTTTACCTTGCGGCCCTGGATGAATAATCTCTACTAGGCGTGGCTAGAGAGAGGCGCAGAAGTACAGAAGACACAAAGACAAAAATGTGAATAGAACTTAATTTTATTGGTGAATATGGAAATGGAATATATAGTGGTTGAGAATACCCCAAACACTACCAGGACGGTAGGATCACTTGCCACAAGCATGAGTGGGGCAAGTGAGTTGTGCAGAGTCAGGAAACCAAACAATCATATTTCCTGAAGCAGAAGCCAGTTCATTTTGAGAGTCAAAAGCAAAAGCAAGAGATTGATCTTTGAAATGGCCCAACAAAGGCGAAATCAAAATATGGTGAATGCCGTTATTCACAACATTGCCCCCCTCTAGATTGGCCTTTGGGGGTGATACTTGCAGAGGAACATGGCGTGTACACGAGCAAAAGGGCGACCACTGGAGAGGAGCTTTACAGTGTACTCAGATCCTTGTTTGAAAGTCACCTCTAAAGGACCAATCCACAGGGAGTCCAGTTTGTGCACGCGCCCACCCACACGGTGTTGATAGTATAGGACATAGTCACCAACAGCAAACTCAGGCAAGGGGGAGCGCCCAGCATTGTCAGGAGAGAGCTTGAGCATTTTAGTCTTATATGCAGAAGTGTAGGCAGTGGCCTGTATATCAATGATGCGGTTGACTAAGTCTTTGATGTGGTCATCAGAGTTCATGGCCTTATCAGAGGAGAGTAGGGGAATCCCCAAAAGCAACGGAGTGGTGGCCTCATGCCCATACACCATGGCAAGGGGGAGTATCCTGTGACCCAATGCTTGCTCAGACGGTAGGCAAAGAGTGCAGCAGGTAAGTATAGATCCCAATTGGCAGCGTCAGAGTAGGTGAGTTTCCTCATGATAGAAACCAGTGTCAAGTTGGCACGCTCAACTGCTCCATTAGTGGAAGGATTATAGGGGCAGAGAAAGACTGGTGAGTTCCTAGAGCTTCAACAGCAGAGGTTACAAGTTTGGCATTGAAGTTGGTTCCGTTGTCTGATAACAGCACTTGAGGACAGCCATGGCAGTAGAAAACATCCTGCAGCAGGAAGGCAGTGGTAGTCTTAGCAGTGATGTCTTTAGTAGGGCAAGCTTCTACCCACTTGCTGAAGTGGTCAACGGCAATCAGGATAAAGCAGCATCTGGAGCGTGAGCAGGGGAGAGGACCTACAGCATCAATGCTGACAGTGTGAAAGGCATGTTGAGGGGGGACCAATTTGAACTCATGAGAAGCAGCTCAGGGCCTCTGAAGTTGGCAGTCATGGCAACTAGCTATGACATCTGGGATCAACAGGCAAAGATTCTCCCAGAAGTAATTCTTCTGTAGCCAGACAAAAGTCTTAGCAATGCCTCCATGGCCAGTTTCTTTATGAGCCTGTGACACCAAGGAGAGGCAAAGACTGGGGCGCACGTATGGCAGGTATTGACCCTGCACCTTCTTGAAGAGTTGGTTGTTGCATATGAGGGTGTCTTCAGACAATTTGAACAGGGTAAGTTGAAACTCTTCTATCTCACTTTCCCAGGAAGAAGGGTAGCCAATTAGCTTGTACAGGCGGTCTGCCTCAGCAGGATGTAGGGCAAAGATAGGCATTTGGGACAACCCATCAGCGTTCTGATGTTGAATCCTGGGGCAATGGAGCACAGTGAAGTCATAATCTTGCAGGCAGAGAGCCCATCTGGCTAAGCGTCCTTCAGGCTCCTTAAGCTGTTGTAAAAATTTGAGCAAAGTGTGGTCAGTGACAACAGTGAAATGGGTACCATACACGTAGTGGCGGAATTGTTTGACAGCATGCAGCACAGCAAGGCACTCCTTCTCTGTAACACTATAATTATTTTCATGATTATTCAGCACACAGGAAGTATAGGCTACAGGGTGGTCCACACCTTCATTGTTGAGCTGAGCCAAGATAGCCCCAATAGCAAGGTCACTAGCATCAGTGTACAAGATGAATTCCTTATCGTAATTGGGGTACACTAAAATGGGTGCTTCTTTGAGTTTCTGCTTTAGAGTTTTGAAGGCTTGCTGTTGGCTGGCGGTCCATTCAAAAGGGACATTAGGCAATAGTTGGACCAGGGGTTTGCTAGTATCAGCAAAATCAGGGATGAATTGTCTATAATAACCTATCATGCCCAGAAAGACTTGTACTTCTTGGAGGTTGGTGGGCGGAAGCATTTTGTCAATGGCTTCAAACTTCTTGGTCATTGGACAAATTCCCGTTTGGGTTACTTCATGGCCCAGGAATTCAAGGCGCTCTTTGAAGAAAGCACACTTAGAGGGCTTTAACTTGAGGCCAGCTTCTTGGATCTTTATGAACACCTCTTTAAGATGGGCTAGGTGATCTGTGAAAGTTGCGCTGAAGACTGTTATATCATCTAGGTAGACTAAGACATACGACAACTTTAAATCACGCAGGATGGAATCCATGACCCTCTGGAAAGTTGCCAGGGCATTACAGAGCCCTTGCAGCATGCAGGTAGGCTCAAACAATCCTTCTGATGTGATGAGTGCAGCCTTCTGACAGTCTTTAGGAGAGAGGTCAACTTGCCAGTAGCCAGATGCCAAATCCATGGCAGAGAAAAACTTAGAACCTCCCAGGGGTTGAAGAGCGTCATCAATGCGGGGTAAGGGATAGGAATCTTTCTTGGTTAGAGAATTCCACCTTTGATAGTCCATCACAATCCAATGTCCTCCATCCTTTTTCTTTAAGATAAGCAGAGGGGAAGCCCAGGGACTTTGAGATGGAGCTAGTAGTCCAGCATCCAGAAGTTGTTTGAGCTCCTTAGAAACCTGCGCATCTTCCACTCGGCTGCGGCAGTATGGCTTGGCACAAAAGGGGGGAGCATCTCCTGTGTCAATCTGATGAATCACACCTTTGGCTAGCCCATAATCAGTACTATCTTTAGCAAAGATGTCTGAGAACTGATCTAGTAAATCAAGCACCTCTTTCTGTTAAACCAGGGACAACTGAGGGAAGTCTTGGGCAGTGAACAGAGATAGGACTTGAGGCTTGTCTTTGGGTAGGTTAAAGTCTTGAAACGTTCCAAAAGAGTGAAGAGACAAGACGTCAGGAGCATTTAACAACTTTCTGTAACCAACAACCTGTCCTCTAGATACAGTCATAGGAAGTGCGGTAAGGTTGGCAACTAGTAATTGAATGGGATCCTTGTGGGAAACGTCCAGAATTCCAGGACAAAGGTAAGGCTTGTTCTGCCCCAGCGAGGGAGGGGAGTACAGCTCTAAGAAAGTCTGCTCAGGTAGTTCATATGATATCTGGGAGTCTAGGATAGCCTGAGAGCCTGGGGGGATGGTGATAGCAGACATGGCCATGAGAGGGATTCCCTCAGTTGCAGGACAAGCCATGGGAGGACACTTCATGTTGGTGGAATGGGTTTGGTATTTTAGGGGTGAAACCCCCAGTGGGGTACTCCAGAGTACATGTCTTCAACTGTTTACCAGGAACTTTGATGGGCTCCTCAAAGATCAGAGGGACTTTGTACCCTAGGATAGAAAGATAGCCATCCTTTAGGTTGATGATCCCATTATATTCCCAAAGGAACTGAGTACCAACCAAAAGGTCATAGCTCTCATTTTCTAGAACAACAGCCAGCGCAGCCAACAGGAGTTTACCAAATTGTATTGGCAAAGCGGAGTACGCGCCAATGGCGCAAGTCATGGAGAGACCAGTGGTGCCATAGGATTGATGGTAGTTGAGATCAGGGGCCAGCTTAAGCTTCTTCATCAGTTTAGAAGAAACAACGTTGACAGGAGAACCGGTGTCCAGGACAGCTTTGATCTTGACTTTTTGAATAGATATCTCTACTTGGGTGGTGGTGCGTCCAAAGGGTGGCAGAACAGCCAAGATATCCTGTGCCTCAGCTAGTTCCTTGTCCCATTTCTCAATCATGCATTGTAGTCCCGGAAACTCTTTATATACAGTTTGGAGAGGGAGTGAGACAGATATATTCTTGAAAATGGCGTCTGCAACTTCAGCAGCTTCCTCTGATGATTCCACTAATACAGGGGACCGTTTTGCCTGAGTAAGATAGGGGCAGGAGACAACTGCTTTGGCCTCAGGCGAGGGTTTGGTGGTAGTTGTAGTCTTCCCAGATTGTAGCTTGTAGGGAACTGCAATAGTCTCAGGGACAGCAAGAACAGAGTACCCGTATGCATCATGATCTTCAACATCAGATTCATCCACATCAGAATTTTCAGAAATGTCATGGAACAGGAGGAGGATAGGAGGAGCTTCATCATCAACAGGCTCAGAGTCAGTAGCAGGCGGGGGTGTAGGAGGAGACTGGGAGAAATTGTCAACCGAGAGCGTCTCCGCCTCTAGGTTGACTGTTCTTTTTCCAACTGATCCTTGGAATCAGCTCCTTCAACCCGTGCATTGGTGCAGACGCAAGAGTGGTGGCCTATCTGACCGCAGTTGTGGCAACCTTGACGTCAAGGAGGATTTTGGGAGTTCATAGTGAGGATACAAGGGCCGCAAGAAGAGGAGCCAGAGTTGGAAGCGGCACAACTTTCCCAAACAACTGCCCCAGAATAGGTAAGATGCATATCTTGGAGCAGTGGCTTTATACTTTTCATAGAAGACAGCATAGCCTTGTGGGCCTTGAAATGGAGGCATAGGATTTGATTCACCTTGAGGGCCTGGGCGCAGGCCATATATGCTTCATGCGCTGTCAATTGTCTGCTTGTTATTAACTGTTGTCCCTTCATGTAAAATCTGTCAGAAAATTCAGCTAATGTATCTTTGGGCTTGAAGGATATGTGCATGAAAGCATTCTTTTTCACCTCCAGGCTAAGATCACCACCAAACTTGTCAATCAGGAGCTGTTTCATGTCCTCCCAGGTCTCAATGGAGGGCAGCTCTGGTACAACTACCTCTTGACAGGTTGGGTGTAGGCAAGTCAAAATATGTTCTTTCTTAACTTCATCTGATGCTTGTCTCATAGCAGTCTTGTAAATAGTTAAGAAAGCTGTGATAGTTGAGGTTTTAGGATCAAAGACTTGCTTAAAAGTAGGCTTGAAGTGTGCCTTGGGAGCTGGACCACCATTGCTGCTATTGAGTACATTTATGCGCGGGGAGAACTCAGCTTCAGATTTGGAGGGGGGTTGTCTAGCCCACAGTTGTCAAACACTTTCTTCAAGGGTTGTCAGAGTCAGAGTGGTTCTGGCACCTGTAGTGTTGGCTAGAGCGGTCTGTTGTTCAGTAACATCTAGGCGTTGTCCTTGGGTAGTGACAACTGTGGAGAGCTCAGCCAGTTGCAAAGTAAGGGATGGCCCCACTGATAGGCAAGGTGTGAGTCTGTTGTTTACCAAATCAATCAACTCACTCATCTCCTGTACGTCCCTGTCCAACTCAGTCTGGTCTCGTTTCAAATGATCCACCTCATTAGCTAGGGCAATCAACACTTTGGCACAGTGGATTCAAGGAGCCCCCGCCAAACCAGGACAACAGCCATCCTCCTTGTTAACCCCGAGTGGGCTAGCAGCAGCCGTTATTACCTCACGTAAAGCAGCGACTTCTTGCTGTAGTTCAGCGACCTGAGCAGTCAGCGCAAGAGCCTGGGGGTCAGGTTGAGTCATTTCAGTAGGACGTCCTTGGATACAAGTGGAAGCGCGTAATTCCCGGATGGCTTCCCAGATTTTCTGCTCTCTGTCTACCAGATTGTCAGCAGGAGGAGAAGGCGGAACATCAGGTTTGGGAGTGGACAGCTCATTCACCTGACTCTGAAGTTTGGCAATAGCTGTGACAGTGGTAGCTCTCTCTTGATCAAATTCCACACTGAGCTCATTTAGACCTTGGGCTGCAAGGTCAGCTACCTGTTACAATTGCTCAAAGGAATAGACACTGAATGCATTGAGCTGTTGCACTAGGCGCTCAAAGTTGGAGAGATAAGCGTTTAGAGTGGAGTCTACTTGAGTTTGCCAGGGTTGTTCTAACTGGTGAAACTCATGTAGTTGCTCCCTAACATACTCAGGGATGGACTGGCACATTTGCTTGATGGAATTGACTAAACATGTTTGAGAGGTGACCAAATCACGCTGATTATCAGATACCAGGGAGAACAGGGAATGGATCCACTGCTGGTAGGCAGCAAACTGGTCCCAATGATGGGTAACAGCTGCTTGTAGAGACGAGATTTCTTGAACGCAGAGTCCCAACACCATCTGGTGGTGGGCCAAGGCAGGCTGTACAAAGGATGACAGCAGATGATCAGTGGAGCCAGCCGCTGAGAGGAGATGTTGTGGAAACTGAGGGGCCACAATTAACTCATAGTATTTGGTACAGCTAAACTGTAGCTGAAGGCAAGGGATGGCCCCGTCCCGAGCTATCCCAAGGGCTACCGCCATGACTTGTTCCAAGTCAGGGGCACCCATAGGGTAAGCAACTAAGCAGGGACTATTCCCAAGGTTCAGTACAGTAGGGACAATAGGCAGGTTGGCGATGTCTTCCTCAATAGGAGGGCTGGTAATTTCAGGCAAGGTTGACTCCTGAATAGGCGGAGGCAAGGGACCTGCAAACGTAGATGCAAAAGGGATAACCAAGGGGCTTACAGCCCCTGTAGTGAGCACCATTTTTGTCGTGTTCTGAGGCGCGGCACAGACACACAACAGGGAATCCTAACCTTAGGATTGGATTTGTACTAAGTCTTGGTTAGATGACAGGGAAGGCAATAGGGTTTACCTTGCAGCCCTGGATGAATAATCTCTACTAGGCGTGGCTAGAGAGAGGCGCAGAAGTACAGAAGACACAAAGACAGAAATGTGAATAGAACTTAATTTTATTGGTGAATATGGAAATGGAATATATAGTGGTTGAGAATACCACAAAACACTACCAGGACAGTAGGATCACTTGCCACAAGCATGAGTGGGGCAAGTGAGTTGCTGCAGAGTCAGGAAACTAAATAATCATATTTCCTGAAGCAGAAGCCAGTTCATTTAGAGATTTGAAAGAGAAAGCAAGAGATTTGTCTTTGAAATGGCCCAACAAAGGCGAAATCAAAACATGGTGAATGCCATTATTCACAACATCCCTGTAGCATATGAATTAAGAAAGCTGTCTGATGATGAGAAAAGATCATCAATACATGACAAAGAACTGATAGCTATTATCTACTGTCTAATGAAGTGATAATGCTATCTGGAAGGTGCACAGATATTCAAAGTACTAACTAATCACAATTAATTGGTGTTCTTCAAGACTCAACAACATCTATCTAGAAAACAAGCTGAATGTATGAGCCTCATACAAAGGTACCCCATGATAATTGAATACAAACCAGGCAAAGAAATGCTTACTGCAGATGCCCTATCAAGGCTATACTGTAAACATATCCTATGCACTGATGGAGACCCTTATTGGCCCATGTTAATAATAGGAAATCTCCAAGAGGGATTCCCATCTGATACACCAATGGACATCCAAGAGAAAGTCCTCAAGAACAAACATCTGTTCAAAAACATATATGACATTCTACACTGCATACTATCAAGTGATAATACTGTACCCTACATCCTGTCAACACAAAAATTGATATAATCCTTTGCTACCACAGAGATCTTGGACACACCCATAGCATTGACTTGCATGAATACCTCAAGACACACTACTGGTGACCCAAAATGCTGGACAAAACCAAGGAAGTACTATACCAATGTAAAGTCTGTGAAAATTACGTCCACTCCAAGGCATCCCCCAAGTCAGTAATACCAGTGTCAATCACACAACCATTCAAAGTGTGGTCACTAGATATTGTGAGACCAATGCCCGGCAAAAACAAAGGCAAAAATTACATCATCACAGCTATCAACTATGCAACTAGATGGCCTGTAGCACAAGCTACAAAAGATCACAAAGAAAATGCTGTGAGAAGATTTATTGGTAAAGAAATCATAGCTAAGTTTTGGAAACCTGATCTTCTGATTACAGATTCAGGAACCAAACTCACAACCATAGACATTAACATTTACCTTGCCAATAATGGGACAAAGCACACCATTGCTAGCCCATATCACCCATAAGAAAATGAAAGAGTAGAACAATTAAACAGCTTTCTTGTAGAGGTGCTCAGTAAATTATCTGCCAAAAATCCAAAATTATGGGCCAACATAATCCAACAGCACTAATGATGTGCTTTACACAGGTCAACCAAAATACAGGGGAAATCTCATATGGACTTGTATATGGACACAAACCTGCAATTATTAGTACTACACTAGGGCCACAGTTATCTCTACCCAATAATGTGCCTACCAACAATGCTCCTGATATCTAAGACGCCAGGAAAGACCTAGAAGTCAAAGAAAAGGAAAGAGTGGAAAGAGAGTTAATCCCCCTCCAACAAGAGAGATTCAAAGTCAGAGACAAGATTTGGGTTTTCAACCATGATCAGCATAAACTAGACCCAGGCTTAAGAGGACCAGGAATTGTCATGGCAGTCAAGCTCAACAACACTTACCTTACTGTAAATTCAGAACCTGAACGTAAAAATGCAGGATTGTCAAACCCTTGGTCCAAATTTTGAATCACTTTTGCAGGATAGCCTTTTTTTAATTAAATTGAATTCTTTGAGTATTTATTTGAATTTTTAAAAATGCGGGAACTCATAGACACTTTGCAAAGTTCAAGTCAAGCTGCATAGTTCCAATGGATAAAATGAATTAACTGGAATCAGATATGAAGCGTTCAAATCCATCAGCCATTTTCATTAAGTTTACTATGTTTTTTGAAATTGTGGGATTGTCAAATCCATGAACCGAATTTCAAATCACTTTTGAATGGCACTAGTAAACTCAGATATTAATTGCGGAACTGGAATCCAAATTTAATGTACAGTAAGCACACTAGGAAACACCAACCCAAATAAAGAAGCTCCACCACAACTAAAATCAAACTAAAAATTCAATCTCAATAACCATAATTAGACATAAAAAGTTATTAAACTTTAAAATCATCCAAACTCAGAAAGTATACAATATTATTCACTTCAGATCACAGATATAGAAATTCTGTTATTATTCAAGGCTAACTCAAGAGAAAATAACTACCCACAAATAAACCAATAACTCCAAATAAATGCATATTTAATCTAAAATATAGTTTTTATTTTATTTTTATGGACCATCAATTGCATTCTCAACCTGCTCCTGCACCAGCCTGCGGGGCAGCCCATCCACAAGGGCGTCCCAGAGGGTCCAAGAACAGACCCAGAACCCAACTTGAGGGGAGTTATGCCAATACACAGGCCTCCCAAGGTGTCATTGCCAGCCAACCACCTCCCACATCTCAAGCCAGGAACAGTAGCCTCAATCCAAGACAGAAGCCTCTCTCAAGGCCTGCAACCAAAGTCTCATACACAAAGGTCACCGGGAACACTGAGGTTACTTACACCTCCACTGTGTACCCAGTTGTCACCTGGCCCCGCGCTCTTGACCCAAGAGTTGCTACTTCCTGCCCCTGCGTCTTTGACACCACCTACAAGCCATTGGCAGCCACTGTTGAGCCATCTGCGCCTGTGATCTATTCCACCATTGACGGCGCCAGCACAACCAAGCGTGATCCCACCTTCTACACAAAGGTCCCTGTCCCCTGTGTCAATCCTGGTAGCCAGGATGCCGTGGTACCTGCCAAGGGCCGGCGTCGGTTGACAGATAGTGAGTGTGAAGCTCTCCTCAACTGCTTGAATGGGGGAATGGCGGTTCAGGATATTGCATCCCAATTTGGTGTCACAGCCAGGTACATTGCCAACATCAACACCAAGTATGGCAATACCGGTCAAATTGCCAAATCCACAAAGGCTAAGCGGCGCCAAAACTCTTGCAGCCTGTGCACATTGACACAATCAAGCAGTGGGTAGCCAGGGATTGCCACCTGGACACACTTGCTGTCCAATCAATGCTTGCCACAGAGTTTGGGCTTTCTGTTTCTAAAACCCTTCTTTACAAAACAATGGTTGATTTGGGCTTCTCTTGGAAGGTGCTCGGAGCTTCTCCATACAATAGAAACAGTGAAAAGACCATTGAGGATTGACGCATTTATGCCAAGACATATCTGGCACTAAAAGAGACTGGGAATGACCAGTTCTTCTATATCAACAAATTGTTGTTTTCCTCCTCACTCAGGTCCAGGCATGGGTGGGTCAAGAAGGGGTCCAAGGACGGCGTAGCCCATTGTGCAGCTGTCTGTTCCCAGACCTATTCAATGGTTGCGCTTCTTGGTCCTCGCGGGTTGGATCAATACCAGATGATTAAAGGCTCCCATAACAGCGGGACCTTTCTTGATTTTCTCCAAGCTGTCAAGGAGTACCTTTGGATAAATTATAGCGGCACAACCAATGTTGTTGTGCTTGATAATGTCGGGCTCCACAAAGTGGATCTGGTTGTGTCCAAGTTCCCC
The DNA here is from genome assembly GCA_014839935.2 of Entomophthora muscae. Lineage (NCBI taxonomy): Eukaryota > Fungi > Entomophthoromycota > Entomophthoromycetes > Entomophthorales > Entomophthoraceae > Entomophthora > Entomophthora muscae. The sequence continues at coordinate 202,838 of QTSX02007240.1, forward strand.
CCCATTGACAAGAATAGCCACTCCTCCAGCCACTGCCTTGCTGATTGTCCAATGAGACTCCTCTTCCTCCCCCCATATTCCCCATTTCTAAATCCAATTGAGGAGGTGTTTGATTGGATCAAGAATAAGGTGAAACAAGGCCTTCCTCAGGACACTGAGGACCTGTTCAATATTCTTGAGGTCAGCCAATTTGCAATGCCACTTGATGTGGTGGCGGCTTTTTACAAGCACTTGGAATCCTTCCTCCCTAAAGCCCTGGCCTTCAAGCCAATAAGATAAATGGGCTCTCCAGTTTAATTTGTTTTATTTTTATTTATTTTGTTTTTATTAGGTCTCAAAAATTATTATTTATATATAATAATTTGATGTTTGATTGTATTATAGACATATAAGAATACATAGAAAAGGTAAGTAAAATTAACTATACTAGGTATGAAGAATATTTTTTTATTATAATGCACTAAAAATTTGTATTGACTGTTGCGCTAACAAATGAATAAATTAAAAAAAGATAGAAATAGAATTATTTTATTTAAATAATTGTTAATTGTTGATGGTACTTTGGCCCTTTTAAGCCAAAAATTGGACCTTGTGTATCATCATATGATCCTTGTTATTTCAGTGCCATTATAGCCACACAACACAACAACCAATGATTTTTATATAATCCTTATTAATTTGTACTTAGGACGCAGTTCAAGTATATTGAATATGTTTATCAAATCATATTACAAGGGAAAGGTAATTCAAGTTGTAAACAATCATTTGTTTAGAACAATAGTGGAGCAGGCCGCATGATGCGGATAAATTTAATTCTCCATGTTTATCTTTGTGATAAATGGACACGTACTCAACAAGTAGTAAATAAAAATATTCTTAATTATTTTTTTATTTGATGTATTGGCAACTATAACTAATGTCTTTTAATATACTTAGATATATTAATATTATAATTTACATACTAAAATTTAAAATAAAAAGTAAAATATTAAAATTAAAATATTAATTATAAATCTTAAAAGTTAAATATTTAAGTTTAGATAATTGAAATATAACAATTTTATTAAATTGTGATTTATTCAATATCAAAATATTTGATATTAAATATGTCAATATTAAAGATTTTAACAGTGAATATTTAAAATAAAATAAAAATTTAAGTTGCAAGGGAGAATGATTTATTAGGGGAATGCAAATTGTAAGGGGAATGTGTTTATTCCGGGGAATTATACCCCAAAATTAAATTTTCAGTGAATGCATCTAATTGGGACCACATACTCTTCTGTATGTGGTGGATGACTCTGGCGCCAATTGCTAGAGGGGTGGCGCTCAACACCCTGGTGGTGGCCAAACGTCTTATAAAAGGCAAACAGGTGAGGGAATCAACTAGCAGGTTTTTTTGGGGGGCACATAGGACCTGTATAGTGTTGCCAATGCAAATGAATCATAGAGGACATGCTTGACTGTCCTGTATCCCTGTGGTGTTTCCTGGCGGTCTAGGGCTACCCAGCATATGTTGATCTGTATAGGTACATCTTCTAATTTTTTCACATTGGCTTTCAGTATGCAGTGGAGCAGGATTCCCAGGTACACCGCAACGTGGATTTGTTGTGAGGTATACTTTTCTGAGAACATGCACAATTTTTTGAACGTTTGTACTAACCTATTAATATAGGACATTTGGTTGAACTTGAAGAGGGTTCCAGGGGGCGCCCAACTTGTATCAGCCCCCCAGGCCTCGGCAAACAATATCAATAAAGGCTTAAAATTATTCACAAGGACTGCATCCCTGACTTTTTTTGATAGAGCTTTAAAAATTTCATTAAATATTGCAGATTTTAAATATTCATTTCCAATTTAAAAGTCAGTTTTTATTAAAATTTTTTGTATTTGTTGATATTTTTGAAGGAGAACCTTTGAACGCTTTCATATATGTATTCATCAAAGTTCAGTTTTATATCCCCACAAATTTCATTCATTTCTTTGATTTTAATTGTTGATCCTAATTTGTAGGCTTCCCTTATCCATGGCAAGCACCCCGCGGGTGGTTGATATTCCCTATCTTGAGCTTCACTATTAAAAAAATTATTCATATTCTGTTGAATTATTTTATTTGGTTTTATTTATTTGTTTTATAGGGGCCTCCAGCAACTGGTAACCCCTATAAAACCAACTCAGCATAAAAGCCACCACTTCTGCAACCTCATCCCCATCCCTGGTGATGAATAAAATAAATATAAGTTAAACAAAAAAAACTTACTGATTGTTTCCCCTGTGGCCCCCTCAGCCACAGGCGCCATATTGGCAAACTTCATGAGCATTGGATGCTCTTCATTAATTTTCTTAGGCTTAATTTTTCTTATTCTTCTTGCAACTTGTGCTTCCTCTTGATTTTCATTTGATAAAGCTTCTGTATTTCTTGATGCGCTTCTGCTTCTTGCTTGTGTTTCATTTTCATCTGTTTCCATTTGGTCAGTTTCCTCTTCATTGGTGTTAATTTCATTTTGAATTTCTGTTCCTTCAATTAGTTTTATCTTCTTATTGTTTTCTTTGGCCCCCTGCCAGAACTCCCACAAATTGTAGGCTGTGTTGTTGAATTCAAGACTTGATAAAATAGTTCCCTGTAGATTAAGTAATTTTTCTTTATTCTTTTCATCTATAATATTTCCCAACTTATCCAGGGCATCTTCTTTTGACTGTATCAGTGGCTGGCTGTCATGAATGACATTTCAATACTTGTATTGAAAACCCAAGAGTTGAACCCCAGTCCCCAGAAGGCAGATCAAACCCTCCAGACCAGTACAGGACCTGCCAATCCGTTAAATCACTGACTCAAACCGTTAAATTACTCTGCGTTCCACCAGCCTACTACAGAGGACCTTATTACTTGAGTCACGCAAAGTGGATAAGAACCTGCTCACTTGCTAAATTGCATACCCAAGTTAACAAGTTACTCCAAGACCTGTCAGTCTCCCAAGGACAATTCCCCAAATGGTCATCAGATTGACGCTAACCTTGAGCCACCAAAGACCCAAACCTATGCAGAGGTTGCAGCTTGCCTTAAGGAGGTTAAAAAAATCTATTTTTAGCTTTACCGACGACCACCAGCAACTGCCAGTCTTCCGCCCAGAAGGGGCAGTACAATTGGACTGCTCAGGTGACATAGTGAACAGTGGCGGTGGAACAAAGCATTGCCATTCCTATTTGCCAGAGCAGGCACAACCTGGATCTTTTGCCCTTGAGACCCCAAGCCAAGACCTGCTTACTGCCAGTGCCTGGTCTGCAAACCTGAACCCTGCAAAAATTGAAGAAGCAAAGTCCCAGGGTATAAAAACCCTGGCGGTACAGTGAAGACCCCATTTTCATTTTCAATAATAAAGTTTTATGAACCTTTGGTTTGAACAAATCTTACCCTATCTAGTCTTAGTGATCTATCATCTTAATTCAGGTCAAGTAGACTACCAGGCCACCGCCCCCTTCCAAGCCCAACCTGCCAAATTGCCCCAGGCATCATACCGCCCCTGGGAGCTCCCTTTGGACCTGTGCACTTTACCAAGTACCCCCCCCCAACCCGGCCTATTCAGAGTACAACTTGGAAACCATTCTCATTGCCAACCCTTTGGCAAAGACTAGAAGTACCAAATACATAGGACGTGAAGGAAAGAGAGTCAAGATACCATCATTATTATTCAAGGACAAGTACAACTACCTACCAGTGTACTTTGTTCCCATGACTCTGCCATTAACCCCAAGACCAGACTTCCCCTTAGAACCCTCTGCTGCCGCCAAGACCACCTCTACCCAACTGTTTGGAGTACTCTATATTACTTTGACAGGATTGGTGGATTCCGTGGTCCCCAACTCTGGCCCCTGGTTCTTGCTTGGGTGATCTTTATCTTATATTATCAAGTTAGCACCCATTCTATGGTGGGCCCTACCTACCGGCTCAACTGCACCTCACCCCAAGCTGCCCAATGCCTCTGCCTATGACTGGCTTCCTGACATTATCACAATCTTTTACAACCACGGTAACCTGGGCCCTGAGATATTGTTAACACTTGGGGCAACTTATATGCTTTTTTTGTGATAATCACTTATTACACCCATAAGGCAATTACCTCCCTGATACTCCCATGGATGCAGAACCAACCCGCCAAAGAATTGAAAGACCCTGCACCTGGTGCCAAACCCCAGAACCCAGCCATGTCACAAGTGAAAAATGTGATAGTAAACCAGACCACAACCAAGGTGGATATGCCCCAGATGGGCAAACTCACCCTAGAAGAAGCTTGCCGAGCCATGCCAGTCCTCTGCTTCCACTTCCAAACCAACTCCCATGCCTACCCCAGTGACACTGAGAAAGTCTTGGGGGTAGCCGCCATGCTATCAGGAGAAGCACTGGATCAGTTCAGGAAAGCCACCACTGAAGATGTCAAATTTTGCCTTGACTATTCAAAATTTGAGGCCAAACTCATGAGCACCGGCAATTACCAAGACACCAGATACTATGTGCTGAACTCCATGTTAGAGATCCAACAAGCGAGCCGCCCTATCCAAGCCTATATCAATGAGTTTCTTAAACTTAAGGCGCGCACCCAACTTGAAGATAAATTATCTGCCATTATCTTCAGAAAGGGAGTCAATTCAGCCATGAAAGACCTGTTGAAGCACCACCCACCTACACTGAGCCTGGAGGAACTACTGCCCCTATGCAAAGGCCTGAGTCTAAACCAAGAAGGACAGAACTTGTGCCCTGCCCAAGCCAGCAGGGCCACGACGCCTAATTGACCTGGAATGTCCCCTGACAAGTTGCAATGCCACTATCAAGATGAGTTGTGTTTCTACTGCCATGAGGCTGGACACCTAACCAGAGCATGCCCTAAGAAGAATACACCACCTGTATCCTTGGCACAAATAAACACCTCTGCACAATCTTATAAATTCATCCAAGTGACCATAGACAGGATGGGAATCAAGCGCCAGATAGAGGCCTTTATTGATACAGGAGCCAATGAAAGCTTTGTTGACGCCAACCTGGCAAAGGAACTAGGACTAACAGCTTCAGAGCGTAGCCTAAAAGTAATCATGGGAAAAAGTTCCCTGGACACTGGCTACAAGTGCAAACAGGAACTTCCCTTGACAATTGGACAGAACGTGTATCCAACTCCCTTGATCCTCTTGCCAGGACTGCCTCATCCTCTAGTGCTGGGGGACTCATGGTCCAACAGGCATGGTCTGATTCTAAACTATTGTGAGCAGACCGCCACCTTAGGACGGCCTGAATCTTGTGACACTGTTCCGTTCCGTATGAGTCCCGGCAGAACCCCAACCAACAGACTCTTAACCATAAAAATGGAACCCAGCGTTGGGACACTACCTATTCCCCTGCAGAAGTGGGACCACATATTTAGCAAAGAAGAGGCCACAAAACTACCCAGCCACTCAATCTACAACCACACTATAAACCTACTACCAGGTACCCAACCACACCACGGCCCCATCTATAGTTGCAACCACCAAGAATAAGCGGCCTTGAAAGCTTACTATGAGGATATGACAAAAAAGGTTTCATCCAAGTATTAAAGGCCCCCTGCTTGTCACCAATGCTGTTTGTATGGAAAAAGAACAGCGGGATGTGTCCCTGCGTGAACTACCAGAAGCTGAATGATATCACTGTGAAGAACCGCTACCCTATCCCCAACGCCAATGACCTTTGTGAAGTACCAACTGGAGCCCAGGTGTACTCAAAAATTGACCTACAAGATGTGTTCAACCAAATCCAAATCAAAGAGGGCAACAAATACAAAATGGCGTTCAAGACCAGGTATGGACTCTATAAATACCTGGTGATGCCATTTGGACTATGCAACGCCCCCAGCACCTTCCAGTGCATGATAAACACTGTATTGGGTGAATACCTTGACCAGTTCTGTGTGGCCTATCTTGACAACATCCTTATCTACAGCAAGACCCACAAGGAACACCTGCACCACCTGGACCTTATACTAGAAAAACTCTCCCAAGCAAACTTACATGCTAAACTTAAGAAGTGTGAATTCTTCCAGTCTGAAGTTGAGTTCCTGGGATACATAGTGAACACCGGCGGGTTTTCCATGGCACAGGACAAAGTAGAAGCAGTAACATCTTGGCCGGTGCCCAAATGCAGGAAAGATGTGAGAAGTTTTTTGGGCCTGGCAAATTATTGCAGGGATTTCATCCAAAAAAAATTCTCTGATTACCTTACCCCTGACCCGCCTTTGCTCTGACAAGGTTACCTTTGCTTTGACTGACTAGTGTACATCAGCATTTGTGGCCTTGAAACTTGCTTTCACCTCTGCCCCTGTCCTGGCCATGCCTGGCCCATCCAAACCATTTGTACTGGAAACCAACACGTCCAACTTTGTGGTGGGTGGGGTCCTTCTTCAGGAAGGAGGGGATGGTATGCTACATCCTGTAGCATATTACTCCAAGAAGATGCTGCCTGCTGAAGGAAACTACCCAATCTACAACAAGGAGATGCTTGCAATAATGAAGACCCTGAAACATTGGCGCCAGTACTTATGTGGTGCCAAATTTCCAGTAAAAGTCCTAACCAATCACAAGAACTTGGTTTACTTCTTTAAACCCAGACAGCTAAACCAGAGACAGGCCAGATGGGCCTTGGAACTGGCTGGCTATACCTTGACCATTGGCTACAAGCCTGGGAAGGTGAAAGTGGTACCTGACACCCTGAGTAGAAGAGCTGATCTGATGCCTTCCTCTACAGAAACCAAGGACCACAACACACATGTACTCCTTGACCCGGCCAGCCTAGGCATCAAACTGATGTACATGAAGAACATGGCCCGCAAACCTGACGTAATTGAGGCGCAGAAACAAGACAAATACTCAGTGGACCTTGTTGCTGACTTGACCTCAGACCCAGAGAGCCACCACCACAAGAAAGGATTCTCGCTGAAAGGATCCACCCTGCTACTACACAACTGAATCTATGTACCAGAAGGCAAAACAAGGACCAAAGTACTCATTGACTACCATAACTCAGAGATGGCCGGCCACCCTGGCAGACTCAAGACACTCTGAGGAATTAAGAAGAATTACGCTTGGCCCCAACTGGACAAAGATGTGGCCACCTACATCAAAGGCTGCAAGACATGTGGAAGAACCAAAACCCGTAGATCCAAACCTGAAGGCCTGCTAAGACCACTAGACATACCTGCAGGACCCTGGCAGTCCGTGTCAATGGACTATATTGTAGAGCTGCCTCCCTCCAATGCGTTTAACGCCATCCTGGTAATGATAGATAGGCTTACTAAGATGTTCTATTTTGTCCCTACCACCACCCACTGCACCGCTGCGGAGACAGCTAGACATTTCCACAACTGCATCCTAACTCAACACGGCACTCTGGCGGAAATCATCACTGATAGAGGACCACAATTCACCTCCAAATACTGGACTCAGGTGATGAAGGACTTGGGGGTAAAGCGCTATGTATCAACCTCCTACCACCCACAGACCGACGGCCAGACTGAACAAGTAAACCAAATACTTGAACAATACCTACAATGTTACGCCAACGCCAACCAAGATAACTGGGCCAAGATGCTACCCATGGCACAGTACGCCTACAACAGCAAAGACCACGCCTCCACAGGAATGTCCTTCTTCAAGGCCAATTATGGGTTTGACCCATCTTGGGATCCCAGCATTGGTAGTAAGGAAATAAACCCGTCAGGGCAAACCTGGATTGAACAGATACACAACACCCAACAAACTTGTCTTAAGAACCTGACCTGTGCTGTCCAGACTTATAAGGCTTTTGCTGACAAAAAGAGGATCCCTGGGAAACCGTTGAAGGTAGGGGACAAAGTCTATCTGGACTCTCAAAACGTGCCTCTGAATTTTCCCTGTCAAAATTTAGCCCACAGAAGAAGTGGCCCCTACAAGATCACCAAACTAGTAGGTGAAGTAGCATTTGAGCTAGAATTACCCCCCTTGTGGAAAATACATAACGTCTTCCACCGCGCGCTTCTATTCAAGAAAGAGGGAAACTCCCTCCCTCACCAGAAACTCAATACTGACCCCCCTCCCATCCAAGTAGGACGCTCTGAAGAATACAAAGTTGAATATGTTCATGGAGACCGTACCCACTATAAGACCCTCCAGTACTACGCCAAGTGGAAGGGATATCCACCCAAGGAAAGCACCTGGGAACCATTAAGCAACCTACCCAATGCCCAACTAGCAATCCAACAATACCTTGAGAAGAAGGCCAGGAAGGAAGGGACCCCTGGGAAGGAAGGGGATGATGTCATGAATGACATTTCAATATTTGTATTGAAAACCCAAGAGTTGAACCCCAGTCCCCAGAAGGCAGATCAAACCCTCCAGACCAGTCCAGGACCCGCCAATCCATTAAATCACAGACTCAAACCAGTAAATTATTCTGCGTTCCACTGGCCTACTACAGAGGACCTTATTACTTGAGTCACACAAAGTGGACAAGAACCTGCCCACTTGCTAAATTGCATACCTAAGTTAAAGAGTTACTCTGAGACACATCAGTCTCCCAAGGACAATTCCCCAAATGGTATCAAATTGACACTAACCTTGAGCCACCAAAGACCCAAACCTATGCAGAGGTTGCAGCTTGCCTTAAGGAGGTTAAAAAAATCTATTTTTAACTTTACCAATGTCCACCAGCAACTGCCAGTCTTCTGCCCAGAAGGGGCAGTACAATTGGACTACTCAGGTGACATAGTGAACAGTGGAGGCAGAACAAAGCATTGCCATTCCTATTTTCCAGAGCAGGCACAACCTGGATCTTCTGCCCTTGAGACCCCAAGCCAAGACCTGCTTACTGCCAGTGCCTGGTCTGCAAACCTGAACCCTGCAAAAATTGAAGAAGCAAAGTCCCAGGGTATAAAAATCCTGGCGGTACAGTGAAGACCCCATTGTCATTTTCAATAATAAAGTTTTATGAACCTTTGGTTTGAACAAATCTTACCCTATCTAGACTTAGTGATCTTCCATCTTAATTCAGGTCAAGTAGACTACCAGGCCGCCACCCCCTTCCAAGCCCAACCTACCAAATTGCCCCAGGCATCATACCGCCCCCCAGGAGCTCCCTTTGGACCTGTGCACTTTACCAAGTACCCCCCCCCCAACCCAGCCTATTCAGAGTATGACTTGGAAACCATTCTCATTGCCAACCCTTTGGCAAGGACTAGAAGTACCAAATACATAGGACGTGAAGGAAAGAGAGTCAAGATACCATCATTATTATTCAAGGACAAGTACAACTACCTACCAGTGTACTTTGTTCCCATGACTCTGCCATTAACCCCAAGACCAGACCACCCCTTGGAACCCTTTGCTGCCGCCAAGACCACCTCTACCCAACTGTTTGGATTACTCTATATTACTTTGACAGGATTGGTGGATTCCGTGGTCCCCAACTCTGGCCCCTGGTCCTTTCTCGGGCAATCTTTATCTTATATTATCAAGTTAGCACCCATTCTATGTTGGGCCCTACCCACCGGCTTGACCACACCTCACCCCAAGCTGCCCAATGCCTCTGCCTATGACTGGCTTCCTGACACTGGCCCTTGTTACCCAGCTTCCCTGTCACTATTTCCCTGATATTTCTTTCTATCTCAACAACCTTTTGAAGGTGTGCTTCTAATTTATTGATTAAGTTATAGATTGTTGACATATTGTTTGAATTCTATCAAAAAACTGGTTTTTATAGTGCTATGTTCAGCGCATACATATTTTTCATCATCATTAATAATAAATTAAAGACAATAAACGTAAATATTGCATTAAAATATTGCAATTAGACGTCAACTCTTGATATTTTGATATTATGTGCATAACTCAATGCATTTTGTTTAATAAAATGCATTGAGTTATGCACATAATATCAAAATATCAAGAGTTGACGTCTAATTGCAATATTTTAATGCAATATTTACGTTTATTGTCTTTAATTTATTAATGATGATGAAAAATATGTATGCTCATAATTTTAAGCTATTTGTAAAATTTAAAACATTGTATTAATTATGGGAAATGTTTATAATGTAAAAAGAAACTATTATTAATTATTAATTGAAAGAGAGATATCAATTTTAATAAGTTATCACAAAGAAAAGATTTATTTACTAATCAAAGGACAGGAAGGGAATGGGCGGAATAGACGTTGCCTTCATCTGCGCCTGTGAAAGGGGCGGCATCAGAGATAGTGGGGAGGGAATAGGTGGTGGCTTGGGAGTCTGGGTTGGAAGGCAGGTGGTTTGATGGGGGGTTGGGGAGGCAAGGTTTGTTGACTGGGAAGGGGCAGCAAGAGTGGTTTGCTTCAATTGCTCAAATTCTTCTTCCTTCACATATACTGGCTTGACAAAACAGATGGACTGGCGTGGGGGGAGACAGGGGTCCTTTCTGGACTTATCACTATCACTTGCATAGAAGATGCTGAGATCAAATAAGTCCTGGACGGACGCGGAAGGGAAAAGCTCATACCCCTTATCAATCTGGGTGCATAGTTTGTTGTAGGTGGCAGGCTTCAAGCGCCTGAGAGCAGAACCAAAACTTGTAAAGACATATATCTGCAAGATGAATGTTGGCATAGTTGATGGGGTAGGACCAGCAGGTATGCCCCGCAGCCCTGATTTCTTGGGTAGCCCATTCCTGCTGCTCTATCTCCACACTTAATACAACTGTGTGCACAGCATTTTGTGTGGCCCACTCCTCCAGCATGGCCTTGAGCTCCGTCTGGTAGGCATACCCATCTGTGGTGTTTGATATTGCCAAGTAATAATTGACGCCCAATGGGGATCTGCCAATAAAACCCCAACAAAACGATACAAGATTGGGCTGCGCTTGTACACGTCAGATTGGATGCGCTTCTCTCCAAAGTCTTGGATACTGGCTGAGATCTTGGCGTATGATAGGAAGATGTCATCATTACGGGCCCTCATTGCCCTCCCTTTAATAAAATTAATAATGGTTCCATTGTATGGGTCAGTATCCACCAAAATGGGGCCACCAAGAACCTGATTGGATAGGATTCTGGCAGCAACCACAACTTCGTGCATCCATGAATTCACTGTTCTTTTGTTGGTGAAGATGCCGTGGAGTCCCAACTGGAGACATACCTGGACCAGGGGCATCTGTGGATCACGTTCTATAATGGCCATTGTAAGGGGATGGGCTGTATCACCTTTGGTTGAGGTATGGGCACCAGTTGGGGTCTTCTTGGTGGGGGGCCACAGTTGGCGTGAGCCCGCAGGGTTGCAGCCACAGTGGACTTTGCAAAACCCATTGCGGCTGCAATTTCCCCAAGGGACATAAGCTTTCCTTGCTTTTCAACCATTTCAAGAACAATGTCCAGAGTGATCAATTTTTCTTCTGCATCTTGCAGGCTGATTGGCTGGGGGAGGGACGTGTCCATCTTGGGAACTGGTTGATGCCATCTGATTGGCTGTTTTGGGGTTCTGGGCTCTCTGGGTGACCCCATGGCTAAAATGGCTGGTTCTGGATGCCATTGCTGATAAGGGATTTGGGTTGGCAGCTGCATGTGCATGGTGGGCAAACAGGGCCATTCTGGAAGTTGCAGCAGAAAGAACAGACTCCTGTGTGGTGCTTGCAGAGGGGCCTGTGGGTTGGGAGTGGCCATAGACAGAGGCTTCACCGTTAAGAGACCCAGTGTAGCCCTGCATAATTTTGTCAAGGCCAGGGAACAGCTTGTTGACTTGGTTGTTGTTAAAAGAAGACATAATAAAAATTTTATTATAATTTTAAACTCAAGAATAGGAATGTATATTTTAGTCAATTTTATTGTTATATATGTTAATTTTGTGAATATTACAATCTAAATTTTAGCCAACCTAAAATGGAATAGGGTGATTTTTGAGAATGCCTATGATTCCTAAAAGAATTTGCACAAATCCACTCTAGATCCTTTAACATCCTTTTTGAGACACCCACAAATTATATTTATTTCAAATTTATTGCAATTATGACTTGAAACTTGGTTTTTGGATTTGACAATCCCGCAATTTCAGATTCATTAATTTTTACATGATGTCTATGATTTGTTTGACATACAGGAAATCTCAAATTGTACATAAGAATCCCGCATTTCTGATTCATGTATTCCGCATTTGTTTGTTGGGTTTTGTCTTTTGTTAGTTGAGTTATCTGCTCAAGCAATTCAAAATTTGCCAATTTAAATAAACCAAAAAAAGTCAAATTAAATGGTTAATTTTATTAAATATTTTAATTATCACTCAGCTGAGTTGCCCGCAAAAGTGATTCAAAATTTGGACCAAGGATTTGACAATCCCACATTTTTATGTTTAGGTTCTGAAGTTACAGTATCAATGAAATTAGCACACACACTGAACTCAAATGCATGCACCATGACCAACTACACCTTTGCAAAAAAAGAAGAGCACAATGTAACTCTCAACTTCATGTACCCAATGCAAAACTGGATCAATACCAAGCCCTAATCTCTGACACTCTCAAGAAAATTCCCAAGGTTCCACCTTCCAGCACCCCAGGTGGGGGATTTCACAACATCTTTGATTACTCCCTCTCAGGAAAGTAATTCCCTTAGTAATTCCTTGACTAATCATTAAGTTGGTGGCACCCCTATCAATTATACATCTATTATGAGGACCAAACCTTTCAAATCCTAAAAGAAACACTACTCCAAAAGACCTCATGACTTAATAGAAACAATTGTTGAAACAGCAGGCTTGACCCTTCAGCAAGGTTCCAAGTAACCAGGTTTGTGACCTGTAATCCAATTTACCAGTCAATAAAAGCCAAACAAGGAAGTCAAATTGAATTTCCAAATCCAACAAAGTGAACAGATGGTGATTCCCTATTGCAAATATCTTGATTTAGCGCTTGACTCATTACCAGGATCAAGCCACCCCCTTCACTATCCCATTGTGTGATCAACGCTATCATGCTCCTATTATCCATGACTCATATTAATTATATAATCATTATCTCTCAATAAAGAATGTTATCTAGTTTCTAAATATGTTTCCCCTTGTAACTCTACTAAAACAGCACAGCTACAACACAATTAATTGGATAAGCCCCATGACTACCATGACGTACATGGATATCATGTGGCTTCTCATGATACTATATAATACTCTAAACTCCTATAAAATAAAGTATCTTTATCTTCTTATTTTTTCCTTTATCTTGTTTATTATATTTCTAAGAAGTATATACTTGAAAATCCAAATGCATCCACTATTACAGCTTTTTCACTATATATAAAACAGTTGTGATGATGGCTACTGATAACCTCAAAAAGGAGCATATCTTTACCTACTTACATTTTATCTATCAGGAGCTCATGGTTTCTGAGCTTCTCACTATTGCCACCCTGTTCTGACATGAATTTTTAACTGTTTGAAGATTTTAGAGTTAACCTTATCTTGGAGGTCAAAAGGGATGCATTTGTGAAGATATACTTTAGGCCCAATAAAGCCCTATTCAAGTATAAAGACTTTTTCTACATTGAGGGACAACAGTTTATTAACAGTCAGCAGTTGAATTATTGTGAAACATATACTACATACTCTAACACCATTAAGGTTAATTATATTATCTGCCTACACTTTAAGGCACATGAGGCTTCCATCACCACCATGAAGATCATCAAGACTCTTCTTCAAGGCATGTATATGATACATTCAGGAACTTTTGTATGTAAAAACAAGGCAATAATGTGGGTACTACTTCTTGTGCTCCATATATTATAACCTTAGGTAGTAATGGGCAACCCAAACGTCAAGGTTGCAACAACTGTGTGAAGATTTATTGTGGGGTTCCTGGTCACCAGTCCCCAAAGTGTGTCCTAGGTCATAGCCAGGGACCAGCTTGGAGGAGTTGTCATTCTCCAACAGTGGTGAGTGGTTGTTTAGGAGCTTATACTTGGCCTGCATAAGAGCAAACTCTTCCAGTACCTCTCCAATTACCAGGCAAGCGTCTCCACCATACACTTGTACTTCAGCAGGCGCTAGCCCTTTTGTAGGCCAATACCAATCCTGTAATAGTCTAGCAAACTCTCCCCTGATAAACTCCCTTCCTCTATCTGTCATTTCAAGATGCCTAGTCACCTTTTCCCACTCCTCCTGGGCAGACTTACTAGAGGCAAATTTTCTGCAACATAGGCAATAGGATTCTTTATCCCCTGGGCTAGAGTAGAAGATGTGGGGTAATTTACTCATAGAGCTTATCTCCTTTTATCACAGGAAATTTAGGTAGGGGTTGTAATAGGCTTTTTATTCACAGTCAGAAGGAAGATCCCCTTAGAAACCTTCTGATATATGGCCTTAGTATAGGGAACAATGAGGGTTTGTGCCAGTACTTGGAGTCCTTCAACAATCTCTTGGACTCCTTGTACTTGGTCTTTGGCTTCTGCTCCTTTGTCTTGGGCTCCTGCACTTCAGTCTTGTGCTCCTGCACCTTGGTCTTGGGCTCCTGTGGTCTGTTCCAGCTCTGGCTTCCTACTCTTGGTCTTTGGCTCCTTCTGTAGCTTTTATGGCCTTTGCAATCCGCTTTATCCAGTCCCTTAAGAGTCTCAGATAGCTCCCCCTTTTATAGCTCCTTGTTTCAGACCAAAAACTCCTCTTAGAACTCTGATTTTTAAGAGCTTAAACTATCCTGTTTCTTTCCCTCTACATTATATTAGACTTAAAAACTTACTTAGGCCAATGAAAGCCCTGAATTTTACGCTTCTGCTCCTCATTTTTTAGGCTCTAACTCTTAAGTTAAAGCCCTCAAAACACTGATTAAACAGGCTTTGGCTTGCAGCCAATTATATGGCTCAATTATACGGTTTTGTTAAAAAGGTTTCCCTGGATGACTTGCTCTTGACCCTGGTTCAAACCCAAGGCTGTCTTGCTCCAGGTAAACAACTGCTCTGCGTTTTGAACGGTTTCACTGTGATTCCCATCACATTTCCCCGGCAAATCTTGAGCACTTCCACATATGTTTTACCTAGGCAAATTTTGACCCCTTGATTTTACAACGTTTCTCTGTGTTTCTCCATGTTTTCCTCAACGTTTTGCAACTTTAAACCCGCTTGCTGCCCGTCCTCTTGCCTCTCCTAGTTGTTCTTGGCAAAATTTGCTCTTTTGCCCTCACAGTTTCTCCATCCTATTTCCAGCCTCTTCCTTGCTCCCTTCCTGCTCAATTCTCCTTCTTAAATAAATTTACAGCTTTAACAAACTGTAGATCATTTTTCTTTCTCTTTTTTTATTTATATGGTATTTAATCCTTTTTTAATCATAATCAGGCAGTATTTAATTATTATTTAACTGCTTCTTTTTATCCATTTTTTTCTCAAAAAACACTAAAATAGGTTCTTCTAGCCTCTGTATCCAGTCTGGCTAGTTCCTGTCATCAGTCCATTAACTTCATCAGTCCTATGGCTACTCCTGCAACACAATCTTCTGGTCCTTTGGCCAACATGTACCATGATCAGCTAGTCCTGCATCATAATCTTCTGGTCCTTCAGCTTATCCTCAACCAGTCCCTCAACACATCCTCACTAGGAACCTCCTTAGTTCCCTCTGCACAATGAACCATCTTGGTTCCCACAATTCAATATGAATTAACAGTCCGTCTTCTAGTCTTCACTGTGATTAAACAGTCCCTCTCACTAGTCTTATCTGTTAATTCTGTGAACCACCTTGGTTCTTTATCTCAGTCCCTGTTATCAGAACTTGTAGACCCAGGCATGAGTCTACATTGAACTGGTGTTTGACTGGGTCCTTGCAAGTGGCAATCCACTTAGGCCATTCAACTATAGATTAATGTCTATGTCGTTGTTTTTACTCACCCAGGTGATTAAGTCTGGGCTTTCAGTTGCAGAGTAATCAGCTCTACTTCCCGGAGGCCTGATCACATCAAGTTCTGCAGCTTGCTTCCCCGAGCAAACTGGCTTGATGACACCTCTGGGCAAATCTATGCCCTCCAATGCTCACTTTGGTTTCCCCCCAAAGCTTCCATAGGGGCATAAACGAGGAAACCCTACCAGTCTGTTAGGTAGGATGCTTGCTCACAGACCTCCTGTAAGCGTATCAGGGTACGTAGAGCCCTCAGAGCTCTTCCCCTCCCTGGCAGCCCGTGTTACCCGCCAGGGATCCAAAACCTACTCCCCCCAGACAGACAAAGTTCCCTGCTTGCTATCTCAGTCTTCACCCTTCCGCAGCCACAGTTCCCTGCTAGGTGAAGAACTATAGCCCAAAGCAGCCAATATCTTCTGCTGTGTGGAGGCAACAGCTGCCTCTGATAGTCCTCTGTTACCTACCAGCCAGGCCTTACTTACCCTAGCAGTCATATGTTACCTACTAGACTCACCCTCCTTCCCCTAGTAGTCCTATGTTACCTACTAGGCTCACTTTACTTACCCCTAGCAGTCCTATGTTACCTACTAGCTTACAGCGTCATCAGCTAACCACACATTGTCACTCTTCAGCATATTGTCTTTATTTGAAGCCAAATCAATCCTTGCCTACAAAACAACACACATGTGGATCACAACATTGATCATCACTAAAGATCTTTTACCAATTCTCATGTGAAAGGCACTATCCCTAAAGATCAGGTAGGGAAATATATGTCAACTTAGAGGCAGAGGCACACTCTGTTGATCAACCTCTCCATTATCCCACTGTTTCTTCTGCATATGATCTCCCTTCTTCCTTGTCTGACCCTATCACCCTCAATATATATCATGACATACCCAGAAACTCTGGTCCTGAAAAATCTAACTATGATGATAATTACATCTATAGATACTCTATATCAGCTGTCTTCAAAACTGCTTATGTCCCCTATAAGCTATTATATGGGAAAACTACTACTATGCATGTACTCCCAGAAGAAGCCAAAGGTATGGTGACTTTCCTTTATCTAGATCAAGATTATTTTCCTCCTTTACTAGTTGACTCTTTTGAGGAAGCTGCTGAGATTTCTGAGGCTTTTTTTCATAATGCACTTGTCTCTTTTCCTTTAAAAACATTATACAAAAAATTCCTTTTTTTGAAGTGTATGTTAGCCAAATTAGAGAAAGATTGGAATTTCACCCAATATGTGTTTGCTGCTCTGCCTTCTTTTGGGAAAGACACCACTTGAGTGGAGGTATTCATCCAGAAAGTCAAGATCAAGGCTGTCTTAAACACAGGATCCCCTGTTAACATTGTGTGTTCTAAATTGATGAAGAAACTTATGCTAGCTCTAGACCTAAACTATAATCAGTCTTATGAAACAGATTTTATGGCATAAACCTGTGCCATTGGAGTTTACTCTGCTTTGCCAATGAGGTTTGAAAAACTCCTCATTATATCCCCTGCCAGCATGTTGAAAAATGAAAGCTATGATCTTCTGATAGGCACTCAGTTCCTGTAAGAGTACAATGGAATTGTCAAACTTTTAGATGGATACCTATCCCTCTTAGGGTATGAGGTCTTGCTAATCTTTGAGGAGCCTCCCTTCATCTCTGGTAAGAGGCTTAAGGCATGTGTCCTTGAGTACCCCACAGGTGTAATACCCAAGTATTGAGGGTAAAACTTTAGTAACATAAGATGGCAGGTTAGGCGGCTCAAAGTCATTCAAGGCATAGACAATTGGATAGAAGTTCACTGCCTGATGTAATGCTTTGGCAAGGATGTTACATTTTCTAAGGCTGACAGCAAGGTACAGTAGCATAGCTGTGGGAATCACTTAAGTATCCAGGTTAGGAGTTGGGCAAGATGACGCCAGAGGTGTCCACATGTTCAAAACCATTGAGTTGAGGTGAGTTGGCTTATTGTATGATATCCTTTTTGGTCCCTGTGGTTAAGGATCAAACTGGGCATTGGTTGGATGGTTGTCCCCTATCCCAAGGTAAGCTGTCAAGATAGCTGTGAAGATGATGTATTTCATCTTCTGACTTGGGGAGGGATAATGGGTTTAGTAAGGTTACTTGCTTAGCCTAGGTAAAGGATTGATTAATGTGATAATATTGAGGAGGATATTCACTCAATGATGCACAAACTATCATTGAGAGGTTTGTCTTTATTTATACTAGTGGACCTGCAAGGCATGATTATTGGAAGGCATAGCGTTGGGGAACCAATAGTCTTAGTTGCATCTGTTATTTCCTTTTCTGGATTGTCTTGGGTGGCTGGCAATTGAGAAGGTTTGGTTGGATCCCAGTTTGCATTGGCATAGTGCAAGTTGGGCCTTCTTCATGCATCCAAATTTATTTACTGAATTTGGTGCATGGTTTTCACTGTTGGAGAGCCTGTCACTCCATTCCCTATTTGGTAAGCTCCCAAATTGGGCAGCAGTTCCTCCCAAGTTTGGCTTTGGGGAAATTGCCTTTCCTGTAATCCAATTTGGATATTTCCCAAAGGAGTGGATAAGACTGGCCTGCTGGCATGGGAGGGCAAAGACTGGAAGGTGGCAGGCTGGCTCATGGGTGCCTGGTTTGAGGATGGCTTGCAGAGGGGCTGGCAAGAGTGGTGGGTGCCTGTGCAGTGGCAGTGGCAGTGGGCATCTTCTCAATGGCAGCAAGTGTCTATAAGTTGGTGGTGGACAACAGCTTGGTGGTGGCATGTATCTGCTTGGTGGCCATGGGGGCCCGCGCGGTGGTGGTGGATGTCTGCTTGGTGGCAGTGGGTGCCTGTGCGTTGACAGTGGGCAACGGCTTGGTTGCAATGGGCTTCTGCATGGTGGCAGTGTTTATCTGCTTGATGGCAGTGGACGTCTGCCCAGTGGCAGCAGGCGCCTTCACGTTGACAGTGGGTGACAGTTTGTTGGTTAAATAACTATAAGTATTGGGAATATTCCTGACACAGGTGTCTTCTCTCTAAAGTAAAGAACACACTCCTCTAATATGCTCTTCCCTCCTCTGTCTTGCCCTGCTTCTGAAGGAGTCACATAATTGTCCCAGCTTCCATCACCATCCCTCCTGGATCCCAGATCATTATTGACTCCCATACTTCTTACAAACTACCTATGAAGTTTTTCTTGGAGTTATAATCCCCTGAATCTCTGAGTTATAAGAGGCCTCAGTTATGTCCATGGATCTTGAATTGATCTCATAAGGAACCTGTGTAGCAGCTGTTGTCTAATTTGACTGCTTCTTTCATGCATGTATCTTGGGGGCAATTTTTAGGATACAGATGTGTGTTAGATATGAAACAGGTAGCTTCTCTCTATTTATTTGGGAAATTCAGTGAGTTTAATCTATCAGAAGAGGACCCTCAAGTGCTTTTCTTGTTTACTGCAACTGATTTCCCCCAGCTATTATCAATATAAAATAAAGATGTATCCAACTTGCTAAACCAGTTCAAAGACATTTTTGCTTCTGGTCCCAATTACCATGTATTAATCAAATGGGTTATCCATCAGATTAACAGAGACAGTGCCCTCTCTTCTGTGCCAAGCTTTACTGTTGTAGTCAGGTAGAAGACACTCAAGTATCCAAGTAGTTAAAAAACTCTTGGATTCTGGATTGCTGGCCCCATCTCAAAGTTCTTGGTCTTCTCTCTTATTGATTCTTGAAAAGAAAGATGGAGGACATAGGATTGTGATGGACTACTGCTTCCTTAACTTCTTCACTAAGAAGAACTCATACATATTGCCTTAAATTAATGATGCTTTAGACGCTTGGGAAGTTCCAAGTTCTTCTTCATTATGGACTTGGCTTCAGGATATTGAAAAGTATATCTACCCCCAGAATAGTGTGAAAAAACTGTGCTCATTATGTTTAAAGGTCTGTATGAGCCAAGTTGAATGCCTCAAGGACTCTGTAATAAGCATTCTACCTTTTAACACACAATGAACTCAAGCATCTGAGACCTTAAGCTCTCCTGTGTTCTTGTATACCTAGATGATATGAAGGTTTTCAGCTTGACCTTCAATTATCATCTATAACATCTCAAGGCTTTGCTTCTTAATATCTGTGGTGCTGGCCTGAAGCTCAAACCTTCTAAGTGTGCCTTCTTTAAGGAACAACTTGAGTTTATGGGACATGAAGTCACCCAAACTGGGATCTGACTCATGAACAACAAGATTGAGGCTATTGATAAGATGCTTCTCTTACCAATCTTTGTGGATTTCAAGTATTCCTGGGTATGATGGGGTACTATTGACAGTTGATCCCTGATTTTGCCAAGCTAAGTGAACCTCTTGTTCAATTGCTCCCTAATGTCCCCTTTGTGTGAACTGGCAGTTAACAATAATTCTTTGAGGCAATTGAGACCAAACTCAAGGAGGCCCTTATTCTGGTCTACCTGATTATGACAAGGAATTCATCTTGTACATGAATGCTAGATGAGTAGCAGTGGGAGCTATCTTGGATCAGTTGGATAAAGACAGTGTTAATTGACTAGTGACCTATTCTTCCAGAGTGCTCAAAAATCATGAAAATAATTTTAGTATAACACAAATAAATGTCTGGTTGTCTTGCACACTGTTAAGTAGCTCTTTCACTATATCTATGGGACTCATTTCACTGTGGTCCCAGATCACTTCTCACTAAAATGGCTACAACAACTGGAGTAACCTGAAAGTTGGTTAGCTCATTGAGCCCTGCACTTGCAAGGGTATGATTTAACAGTGGTTCATAGACCTGGTGCTCAACACCAGAATGCCAAAGAACTGTCCAGAATGTACATTCTGGCTATACACCCAGCTGATGCTGGAAGACTATACAAGTTAACCAAATATCCTGATTCCTGTGTCACAAATGACAAACTCCTGTTGAATATACTCATAGAAAAACCTCAACTACAGGATTTGAACCCCAATACCCTGCGGGCCACCAGTCTGCAGGATCAGCTGCTTGCAGATTTTTGGGCTTGAACCAGAGCAGAATTTGACTTTGGAGAATCTCCTTAGGCTTGATGAACAGAAATTACTTGCATCAAGGCCTCCTACACCAAAGGTTCCTGTTAACCTGAACAATGAGAGTGTGGGCCAAGTCAAGGATCCTGAAATAACTTGGGCCACCGCGGTGGGGGAAGCAAAGAAACTTCCTGTGGAATGCAGGCCACCCAAAGATGACCAACCCCACAACTTGAAAGGAAAATTTGAGCTTTCTCAGTTTGAACCAGCCAATGAAATAACCCCCATGATGAATACCGCCAAGGGCTGTAAAAACCTGGTAGACAGTAGCATCAGGCCCAAAGGAATTTGTAAAAGTTTCTCCATTGCATATGGGTATACTTATACCCTGGGCTGCCAGGAAGTTACCCATTGTCATTCTTGCAATAAATTGGCATGAACCTTTGGTTCAACCAAGTCATCCCATAGTTGGTTTTAGTTCTATTTCATTTGCAGACTAACTCCCATGGTTCTGTGCCTCCCACTTATTCACCCCAAGAAACTGTGGACCAGCTGCCCAAACTATATTGTCCACTAGGAGCTCCCTTTGGCCTGGTACATTATACTGAATATCCACCCAACCCAACATATTTGGAGTTCACCCTAGAGGAAATCTTAATCCACAGCCCAGAGGCTAGAACTAGAGAGACAGAGACCGTTTACAGAGAAGGACAAAAGTCACCATACATTCTCTGCTATTCCGCAACAAGTACAACCACCTGCCTGCCTATTTAGTTTTGATGACAACACCTCTCACCCTGTGGCTTGACCGCCTGCAGGAATCTGTTACAGCCAATGAATCCACTTCCACTCAGATATTTGGGGTGATGTATATTACTCTCACTGGCCTGATTGATTCAATGGTACCTTTTTGATTTCCAGTCAAGCAAATAAACTTAAGTTAAGACTGAATTAGTCAGGCTTTTTGACTGAAGTCTGAATGTTGAGGTGAAGATGGAAACTCAACAAGGTGGTTGGTTTACATTGATAGTGAAAACAAAGAAGCTAAAGCATGATTCTAAGTAACCATATAAAGTGGTAGATATAGAAATGAAGAGAGCCAGTGGATTTTTGTGACAAGATTGAGCAAGAGAGCAAGCAGAGGACAGAAAAAACAGAATTAGGCTTTACAGTAAGCCAAAGAAAAAAACAAAGGTAGAAGTGGGTTTGAACACAATTGAAAGCTATTATTCGTTTCTGGGCAGGTGTCAGGGATGGGTGGCTTTGGGCGTTACAACGTTGAATGGATGTAATTATCCGAACGAAGCAGAAGGAAACTGAGAGAGTGGGGTGTTCAATTTATTTACTAGGTAATAAAGATAAATAAACAAATTTATTCCTGGTGGCACTTAATAAATAAAATAAAATAAAGAAGGAGGAATCTAATGATCTCTTGCTCAAGATATTCCCAACCCAAACCTTATGTTGAAACTGCCATTGCTGCCTGGGTAGGCTGTGGCCCCTATTTATATAGTATATTAATTACTCTATATCTCCAACTGAACTACATATTTTTATTCCTTCTCTTTCTTTCCTATTTACTGCTGTCTTCCCCAATATAAATAGTGGACCATTATTGGTCCAGTTGGCATGAAAATTTCAGACTAGTTTAATCAGTTAAACATGATTCTTTATATTTCCACTACTATTTCTGATCATTTTAATTGGGAGTCAGGGATTCACTACTTGCAAAATACAGCAGAAACCCTTTTGCTGGTGCTGGTTTAAAATTTCTTTTTAGCTTAGTTTTTTCTGCAGAGAATTAGATACCAGTTTCAATTCTTTATATCCTACTAACTATCATCTATGAGGCTATCTATATAAGAAAGTTAGGCTGCTGGTAGAGAAACCTGAACCTGTTTCTCCCTTGGTTTGCCTTAATGCTTTGTGATGCATAATAAGTTACTATTATATATACTTCTTCCTTTACAAGCTTACTTTTTTCCTTGAAATTGTTAAGATCTGAACCTATCGGTGCACTTTTGATGTTAGATGTTCCATTAGGTCTATCTTGTTAGCTTTTAACCAACTTCTGCTTGTGCAATCAATGAAAGGTCTTATATTGCAAAAGTAGATCCCTGGAAGATGTGGTCACAGCAAGGTAAGCCCTTGAACACAGCCAGAATTCACCTTATAATATTCTCCCTAATTCTGGTCTTTTCCATGCAGTACTATTAGCATCATTGAGTTTGCAGCAGCCATATTCCCCCGGAAGATTTGAGCTCAATTAGCCAGATTGAAAGAAACTGGGTTCCAGCTGCTGGAGAATAGAATTTTTTTTGGCAAAAGCCGCAAGAATGTCAATCTTGCTATATTGTGAAATTTGCCCCTGGATCCCAGGCCTTAAATCTACCAGAACAGTTTACATAACTTCCTGAAACCTGGAGTTGGCACCTCTCAGAAACAAAGTATATGAGTTAATGGTTGTGAATGGGCACATATAGAATGTTTTGGTTTCATCTATGACGTTTCAGATTGCAATGGCAAATTTGGAATACTATCCTTCTCTTTTGCTCCTCAAATATTCAATGTTTCCTTAAAAAAGTACATCAATTTCTCTTTTCCCTGTAGCCAATATGATATGCAGGCCATCTATGCATATGCCTAATAATCTAACTGTATAACCATTATTTTGTGATTAATCAAACACATTATAAATTTTATTTCAAACTCTCAAAAAAGTTCAAGTTTAACTTGCTCTCTTTATTATGTGTTTTATGTACATATGTGCACTTTTTCACCCTTGTCTAGAGAATAATATTATAAGTTCTTCTTTCTCATGGCCTTGAAGTTTATTCCTTAATTCATTCCTGAAGACTAACCTTTAGCTTAGTACAGTAGTTTTCAAACCTGTTGAGATAAACACAAAATCTCAGTCTAAAAATGTGTACAACTCAGTCTAAAATGAAATAAAAAATTAAAGAATTTATATTAAATTACAACAGATTTGGATTCACTTTGTTTTTGTTTTTAGACTGAGTTGTATTTGTTTTTATACTCAGATTTTACATTTATTTCAACAGGTTTGAAAACTACTGCACAAACCCAATTCTAAGGTTAGGATCTTGCTGCTGTGTTATTTAGCCAAGCCTAAATTAGCATACAACAACTGTTTAGATATGATTTGCTTTAAACAGCTTACTATCTCTGCTTTTGTGTATCCTGGTTATTTATAGCTTTTGGAGTGTTGATCTAGAACCACTTCAAACTTTCTGAAACCTTTGCCTAAAAAATATCAGAAGTATATGGCTGCTTGGTTTTTTGGGCAAGATTGTCCCAGTTTAGTTTCTTTGAGCTCTTTGCACCCAGATGAATCAGTTATCCTGACTCTGATTTCTACAACTGCTATTTTGCCTATTTAAATTATGCCTTT